>OZ024760.1:6128956-6146456 GCA_964016885.1 Eledone cirrhosa
GACACTTTATTTCACATTGCTCCAGTTTACTCAGCTGTAGAAATGAGATGATAGGGACTGGGGTCCCTATCTTTCCACTGCAAAGTGGTCGTGGAGGTGCCACAGCAAAAAAGCACCCAGCACTCACTGTAAATGAGGTTGGTGTTAGGAAGGGCATCCAGCTGTAGAAATCAAGCCAGAATCAGTTCCCGTCCCACCCTTGCAAGCAGGGAAAAGCGGACGTAAATGAAATGATGATGAATGATGAAACTATATTTATAAAACCATATTTATTTTATTATACATATTTCAAGGGCAACCAAGGCAAATTATGATGCGCTTTCATCAGATAAAATACAGATTTGTTTTATAAATAAATATTGACAAACCCGGAAAAAAAGACAACCTTAACTATCCAGGAAGCTCCAACTGTTAAGGTTGTCTTTTTTTCCAGGGATGTCAATATTTATTTATAAAACAAATCTGTATTTTATCTGATGAAAGTGCACCATAATTTGCCTTGGTTGCCCTTGAAATATGTATAAAAAAAAATATGGTTTTATAAATATAGTTTCCATTAATATATTGTATATTTACTCCACTAAATTGTTGAGTGCTTTATATCAGTTATAAAATGTTTTAAATTAAATATAACCTCTGCATATATATATATAGGCACATGGCTTAGTGGTTAGCGCATTGGCTTTACAATCGAAAGGTTGTGAGTTCAATTCTCAAACCGGGTGATGTGTTGTTTCCTTGAGCAAGACACTTTATTTCACATTGCTCCAGTTTACTCAGCTGTAGAAATGAGATGATAGGGACTGGGGTCCATATTCCACTACAAAGTGGTCGTGGAGGGGCCACGGCAAAAAAGCACCCAGCACTCACTGTAAATGAGGTTGGTGTTAGGAAGGGCATCCAGCTGTAGAAATCAAGCCAGAATCAGTTCCCGTCCCACCCTTGCAGGCAGGAAAAAGCGGATGTAAAATGATGATGATGATATATATATACATATATATATATACATATATATATATTTGACATGTATGTATATATACATATATCATCATCATCATCATCATCAACGTTTAACGTTCGTGTTCCACGCTTGCATGGGTTTGGACGGGGGTAGTCCCACTTGAGGCAAGAGTGATTGTCTTGCTCGCATAGGACTGTCTGGCAGGTTTTCTACAGTTGGATGCCCTTCCTAACACCAACCACATTTACAGTGTGGGTCTGGGAGGTTTTTACCGTGTTGCCTACACGGCCACATTTACAGCGTGGACTGTGTGTTTTTTTGTCGTGACACCTACACGACCTCATTTGTTTCGGCCTGGATGGCGTGGCACCAACATAACTTTACATAGAACGGGGTAGTGGTGGTGGGACGGGGTGTATTTTGTTAGAGATGCCTACTGGCTGGAGTAGGTTTTACTATATATTTAGGTAAGGCGGGTCTTCTCTGTTACTGAGTACCGCCAAAGGTATATATATATATATACATACATGTCAATGGCGGTGCCCCAGCATGGTCTCAGCTTATCAGCTGGAACATGTAATAGAGTAAATAGAGTAATGTTAAGAGAAGCATTAGCAACAACAAATACAACAGCAACAACAACAACAAAGATAAAAGAATATAAAATAATTGATTGCTTAATCATCATTTATCAAGTATTTGTTGAGAGACTTGAAATATTTCTAGATTTCTATAATATATATAATGTGTGTGTATATATATATATATAATGTGTGTATATATATAATGTGTGTATATATATATAATGTGTTTGTATATATATATATTTATATTTATATACATATAGGGTCAAGTATGAAATTTGTAGTGAGGCATATGGTTATATGTTTTTTCTACAAATTTCATACTTGACGACCCATATATATATATATTCACACACACACACACACACATACGCACACGCAAGCACACGCTCACACACACATATATATATGATGAACAAAATAACATATATTGTGTGTCTGTGTCTGTGTGTGGGTATTGTGCATGTGTATGTGTGTACATTTGTGTTTGTGTGTGTGTGTGTGTGTGGGTATTGTGCATGTGTATGTGTGTACATTTGTGTTTGCGTAAATATATATATATATATGTATATGTGTTGTGTGTGTTGTGTATCTGTATGTGTGTATTTGCGGGTGTCTCTGTGTTTGTGTGTATGTATGTATGTGTATGTGTGTGTGTATATATATATATATATATGTATGTATATGTGTTGTGTGTGTTGTGTATCTGTATGTGTGTATTTGTGGGTGTCTCTGTGTTTGTGTGTATGTATGTGTGTGTGTGTATATATGGATATATCTATATATATATATATATATATATATATATATATATATATATATATATATATATATACTATTGATCATAGATTGAGAAAAAATCACAAAGGCAGAGATGTTGATATTCAATATTTCATTTATTCACACACATACCCCCCCCCCCCCCCCCACACACACACACATACACAAAATAAAATGAAATAAACTCCAAATATGAAGCTGCTTAGATTTTACATATCATTTCATTGAAATATTGTTATATAGACAACTGCCACTGAAAATAGATTTTTATTTCATTTTATTTAAAATCATTTAAAAAGAAAACAACAAAAACCCCCCTCCCCCCGCCCCTTTCTGTATTAAAAACGCCAAACAAAATCCAACCGTTATATTATGTAAAAATATTCTGCTATTCCCTGCATTTATATGAGGAGGCTTCAAAAAGTTTGTGGAAAAAGTACTTATCTAAGAATCATATGGAGGGATTTTGATGTCAATGCACCTGTACGTTCTCCTACTAACATGTCATAAATGTTGTAACACGAACCCTTAAATGTATGTTACAACATGGCGCTGCCAGTCAGAAGTCAGCACCCGCTCGAGCAACATGGCCTCTCTCAAAACATTAAATCCATGGTGAAGCTAGGGCAGAAGAAGGGCAGCCAAATCATTGGAACTCTGGAGCAAGTTTATGGGGATAATGTCCCAAAGAAATCAACAACCTACAAATGGATAAGTTGTTTTAGAAGTGGAAGAGATGAGGTTGAAGATGATCCCCAGTTGAAGATGTAAAGAAAAGCTGCTTTGACATGGTTTAAATCACATGGCCTTCAGTTTTACACAGATGAACTTAACCCTTTAGTATTTAAACAGGCCATATCCGGCCCAAATTCTCTCACCTTCTTTCTGTTCAAACTGGCTGTAACCGGCCACTCATACATATGTTAAGGTATTGTTCTCAAAATAAGTAATATCAAAATCTCATAGATTCAATATATGTGAGATAATTGTGGAGTAAGGCCTTTACCACGAAAATATAATAGTAAATATAGAGTGATGTAAATGCTAAAGGGTTAAAGGCTAGTATCAATGCTACTAGAAGTATATTGACCTGGATGGAGCATATGTTGAAAAATAAACATGTTTTTTCCGACTGTCCTTTTTCCATGAACTTTGAAGCCCCCTTGTATATGTGATAGATGTTTTATCAACCTTATTTATTATTGCTACTTGAACAAGAGGATGTTATATGGAAAGGTGTATGGCCTAGTGGTAAGGCTGTTGGACTTAGGATCATAATGTTGTGAGTTTGATTCCTAGACTGGGTTGTGTGTTGTGTCCTTGAGCCAAAAAACACTTCATTTCATGTTGCTCCAGTACACTCAGCTGAAAAAAAAAATAGATAAAAAGCTTGAAGTGATAGAAAAAAAAAGTATTGTCACTTTTAAACTCAGGGGCCCCAAAGTACTCAAGAAGCGGTCTCAAATTTTGGTCAGCAGAAATAAAAGCAAAATTTTGTTGATCATCATCATCACCACCACCACCACCACCACCACCACCACCATCATCATCATCGTTTTACGTCCATTTTTCCACACTAGCATGGGTTAGACGAGTTGTCCTGTTGTGGGCAATGCTAGGTCAGGTGAGCATGTCTTGCTCATACAGAATTGATCTTGGCTTGATTTCTATAGTGAGTGCTGGGTGCTTTTTGTCGTGTCGCCTACACGACCACTTTACAGTGTGGACTGGGTGCTTTTTGCTGTGTAATAATAATAATAGTAGTAGTAGTAGTAGTATTAGTAGTAGTAACAGTATTATTATTAGTAGTAGTAGTAACAGTAGTAGTAGTAGTAGTAGTAGTAGTAGTAGTAATAGTATTTTTAGTAGTAGTACTAGACGTAGTAGCAGTAGGTGTAGAAGTAGTAGTAGTAGTAGTAGTAGTAACAGTATTATTAGTAGCAGTAACAGTAGTAGTAGTAATAGTATTTTAGTAGTAGTACTAGTCGCAGTAGTAGTAGTAGTAGTAGTAGTAACAGTATTATTATTATTATTATTATTATTAGTAGTAGTAGTAGTAGTAGTAGTTACAACTGCTTGTGTGTTGATTATTTTCTCATTTAGAACCATCCATCTTTTCCAATAGATTCCTCTCACCATTCAAATGTCCATTGATCAGAAATCAACATATGTATTGGATAGTTTATTTATAGCAGCATACAGCTACAGTAATGAGAAGAATAAGTGATAGCACTGTTTGTTAGGAAGTAGTGGTGGTGGTGGTGGTGGTGGTATGGTGGGTGTGGCAGTGGTGGTGGTGGTGGTGGTATGGTGGGTGTGGCAGTGGTGGTGGTTGTAGCAGTGGTGGTGGTTGTAGTTGTTGTTGGTTGTTGTTGTTTGTGGTGGCAGTGGTGGTGGTGATGGTTGTTGTGGTAGCGGTGGTGGTGATGGTTGTTGTGGGTGTGGTTGTAGTTGTTGTTGTTGGTGGTGGTTGTTGTTGTTTGTGGTGGCAGTGGTGGTGGTGATGGTTGCTGTGGTAGCGGTGGTGGTGATGGTTGTTGTGGGTGTGGTTGTAGTTGTTGTTGTTGGTGGTTGTTGTTGTTTGTGGTGGCAGTGGTGGTGGTGATGGTTGTTGTGGTAGCGGTGGTGGTGATGGTTGTTGTGGGTGTGGTTGTAGTTGTTGTTGTTGGTGGTTGTTGTTGTTTGTGGTGGCAGTGGTGGTGGTGATGGTTGTTGTGGTAGCGGTGGTGGTGATGGTTGTTGTGGTTGTAGTTGTTGTTGGTGGTGGTTGTTGTTGTTTGTGGTGGCAGTGGTGGTGGTGATGGTTGTTGTGGTAGCGGTGGTGGTGATGGTTGTTGTGGGTGTGGTTGTAGTTGTTGTTGTTGGTGGTTGTTGTTGTTTGTGGTGGCAGTGGTGGTGGTGATGGTTGTTGTGGTAGCGGTGGTGGTGATGGTTGTTGTGGTTGTAGTTGTTGTTGGTGGTGGTGGCCATGGTAGTATGGTGGGTGTGGCAATGGTGGTGGTTGTAGCAGTTGTTGTTTGTGGTGGAAGTGGTGGTGGTGGTGGTGGTGGTGGTGGTGATTGTTGTGGTAGTTGTTGGTGGTGGTGGTGATAGTTGTTGTGGTAGTGGTGGTGGTGATAGTTGTTGTGGTAGTAGTGGTGGTGGTAGTTGTTGTGGCAGTGGTGGTGGTGATGGTTGTTGTGGCATTGATGAATAGATTGCAGATGGATATGTAATTTCTTTGCTTGTGTGTGTATGTCTGTGTGTGTATGTCTGTGTGTGTATGTCTGTGTGTGTATGTCTCTGTGTGTATGTCTCTGTGTGTATGTCTGTGTGTGTATGTCTCTGTGTGTATGTCTGTGTGTGTATGTCTGTGTGTGTTCTATCATGCGTTAAACTAATATATATCATTATTGTATTCTATTGTTTTCCTTGTTGACTTTTCTCATATATATGTGTGTGTTTTGTGTATATATATATATATATATATATATATCATCATCATCATCATCATCAACGTTTAACGTCCGTGTTCCACGCTCGCATGGGTTTGGACGGGGGTTTTCCCACTTGAGGCAAGAGTGATTGTCTTGCTCGCATAGGACTGTCTGGCGGGTTTTCTACAGCTGGATGCCCTTCCTAACACCAACCACATTTACAGTGTGGGGCTGGGAGGTTTTTACCGTGTTGTCTACACGGCCACATTACAGCGTGAACTGTGTTTTTTTGACGTGACACCTACACGATCTCATTTGTTTCGGCCTGGATTTTGTGGCACCAACATAACTTTACATTGAAAGGGGCGGTGTGGATGGGGGGGGGGGGGGGGGGGGTGTATTTTGTTAGAGATGCCTACTGACTGTAGTAGGCTTTACTTTGTATTTAGGTAAGGCGGGTCTTCTCTATTACTGAGTACCGCCAAAGGTCTCGGTCCAGTGACATTGTTTATATATATATATATATATATATATATATATATATATATATATATATATAGGTTTCTGTTGATGTGGTCCTTGTTAAATTGAGAGTTTGGTTGATTGGTCCTTATTAAATTAAGGTTTTGGTTATGTGGTCCTTATTAAATTAAGGTTTTGGTTATGTGGTCCTTATTAAATTAAGGTTTTGGTTATGTGGTCCTTATTAAATTAAGGTTTTGGTTATGTGGTCCTTATTAAATCAAGGTTTCGGTTATGTGGTCCTTATTAAATCAAGGTTTTGGTTATGTGGTCCTTATTAAATCAAGGTTTTGGTTATGTGGTCCTTATTAAATCAAGGTTTTGGTTATGTGGTCCTTATTAAATCAAGGTTTTGGTTATGTGGTCCTTATTAAATCAAGGTTTTCGTTGATTTGGTCCTTGTTAAATCGAAGGTTTGGTTGATGTGGTCTTTGTTAAATCGAGATTTGGCGCATCCTTCTGTAGAAAACTTGCCAAAGAAAATTGACTCTTCAGCTGTGTCAAAGACATGACAACCTTCCCAATCCTGGTGCCATGAGAAAAGGCACCCATTGCACTCTGTAGAGTGTGGGAATATATGTACCTGAGATGCAGGCTTCCTACCTGTTTGAGAGGTCAGTATCTCCACTGGAGAACTCACTTGGTCAGTGACAACCTGTCCAACCATTGCTAGCAGGGAAAACTGAGGGAATGCTTTTGCAGTCTTGTCTGTGGGGTGCAGCCCCTTTACTGCAACACCCTAGGTCCATTCCGCCACCTGATTCTTCTGTGACACTAGAGTCCTTGCCATTCCCTCACTTTCTGGGGTTTTTTTTTCCCCTTTTTTCTTAAATTTACCTATTTTACATTCCATTCTTCTCAATCTAAATTTACCTTTTCCTCTGTTTCTATTAAACTGTATTTACATTATATATTCCATTAATAAAATTATTCATTTTTCAATGGTTAATATAATGTTAAAAAGGTTAAAATGTCTATCCAAAGGCCATAGGTTCATCACCCTGAGCTGATTGATATTGGTTTCATTGGCATTGACTGAGGGTCAAGACTTCCCCCTGGACAGGATCCTAGTCCATTGCTGTGGTAACTCACAGATGTTCCTAGTACTCATTTTCAGCTGAGTTCACTGGAATGTGTGTGTGAGTGTGTGAGTGTGTGTGAGTGAGTGAGTGTGCTAACCTCTTCTTTCTCTGTGTATTGTATGTGTGTTAGTGAACAAATGTGTGTGTTAGCATGTGAAAATGTTTGTGTGTGTGTGCAAATATGTGTGTATGTGTGTTTGTGTTGTTAGGGTATGTGTGTGTGTGTGTGCAAATACGTGTGTATGTGTGCTTGGTTTTAGAGTGTGTGTGTGTGTGCAAATATGTGTGTATGTGTGCTTGGTTTTAGAGTGTGTGTGTGTGCAAATACGTGTGTATGTGTGCTTGGTTTTAGAGTGTGTGTGTGTGTGCAAATATGTGTGTATGTGTGCTTGGTTTTAGAGTGTGTGTGTGTGTGCAAATGTGTGTATGTGTGCTTGGTTTTAGAGTGTGTGTGTGTGTGCAAATGTGTGTGTATGTGTGCTTGGTTTTAGAGAGTGTGTGCGTGTGTGCGAGTGTGTGTGCATATATTTTAGTGTGTGTGTGTCAGTGTATGTGCGTGTGTGGTACATGTGTTTTATTCATTAACAACATAACTATTTGTCTGCTGTTATTGTTGATGTTGATGTTGTTATAGTTGTTGTTGTTGTTGTTATAGTTGCTGTTGTTGTTGTTATAGTTGAATTAAAAACCTCTTGTGTAGTTCAAACTGCTTGTATTCCATTATTTTCAGTATATTTTTATCTTCACCACCACCACCACCACCACCTCCACCAACATTAATCATCATCACCACAATCACCACAACTATCGAAATGGCCACAAACTACCACCAATCATCATCATCGAAGCCATCATCACCACCACCCTAACCACTACTACCATCGCCACCACCACCCTAATCACCCCACCACCCACCACCCACTATCGCCACCACTACCACTACTACCACCACCCTAATCATCCCACCACCACCCTAACCACCACTACCACCACCCTAATCACCCCACCACCACAGCCAATATCTCCACCACCACAACCAATATTACCACCACCACCACCACCACCACCACCACCACCACCAAGACCACTACCACCACCACCACTACTAAGTGTTATGTTATTAGTTTGTACTGATTCACAATCTATATATAGTTTAGTTGAGTTATAGCTAATATATAAAACATACTGGAACACCCCCCCCCCCCACCATTACTGCTACTACTACTACTACTACTACTACTACTACTACTACTACTACTACTACTACTACAGTTACTATTACTACTATCACCACATCTACTACTACTACTACTACTATTACCACCATAACTACTACTGAAAACAACAACCACTACAACAACGAAACACATTTAAATAGTTTCATGCTTGAGAGAGAGAAAGAGAGAGAGAGAGAGAGCGAGAGAGAGAGAGAGAGAGAGAGAGAGAGAGAGAGAGAGAGAGAGAGGTGTGAGATAGAATGAGAAAGAGAAAGGAAAGAGAGAAAAAGAAATGGAGGGGGAAAGACAAAGAGAAAGAGGAGTGTGAGATAGACAGAAAGCGGGATAGCAGTAGGAGAGAGAGAGGTGGGAAAGACAGAGAGAGAGAGAGAGAGAGAGAGGTGGGAAAGACAGAGAAGGGGAGACAGAGAGAGAGAGAGGGGAAAAGACAGAGAGAGAGAAAAAAACTGAAGAATGTTTTTCTATTGTTAGAAAAATAATATTTAGTCTTAATAATGGCTGGTTTTTAATATTTTTCCTTTGCTCCAATAAATCTTTCTTTCTTTATTCCCTTGACATAATAATAATATTACTATTAATAATAATATATTAATCCTTTTGTTAACATATTTCTAATGAAAGACCCTGACTATAATTTTCAAATAATTTGGAAAATAATCAGGAATATTGAGGGATTTAGAGATTTCATAATATAACCATCTTTTTCATTATTAAGTTGCTGTTTGTGCCATAACAAAGGTTCTTACACAAAATTATTATATTAAAATTAATATAAACACTTTAACCAATCATTTTGGAAATAATGAAGAATATGGAGCGGAGCACTAAAAGTTGATGGAAGCCTTGGAGTGGGGAGACACAAGAAAACCTGGGATGAGGTGATAAAAGCTGACCTTGCTCAATCGCACCTCTCAAATGCAATGACACAGGAACAAGACCTCTGGCGTTACGCAGTAATACAGAAGAACCGACTTCCCATGGGTATAAGGCGCAGCTGAAGCATATAGACAGTATACCCCCCACCCCCACCCACTGTAAAGTGGTTGTGTAGGTGTCACGACAAAAAGCACCCAGTCCACACCGTAAAGTGGTTGGGTAGGTGTCACAGTAAAAAGCACCCAGTCCACACTGTAAAGTGGTTGGATAGGTGTCACAGTAAAAAGCACCCAGTCCACACTGCAAAGTGATTGAGTAGGTGTCACAGTAAAAAGTACCCAGTCCACACTGTAAAATGGTTGGGTAGGTGTCACAGTAAAAAGTACCCAGTCCACACTGTAAAATGGTTGGGTAGGTGTCACAACAAAAAGCACCCAGTCCACACTGTAAAGTGGTTGAGTAGGTGTCACAGTAAAAAGCACCCAGGCCACACTGCAAAGTGATTGAGTAGGTGTCACAGTAAAAAGTACCCAGTCCACACTGTAAAATGGTTGGGTAGGTGTCACAGCAAAAAGTACCCAGTCCACACTGTAAAGTGGTTGAGTAGGTGTCACAGTAAAAAGCACCCAGTCCACACTGTAAAGTGGTTGAGTAGGTGTCACGACAAAAAGCACCCAGTCCACACTGTAAAGTGGTTGGGTAGGTGTCACAGTAAAAAGCACCCAGTCCACACTGCAAAGTGATTGAGTAGGTGTCACAGTAAAAAGTACCCAGTCCACACTGTAAAATGGTTGGGTAGGTGTCACAGCAAAAAGTACCCAGTCCACACTGTAAAGTGGTTGAGTAGGTGTCACAGTAAAAAGCACCCAGTCCACACTGTAAAATGGTTGGGTAGGTGTCACAGTAAAAAGCACCCAGTCCACACTGTAAAATGGTTGGGTAGGTGTCACGACAAAAAGCACCCAGTCCACACTGTAAAGTGGTTGAGTAGGTGTCACAGTAAAAAGCACCCAGTCCACACTGCAAAGTGATTGAGTAGGTGTCACAGTAAAAAGTACCCAGTCCACACTGTAAAATGGTTGGGTAGGTGTCACAGCAAAAAGTACCCAGTCCACACTGTAAAGTGGTTGAGTAGGTGTCACAGTAAAAAGCACCCAGTCCACACTGTAAAATGGTTGGGTAGGTGTCACAGTAAAAAGCACCCAGTCCACACTGTAAAATGGTTGGGTAGGTGTCACGACAAAAAGCACCCAGTCCACACTGTAAAATGGTTGTGTAGGTGTCACAGTAAAAAGCACCCAGTCCACGCTGTAAAATGGTTGGGTAGGTGTCACAACAAAAAGCACCCAGGCCACACTGTAAAATGGTTGGGTAGGTGTCACAGTAAAAAGCACCCAGTCCACACTGTAAAATGGTTGGATAGGTGTCACAGCAAAAAGTACCCAGTCCACACTGTAAAGTGGTTGGGTAGGTGTCACAGTAAAAAGTACCCAGTCCACACTGTAAAGTGGTTGGATAGGTGTCACAGTAAAAAGCACCCAGTCCACACTGCAAAGTGATTGAGTAGGTGTCACAGTAAAAAGTACCCAGTCCACACTGTAAAGTGGTTGTGTAGGTGTCACAGTAAAAAGCACCCAGTCCACACTGTAAAATGGTTGGGTAGGTGTCACAGTAAAAAGCACCCAGTCCACACTGTAAAATGGTTGGGTAGGTGTCACAACAAAAAGCACCCAGTCCACACTGTAAAATGGTTGGGTAGGTGTCACAGTAAAAAGCACCCAGTCCACACTGTAAAATGGTTGGGTAGGTGTCACAGTAAAAAGCACCCAGTCCACACTGTAAAGTGGTTGTGTAGGTGTCACAGTAAAAAGTACCCAGTCCACACTGTAAATTTGGTTGTGTAGGTGTCAAAGTAAAAAGTACCCAGTCCACACTGTAAAGTGGTTGTGTAGGTGTCACAGTAAAAAGCACCCAGTCCACACTGTAAAATGGTTGGGTAGGTGTCACAACAAAAAGCACCCAGTCCACACTGTAAAATGGTTGGGTAGGTGTCACAGTAAAAAGCACCCAGTCCACACTGTAAAATGGTTGGGTAGGTGTCTCAGTAAAAAGTACCCAGTCCACACTGTAAATTTGGTTGTGTAGGTGTCAAAGTAAAAAGCACCCAGCCCACACTGTAAAGTGGTTGGGTAGGTGTCACAGTAAAAAGCACCCAGTCCACACAGTAAAGTGGTTGTGTAGGTGTCACAGCAAAAAGCACCCAGTCCAAACTGGAAAGTGGTCGTGTAGGCGTCACGTGTTTGCACGTTTATATTGATATACTCATACATATAAATGTATGCATATGCACATACACACATACACGTCAACGTGTTGAAAAAAAAATCCTAGTATTATTAAACTGGTGTTTGGAACCCAACAAAAATTCTTACACAAAATTATTATATTAAAATTAATATAAACACTTTAATCAATCTTTTTGTTAACACATTTCCTCTCAAGGATGTTCAAAGCATTTTGAAAATATTCAAGAATTTGGAGGGATTTAATAATATAACTAAATATTTTACTATTAAGCTGGGACGTAACAAATGTTCTTACATAAAATTATGATGGAAGAGGTTTTTAGATAATAATAAATACTTTAACTCTTTCATTACCATATTTTTAATAAGACACAGCCAAGGAATTTTCTAATCATTTTGAAAAAAAACTTAAGAATTTGGGAGAATTTAGTAAAATAATTAAATCAAGTTGGTGTTTGGAACATAACTTAAGAAGGCTTCTTACATAAAATTATAAAGGCAGTGTTTATTATTTGAAAACAATTAAGAATTTGAAGTGATTTAATAATATAATCAATTTCCTATTATTAAGATTATTAACAGCAAATGTTATTACATAACATTATGATGGAATTACGATCTGAGTTCAAATCCCGCCGAGGTTGACTTTGCCTTTCATCCTTACGGGGTCGATAAAATAAAGTACCAGTAATGCACTGGATAATTGCTGGCCTTGTGCCTAAAGTAGAAACAATTATGATGGAAAGGAATTTGGTAGGATTTAATTTAGTAATATACCATTAATACTCGAATATAAGCTGATCCCACCATTTTTATGTCTGAGAAATGGGCAAAAATCCAAACCTTATTTACATAGAATTTGAAGCTGGTGAAAATAGTCAAAATATTTACATATTCCTCAGCTTACATTCAAGTATACAGGGTAACTAACAAAATTAAGTTGCTGCTTGGAACATAACTGCACAAATTTTCTTACATAAAATCATGATAGAAGTCTTTTAGATCAGTGGTTCCCAACGTTTTTTTAGCTCATGGCTCACCTTGAACCCAGAATTTTTTCTATGGCCCATGAAATTATTATAGTGTAAAAAAATTACTTCTATTTTACATAGAATATATCCAATAGTCCCAGTTATTTTCAGAATTTTCCTTAGAATCTAACTAATAGTTGTTCATGAAAACCTCCACATATTCGCAGAATCGTAAATACCTTCCGCAGTTGTTTTAAATGGCTTTTTTAACGCTAAATTATTAATAACAATCCTTGAACAAGACACTTTATTTCACATTGCTCCAGTTTACTCAGCTGTAAAAATGAGATGATAGGACTGGGGTCCTTATCATTCCACTGTAAAGTGGACGTGTAGGCGCCATGGAAAAAAAGCACCCAGCACTTACTGTAAATGAGGTTGGTGTTAGGGAGGGCATCCAGCTGTAGGAATCAAGCCAGAAGTCTCCACTGCTTAAGTTTCTAAGATAAACATATCAGAAAGCAGCCGATACTTCAACAACTTGCATTCTTCAGCTTGTCAGGCAACAAAACCTGGGCTTGTCATATCATAGAATGCACCAGGTTGCTACCGAAGATGATATCACTACTACAGATCATGTCTCTGAAGAGGATCTTAGCACTGTAGAAAGGGTGGGGTGATTGTGATTTTGTCTGGTGGTGTTATTGTTTTTATATATTTTTTTTAGATATCATTAAAACAGATGTGTCAAGAGGCAAGCTGTTATCTTAAAAGGGTTAATTTTATTTCAACCAATTATCGTAACAGACAGAATTATGCTGTTATCAGAGGTCAATGTAAGATATACATTGCCTCTATCTTCATGGTTTCTTTTTTTTTTTTATTATTATTGATTGATTTGTTTAAGTTTTTCAAATTTTGTTTTTGTTTTCATAAAATTTTTATTTTATTTTATTTTAATTTATTTATTTATTTGATTATTTATTTTTTATTTCTATTTTTGTATTTTCTAATTTTTCTTTAAACAACTTTTCCCCACGTGAGCAAGCGTATAAACAGCATCTTAGAATATTGGACACGCTGTGGTAGAATTTGGCGATTATTTACCAGCTCGCTGGTGTTTAAGTAGTGTTATATATATATGTGTGTATATGTGTATATATACACACACGTGTGTGTGTGTATATGTGTATATATACACACACATGTGTGTGTGTATATATATCATCATCACCGTTTTACGTCCGTTATATATATATATATACACATATACACACATATGCAAAATTGAGATGTGTCACAGTGCCTGCTGGATATTCACCTGTAAAATATGCATTTCTGAAATATAATCTGTACTTATATATATATATATATATATATATATATATATATATATATATATATATATATATATATATATAAACACACACATAAATAAATACAAGCATACATACATATATTTATATATATATATATTATATATACGGTTTTAAAATTTTATTTTCAAGAAGATAACGCTTATCTTTGTTGAAGAATTTATAATAAATTTCTTGTAAATATGAGGAACTCTACTTTGGTAAATCCGAAATCAATAGTAAGTCTTCAGTTATATCATCAACATGAAATATATTGATGTCAGATTTTGATATATGAGCAAGCTAAGCTTAGCTTATGCATAATTTCACGAAACTGCTAATGTAAATGCAATAACGAATCTAATTCTTCGTAATACTAGACCTATTAAAGATTTTTTAAATATGTTGTATGATGCATGAAATTAGATTTTTTTTTTTTTTGGTTTGTTTGTTGTTGTTATTGTTGTTTGTTTGTTTTTTGTTTTTTTTTGTTTTATAATAAGTCAGGCTTTTTTTTGGCTATTGCTTTTTTCTTGTTTTCTTTTAGCTCTCTTTAAATTTTTATATATGAGATATGAGATTCAATATAGGTTTTATATGATAGAAATGTAATGTTCATGTATACAGCTTACTATAGTATATCATATATATTTATATATAAGAGAGAGAGAGCTAACTATATATATATATACACACACATATATAGCTTACTATAGTATATCATATATATCTATATATATATATTGATTCCAGAGTCTGGCCAGATTGATTCAGATCGAGTCTTGAGCTGATCAATTGTGAAACACACGTCACACCTCAATAAATGTAATGAAGCTCTAACACCGCATCCTTTTTATTATTACTATATATATATAGGCTTGATGCCCAGTGCTGCATGGCTGGAATGAAAACCAGTGTTGTATCTTGGATACTGACAGAAAGAATATGATTGTGAATACAAGTGGGCTGAAGTGGGATTCCTCCGAAGGTTCTTTGGAGTAACGTTACTTGATAAAGTGCGTAGCTCAAAGATCAGAGAGTCACTCCAGGTAGAGCCACTACTTCTCTGAATTGAGAGATCACAGCTCTGATACTATGGTTAGAATGTCCCAGGAAAGAATCGCTGGACAGATTTGTAGCTCAGAGATCAGTGAGTCACTCCAGGTAGAGCCACTACTTCTCTGAATTGAGAGATCACATCTCTGATACTATGGGCATGTGGTTAGAATGTCCCAGGAAAGAATCGCTGGACAGATTTGTAGCTCAGAGATCAGTGAGTCACTCCAGGTAGAGCCACTACTTCTCTGAATTGAGAGATCACATCTCTGATACTATGGGCATGTGGTTAGAATGTCCCAGGAAAGAATCGCTGGACAGATTTGTAGCTCAGAGATCAGTGAGTCACTCCAGGTAGAGCCACTACTTCTCTGAATTGAGAGATCACATCTCTGATACTATGGGCATGTGGTTAGAATGTCCCAGGAAAGAATCGCTGGACAGATTTGTAGCTCAGAGATCAGTGAGTCACTCCAGGTAGAGCCACTACTTCTCTGAATTGAGAGATCACATCTCTGATACTATGGGCATGTGGTTAGAATGTCCCAGGAAAGAATCGCTGGACAGATTTGTAGCTCAGAGATCAGTGAGTCACTCCAGGTAGAGCCACTACTTCTCTGAATTGAGAGATCACATCTCTGATACTATGGACATGTGGTTAGAATGTCTCAGGAAAGAATCACTGGACAGATTTGTAGCTCAGAGATCAGTGAGTCACTCCAGATAGAGCCACTACTTCTCTGAATTGAGAGATCACAGTTATGATACTATGGGCATGTGGTTAGAATGTCCCAGGAAAGAATCGCTGGACAGATTTGTAGCTCAGAGATCAGAGAGTCACTCCAGGTAGAGCTGCTACTTCTCTGAATTAAGAGATCACAGCTCTGATACTATGGTTAGAAAGTCCCAGGAAAGAATCGCTGGACAGATTTGTAGCTCAGAGATCAGAGAGTCACTCCAGGTAGAGCTGCTACTTCTCTGAATTAAGAGATCACAGCTCTGATACTATGGTTAGAAAGTCCCAGGAAAGAATCGCTGGACAGATTTGTAGCTCAGAGATCAGAGAGTCACTCCAGGTAGAGCTGCTACTTCTCTGAATTAAGAGATCACAGCTCTGATACTATGGTTAGAAAGTCCTAGGAAAGAATCGCTGGACAGATTTGTAGCTCAGAGATCAGTGAGTCACTCCAAGTAGAGCCACTACTGGACAGATTTTACGGGTAAAACCAACTGGCAAGAGACCCAGGGGTAGACCCCGAGCAAGATGGTTGCATAACATCTATGAACTTGGCTGGTCTTGCCTAGGGACCCAGCTGGATCAATTGGAGACAGTTGCTTCTGACAGGACTTGATGGAGTGAGTGTGTAAGGAATTACTCCCATGGACCACTGATTGGCGAGTGCTGGTCTAGTTTCTCTCTGTTATTTATTACACCGCCATCACTTCCGAAAAGTGTTGCAGTTGTGACTCACGGACAAATATGTTTTACAACTATTGTAATATATAGTCTAGTTTCCCCTCTACCAACCCTTTTTAAACTTTAAACCCTTTCATTGTTAACTTCATGCTTACTATTATTATTATTATTATTATTATTTCCTCCTCAATCGTTTGATTTGCTTTAATCTGTAGAGATAAGTTATCTAAGTTGTGTGTTGCTATGTAAACACCATTTAATTGGTCCAAACTTTATCTATATTCATTAACACTTAGTTTTTCATCATCATCATCATCATCATCATCATCATTGTCATTGTCTACTACTATCATCATCATAGTTCACAGTGTTTCATGAAAATGTGCAGTAAACTGGAGTAAAGACTTTAATATTTAATAGAACGTAATTGTAGTGTTTTTTTGTATTTTACAAGAATGTCTTTCAACATGTGAGTCATTAATTGGCAGAGTCAGTAGAGCGTCAGGTAGAATGCTTTGTGGTTTTCGTTCCGGCTCTTGGCCTGGAGAAGGATGGGCTCCGTCAGGCTTAAAATGCTGTATGTCAATGTTTATAGTAACTTTACTAGCTGACAGATCATTGTGAAAATTTAGACTTATAAAGAGGCATGGCTTAGTGGTTAGAGCATTGGCCTTGCAATCGAAAGGTTGTGAGTTCAATTCTCAGACCGGGTGATGTGTTGTTTCCTTGAGCAAGACACTTTATTTCACATTGCTCCAGTTTACTCAGCTGTAGAAATGAGATGATAGGGACTGGGGTCCATATCATTCCACTGCAAAGTGATTGTGGAGGTGCCATGGCAAAAAGCACCCAGCACTCACTGTAAATGAGGTTGGTGTTAGGAAGGGCATCCAGCTGTAGAAATCAAGCCAGAATCAGTTCCCGTCCCACCCTTGC
>OZ024760.1:6151456-6153956 GCA_964016885.1 Eledone cirrhosa
TATTTTTTTCTAAGTTTCAAATTTTATAAAACAGTAGGAAGTATCGTGTGAAAAGACAAAGTTTGTTGTCATGGCAATAGCAATATAATTGTTTCTACTATTGGCACAAGGCCAGAAATTACCCAGTACATTACTGGTACTTTATTTTATCGACCCCGTAAGGATGAAAGGCAAAGTCAACCTCGGCGGGATTTGAACTCAGATCGTAAAGGGACGTAACTATGCTGGAAAGCATGGCGTACGACCCTCTACCGATACTGCCAATCCACCGCCCTGGCAATAGCAATATAATGTGTAAATATTATATCTGAAAAAATAAATTATTTAAAAATAAAAAAAAATAAAATATAATGTGCAATATAATGTAATGTGCAATATAATGTGCAATATAATGTGTAAATATTATATCTGAAAAAATAAATTATTTAAAAATAAAAAAAAATAAAATAAAATAAATTATTATTTTGCACAAACTAATAATTTATATAAAAATAAAAATAAAAATAAAAATAAAAATAATAATAAAAAAATAAAATGTAAAGCAAACAAATAAATTAAACATATTTTCTCAAAATATTGATGTTTTTTTTTTTCCTTTTTTTTTTTTTTTTTGGTGGGAGCAGATGGTGATGTAGGGGAAGGATTGGGAGATAAGTAGATAGAAATAAATTGCATAAATTGATTATTGGAGTTCAAAATGAACATAAATAGGTTCTATTATTTAATAGGAGTAGGGCGGGGAATTGGCAGTATCGGTAGAGGGTTGAACGCCATGCTTCCTAGCATAGTTACGGCCCTTTACAGTCTGAGGTCAAATCCCGCCGAGGTTAACTTTGCCTTTCATCCTTACGGGGTCGATAAAATAAAGTACCAGTAATGTACTGGGTGATTGCTGGCCTTGTGCCTAAAGTGGAAACAATTATTTAATAGGAGTATCTGTCTATCTTTCTATCTGTCTATCTATCTTTCTATCTGTCTATCTGTCTATCTGTCTATCTGTCTATCTCTTGGTTTGTCTATCTGTCTATCATCATCATCATCATCATCTTTTTATGTCCATTTCTCCATGCTAGCATGGGTTAGACAATTTGTCCCGTTGTGGGCAATGCCAGGTCAGATGACCATGTCTATGTGATAGTATTTTACACGTTTTTGGGCGGTGGATTGGCAGTACCGGTAGAGGGTCGGACGCCATGCTTTCAAGCATAGTTACGTCCCTTTACGATCTGAGTTCAAATCCCGCCGAGGTTGACTTTGCCTTTCATCCTTACGGGGTCGATAAAATAAAGTACCAGTAATGTACTGGGTAATTGCTGGCCTTGTGCCTAAAGTAGAAACAAGTATTTTACACGTTTTTATTGTATGTAAACTTCCCCCTTTGTATTGTCCCCTTCTTTTGTGCCCCTGTGGCTAATAAAGAAACATATCTATTTATCAATCTCTCTCTCTCTCTCTCTCTCTCTCTCTCTCTCTGTCTCTCTCTCTCTCTCTCTCTCTCTCTCTCTCTCTCTATATATATATATATATATATATATATATATATGTATTCACACATGCACACACATATATGTTCACACACACACACATATATATATGTATATACATGTGTGTTGTTGTTGTTGTTGCTTTTGTGTTGTGATGGCAGCAGCAGTAGTAGCAGCAGCAGTTGATGTTGTTGTTACTATTGTTGTTGTCATACTTCCTGATCTGACACCAACAATCTTACACCAACATCTTACACATGGAATTCTTGTAAAGGTGATTAAGTGAGTCTGTCATAGATTGAAGAAGATGGAGAAGAAGAAGAACATTCACCCACCCCCAACCCCACTCCTCCCCCCAAAAAATCAACAACAAAAAACAACAAAACAAAACAAACAAACTAAAAATAAAAACAACTAATAAAAGCACCAAAACCAATGGAACTAAAACAAAATAAATAATAAATGTAAATATATGGAGATTTAGAGACTGAAATATTGAAAGAAACAAACATAGCCACAAATATAACAAACATAGTTCTAATCCATATCTATATGTGTTTATTGAAGATGTTAACACATATGTCTCATCATCATCATCATCATCATCGGGTTTAGCGTCCGTGTTCCACGCTTGCATGGGTTTGGACGGGGGTTTTCCTACTTGAGGCAAGAGTGGTTGTCTTGCTCGCATAGGACTGTCTGGCGGGTTTTCTATGGCTGGATGCCCTTCCTAACACCAACCACATTTACAGTGTGGGGCTGGGAGGTTTTTACCGTGTTGCCTACACGGCCACATTACAGCGTGGACTGTCTGGCGGGTTTTCTACAGCTGGATGCCCTTCCTAACACCAACCACATTTACAGTGTGGGGCTGGGAGGTTTTTACCGTGTTGCCTACACGGCCACATTTACAGCGTGGACTGTGTGTTTTTTTGTCGTGACACCTACACGATCTCATTTGTTTCGGCCTGGATGTTGTGGGACCAACATAACTTTACATTGAAAGGGGCGGTGTG
>OZ024760.1:6158956-6161456 GCA_964016885.1 Eledone cirrhosa
ACATATATGTATGTACGAATGGATATATGTATATGCGTATACATGCTTGCATGTGCCTATGTACATATGTATATATGTATGTGTGTGTATATGTGTACATATGTATGTGTGTATATGTGTACATATGTATGTGTGTATGTATATGTATGTATACATATATGTATGTACAAATGGATATATGTATATGCGTGTACATGCTTGCATGTATATATGAATGTATGTGCCTATGTACATATGTATATATGTATGTGTGTATGTATGTGTGTATATGTGTACATATGTATGTGTGTATGTATATATATATGTATGTACGAATGGATATATGTATATGCGTATACATGCTTGCATGTATATATGAATGTATGTGCCTATGTACATATGTATATATGTGTGTGTGTATGTATGTGTGTGTGTATATATGTACATATTTATGTGTATGTATGTACGCATGGGTATATGCGTATATATGTTTTCATGTATGTATGTATGTGTGTATATATGTGTGTACATATGTGTGTATGTATATGTATACATGGGCATATGTATATGTGTGTATATGTTTGCATGTATATATGTATATGCGTATGTACATATGTATATATGTACATGTATGTGTGTATGTATGTTGTGTGTATATGTGTACATATATATATATATATATATATATATATATGTACGCATGGGTATATGTGTTTATATGTTTGTATGTATATATGTATGTATATACGTATGTATATATGAATATGTATGTGTATGTATGTTTGTGTGTATATGTGTATGTATGTTTGTGTGTATATGTGTACATATGTATGTTTGTATGTGTATATATTTATATGTACACGTGTGTATATGTATATATATGTTTGCATGTATATATGTATGTACATATGTATATGTATATATATGTATGTATGAACATATATGTATGTATGCATATGCATATGTATTTATGTATGAATATATATATATAAGAATATATGTATTCATGAATATATAGATGTATATATGTATGCATGTGTATGTATGGATAAATATATATATGTATATATGTATGCATGTGTATGTATGTAAGGATAAATATATATATATGTATATATGTATGCATGTGTATGTATGTATGTAAGGATAAATATCTATCTATCTATCTAAGGCGGGTAAAATTCCCGAGATCCATGGATGAGTTCTCTCCAGCGGTCTCTGTCCCTCATTATCGCTGCCATGTCCTGCGTCTCCAACAGGCCCGTGTCTGTCCTTAGGGCATCAACATACGTTAACCTTGGTCTTCCTCTTCTAGTGTGTCCTTGTAGGGGCTCCCAAAGGAGCACTGACTGCAATGTCAACTCTGGATGTCGGTGAGCATGTCCAACTAACCTCAGTCTCCTCTGTGTCACTTTTGAGCTGACTTTTGGGATGCTCCCATACAGCTCTGAGTTTTTCATCCTCAGTGTATACTGATTAATGTTCAGAGCCATCCTCAGCATTCTCGTGTAGCACCCATCCACCATCTGAGTGAGTTTCTTGGTCAGTGTCCAAGTCTCAGACCCATACAGCAGCACAGACTCCACTACAGAATGTTGAGAAGCCAGAGGGGATCACTAATGTAGGCGGGAAGCCGCTAGAATTGGTTGAGGGCTTCCTGTATTTGGGAGCAAAGATTGGGAATACGGAAGATGATGTGGTTGAGAGGAAGAGCAAGGCCTGGGCTGTGTGCCACAGCTTGAGATCGGTGTGGAAGTCGGACCTTCGTAGAGACCTGAAAATCCGCCTCTTCAAGGATAAATATATATATGTATATATGTATGCATGTGTATGTATGTATGTATGTATGTATGAACATTGGATACAATACTTTGCGGTTCCTTCAAGCCCTCTGCTCTCTAAGTTCAAACCCCATTGAGGTCAACTTTTAATTTTATCCTTTCAGAATTGATACAATAGTACCAGTTATGTACTCGGGTTAACTCTCCCTCTATACCTTCTCTCTATCACATGTGGTTTGTTAAATCAAATGTTTATAGTATCTTTACTAGTGGACAGATAGTTGTTAACATTTGCAGTATTAAAATAAAGACCTTAATATTTAACCTTTTAACATTTAAGCCAGCCGTATCCGGCCAGAATTCTCTCACCTCTCTCTGTTCAAACCGGCTGTAACTGGCCACTCATACTAATGTTAAGGTATTGTTCTCAAAATAAATAATATCAAAATCTCATAGATTTGATATTATGTGAGATAAAGTGTTTACCATGAAAATATAATAGTAAATATAGAATAATTGTTTCTACTTTTGGCGCAAGGCCAGCAATTACCCAGTGTATTACTGCTACTTTATTTTATTGACCCCGAAAGGATGAAAGGCAAAGTTAACCTCGGCGGGATTTGAACTCAAATCATAAAGGGAGGTAACTCTATGCTGCAAAGCATGGCGTCCGACCCTCTATAGAATAACGTAAATGTGATGGGTTAATGTGATGCAGTCATATTGTTGTTTTATACTTT
>OZ024760.1:6166456-6171456 GCA_964016885.1 Eledone cirrhosa
CCAGCTATTATGCTCTCATATCATTCTCCATCCTTTTATATATAGGAGAAAAACATTTTATTGTCAACAGTGGGAGTAACTCTCTAAACTTCTTCCATATTATCCTTATTCTAGCTGTTATGCTAACCGTTATGCCGTCTAACCCATGGACGTTAAACGATGATGATGACGATGATGATGATGATGATTATCTCTCCAGTCTACACAGCTCCTCTGCAGTTACAACCCATGTTCCACAACCATACAGCATCACACTTCATACACAGACGTCATACAATCGTCCTTTTGTACACAGCGAGAAACGTTTTGTGGTCAATAGTGGGAATAGCTCTCTAAACTTCTTCCACATTATCCTTATTCTATCTATTATACTCTCTCCAGTCTACACACGACCTCTACAGTCACAACCCATGTTTCACAACCATACAGCATCACATTTCATACACAGACATCATACAATTGTCCTCCAAAGTGTTCTATAATATTCAATAAGTTTCCTGAATGTTTCTTTATCAAGTAACTCCTAGTTTCTTGATGAATTCATTTATATTTCTCAATGGTTTATTGTCTATGTTGTTTTTCAGTATTTCATAAGGAGGCTTACTGCCCTACTCCTGCCCCTGCACCTCCTCCTAGAACAAATCTTGGCACCTTTCCAGCTTATTCATTACAATATATTTATTTAAGCCAAGTTTCTCTCTCTTTGTCTCTGTGTGTGTTTTGTGTTTATTAACAACTTAAACTTTAGAGACACTTACTCAGCAAAATCGAAGGTCTGTTGTATGACATTTTCATTTTGTTTGCCATTGTTTGTGTTAGCAGCAATAACAACAATAATAAAAACAATAATAATAACAATAACAATAAAAATAGTAATAACGATGATTAATACTAATGATATTAATAATAATATCAACAACAACAACAACAACAATAATAAAAATAATAGTGATGATAATAATAACGATAATATCGACAACAACAACAATAACAAGAATAATAATAATAATAATAATAATAATAATAACAATAGTGATGATAGTAATAATACTAATCATGATGATGATGATAACAGCAACAACAATAATAATAATAATAATAATAGTAATAATAATAGTAATAATAATAATAGTAATAATAATAATAGTAGTAATAACAACAACAACAACAATAATAATAATAAAGCCGCCTGTTTAGAGTTTGGAAATCAGTCATCTTTTTAGATTCGGACAAATGAAGCGAATAATTTGTTTTTAACAATTACTGTTCTAGATTCTATTGAACAAACTTATTTCTCCCGTTTCTATCTGAACTTTTGCTATTTCACTTGAAATATATTCTATTTCGTCTTCTACTTTAGTTTAGTTTAGTTTAGTTTATTTTATTTTTTATTTTAATTTTTTTATTTTTTTTTTATTTTTTTATTTTTTTATTTTATTCTTTTCTTCTGGTTTTGTTTGGTTTTTGTTTCCTCTACTTATTATCACTTCCTGTCTCTCTCTCTTTCTCTCTCTCTCTCTCTCTCTCTTTCTGTATTTCTTTGTCTCTCACTCTCTGTCTTTGTCTCTCTCTCTCTTTTTCTTTCCCTCTCTCTGTATTTCTTTCTGTCTCTGTGTGTCTCTCTCTCCCCCTCTCTCTCTCTCTCTCTCTGTATTTCTTTTTGTCTGTGTGTCTCTCCCCCCCTCTCTCTCTCTCTCTTTGTCTCTCTCTCTGTCTGTGTGTGTCTCTCCCTCCCTCTCTCTCTCTCTCTCTGTATTTCTTTCTGTCTGTGTGTCTCTCCTCCTCTTTCTCTGTCTTTCTTTCTGTCTTTGTCTCTCTCTCCCTGTCACTCTCCCTGTCTCCCTCTCTTTCTCACTCTCTCCCCCAGTCTGTCTCTCTCTCTCTCTCTCCTCCCCACCCACACCCCACATACCCAGTTGTTAATCAACTTCTCACTTTGCACTGCTATATTCACACCCCAGGTGTTGTCCCACAGCCACCAACAGAGGGACCTACCTGTAGAAGTATTGTCCGACCCCGCTACCCCCTGCCAATTCTAACATGGATTACAGAAAAAAAATAACAACATAAAATTGATGGTGATAGTGATGACGATGATGGCAATGATGATGATGATGATGGTAGTGGTGGAGCTAGTGATGGTGGTGATGGTGGTGATGGTGATGATGATGATTGTGAGGATGGTAGGGGTGATGGTGGTGGTGGTGGTGATGGTGATGGTAGTAGTGGTGATGGTGGTGATGATGATTGTGTGTTGATGGTGGTGATGATTGTGAGGATGGTAGGGGTGATGGTGGTGGTGGTGATGATGGTAGGGGTGATGATGATGATGATGGTGGTGGTGGTGGTGGTGGTGATGGTAGGGGTGATGATGATGATGATGGTGGTGGTGGTGATGATGGTGTGATGATGGTAGGGGTGATGATGATGATGGTGGTGGTGGTAGTGGTGGTGATGGTGATGGTGTGATCATGGTAGTGGTGATGATGGAGATGATGATGATGATGGTTGTGGTGATGGAGATGGTCGTTATAGTGATAGTGATGATGTTGGCAATGATGATGATGATAATGATAATTGTTTCTACTTTTGGCACAAGGTCAGCAAATTACCCCAGTACATTACTGGTACTTTTATTTTATCGACCCCGTAAGGATGAAAGGCAAAGTTAACCTCGGCGGGATTTGAACTCAGAATGGCAAGGGCCGTAACTCCATGCGTCAAAGCATGGCGTCCGACCCTCTACCGGTACTGCCAATCCACTGCCCTGTGGATGATGATGATGATGATGATGATGATAATGATTTCTTTATTAACCACAAGGGTTTACATAAAGTAGACATTAAGGACAGTGCAGGACAATACAGGACGGTACAAATGGGCATTTCTGCATGTAAAAAACAAAAACAGAGGATGTAACAAAAAAAAAAACAATGAAAAATTCCCCAATAGGGGGGAGACTTCGGAGGGACATTTGTGGAGAAAGCCCAGTAAAAGGCCACAGTGACCCTGACTACCAAGGCAAGTGCCCTCTCCCAGTTTTCCACCTTTAATTTACAGATACGTACTCAGAGTAGGCCCATTCACTCGGGCCATTCTTGCTTCTCTCACCCATCTTTCAACAAAATGATGATGATAATGGTGATGATGATAATGATAGTGGTAATGGTGATGATGATAATGATAGTGATAATGGTGATGATGATGATTTAAAATGTTAATTCAAATTGTGCAAGGCAACCATTTTCGCTTTGTCTTCAGAATACTGAAGAAGGATTGTAATATTTATTTTCGTGTTTTGAATTAAAGTAGGTATTATGAGAGGGGCCGGGGAGGTGGGGGTTAAGTGGGATGTCATGAGGTGTGAGTGGGGGGGGGGGTGAGTGGGATGTTATGGCGTGTGGATGGAGGTTAAGCGGGTTGTTATAAGGTAGGGGTGGAGGAGAATAACAGAAAAAAAACAACCCAAAACAGGAAAAACACAACAATAAAATGCGCAAAAAAAAATCAAAAACACACACAACACTCCCACCCACACCCACACAAAAAACGCACTAAAAACACTCAAAAACTCACAAAAAAATCTCAAAACACAGACAACCCCTCCCCACAAAAACAATCACAAAACACACACAACCTCCCCTCCCACAAACAACGCACCCCAAATACACAAAAAAACGTATCAAAAACTCACAAAAAATTCTCAAAACACAGACAACCCCTCCCCACAAAAACAATCACAAAACACACACAACCCCCCCTCCCACAAACAACGCACCCCAAATACACAAAAAAACGTACCAAAAACACACAAAAAAAATTCTCAAAACACAGACAACCCCTCCCCACAAAAACAATCACAAAACACACACAACCCCCCCTCCCTCAAACAACGCACCCCAAATACACAAAAAAAAACGTACCAAAAACACACAAAAAAATCTCAAAACACAGACAACCCCTCCCCACAAAAACAATCACAAAACACACACAACCTCCCCTCCCACAAACAACGCACCCCAAATACACAAAAAAACGTACCAAAAACACACAAAAAATTCTCAAAACACAGACAACCCCTCCCCACAAAAACAATCACAAAACACACACAACCCCCCCTCCCACAAACAACGCACCCCAAATACACAAAAAAACGTACCAAAAACACACAAAAAAATCTCAAAACACAGACAACCCCTCCCCACAAAAACAATCACAAAACACACACAACCTCCCCTCCCTCCCACAAACAACGCACCCCAAATACACAAAAAAACGTACCAAAAACACACAAAAAAAATACCCCCAAAATGTACCAAAACACATACACACACAAAACCACAAACACAACAAAAAATAAAAGAGAGAGAGAGCAAGAAGGGTAAAGTTTATCTGTAGAAATGGGTGAGACACGCAAGACTGGAATCAATTTTGGCCTGAAAATCTACTATGATAAATAATAATAATAATATAATATAATATAATAATAATATAATAATAATAATAATGAAATCGGATGAAAAAGTGATAGAGGCGATGTATGTGGAAAGTTTAGTCATTACTTTACATAAGATAATTGGATTAAAGTGTTTGGTTTGTTTAGTAAAGGTGTAAATATTGTGAAAAGGTACTGAAGATGAATAAGGAAAGAAGATGGTGGTGAAGAAGAAGAAGAGAATGGAAGGTGGTGGTGGTGGTGGTGGTGGTGGTGGTGGTGAAGAAGAGAATGGAAGGTGGTGGTGGTGGTGGTGGTGGTGAAGAATAGAATGGAAGGTGGTGGTGGTGGTGGTGGTGAAGAAGAGAATGGAAGGTGGTGGTGGTGGTGGTGGTGGTGAAGAAGAGAATGGAAGGTGGTGGTGGTGGTGGTGAAGAAGAGAATGGAAGGTGGTGGTGGTGGTGGTGAAGAAGAAGAGAATGGAAGGTGGTGGTGGTGGTGGTGAAGAAGAGAATGGAAGGTGGTGGTGGTGGTGGTGAAGAAGAAGAGAATGGAAGGTGGTGGT
>OZ024760.1:6183956-6201456 GCA_964016885.1 Eledone cirrhosa
AAAAACACACAGTCCACGCTGTAATGTGGCCGTGTAGGTAACACGGTAAAAACCTCCCAGTCCACACTGTAAACGGGGTTGGTGTTAGGAAGGGAATCCAGCCGTAGAAAACCCGCCAGACAGTCCTATACGAGCAAGACGACCAATCTTGCCTCAAGTGGGACAATTCACGTCCAGACCCATGCTAGCGTGGAAGATGGACATTAAACGATGATGATGATAATGATGAAAATTATGTAACCTTATTGGAAGTCCTTTAAACATTTGTATGTTATATATATATATATATAGTTGTTGATTCTTTGTTATCTATAATATATATATATATAAAGGATAACAGTTTCCGAAGATCTGATAGAGCTAACATCGTATTTAAAATTGAGTGACAGTGCTTCTAGTGTTCAGCAATTTTTAGACAACTTTATCAGTGAAACAATTGTTAGACTGCAAATAAATCCCCTTTTTTGTACTGTTGACCATGTTATTCTCCACTTTTTCAATTTTATATATATATATATATATATATATATATATATATATATATATATATATATATAAGAAAAAGCAAAGGAGTTTCCTTTACATGTATCAAATATTTATTGCGTATCAAACTGTTACGCGTGCATACACACACACACATACACATGGACACACACACACACACACATATATAAAAGAAAAAAAATATGGTGCTTAAAATTATGTTGTAATGTTTGTGAAGATCATATTTAGAAATATGTTGAATTATACAAGTGATGTTGTGTGAACTACTGGTGTTGGTGGTGGTGCTGGTGGTGTTGGTGCTGGTGGTGGTGGTGGTAGTGTTGGTGGTGCTGGTGGTGGTGGTGGTGGTGGTGGTAGTGGTGGTGGTGGTGTTGGTGGTGGTGTTGGTGCTGGTGGTGGTGGTGGTAGTGTTGGTGGTGCTGGTGGTGGTGGTGGTAGTGGTGGTGGTGGTGGTGGTAGTGGTGGTGCTGGTGGTGTTGGTGGTAGTGGTGGTGGTGTTGGTGTTGGTGGTGGTGGTGGTGTCAGTGATGGTGGTGGTGGTAGTGATGGTGCTGTTGGTGATGGTGGTGGTGGTGCTGATGGTGGTACTGATGGTGCTGGTGGTGGTGGTGTTGGTGTTGCTTCTGGTGGTGGTGGTGCTGGTGGTGGTGCTGGTGGTGGTGGTGCTGCTGCTACTGCTGCATGGCTACCAAAATGGAAGCAGACACCACAATAAAGTCAGTATTTTCACTTCACAGCTCCATACTGGAAATAACAAAAATTTGCTTCATAAATTTTTTATTTCCTATCACATCTTTTGATGTGTTCTAGTTCCAATATGGATAATGGTAATTATAATGATGATGGTGGGGCGGTGGTGGTGGTGGTGATAATGATAATGGGGGTGGTGGTGATAGTGATAATGGGGGTGGTGGTGGTAGTGATGGTGGTGGTGGTGATGGGGGTGGTGGTGGTAATGATGGTGGTGGTGGTGGTGGTAGTGATGGTGGTGGTGATAGTGATGGTGGGGGTGGTGGTGGTGGTAGTGATAGTGATGATGGGGGTGGTGGTAGTGATGGTGGTGGTAGTGATGGTGGTGGTGATAGTGATGATGGGGGTGGTGGTGGTGGTGATAGTGATGATGGGGGTGGTGGTAGTAGTGATGGTGGTGGTGATGATGGTGATAGTGATAATGGGGGTGGTGGTGGTGATAGTGATAATGGGGGTGGTGGTGGTAGTGATGGTGGTGGTGATAATGATGGTGATGATGGTGGTGGTGATAGTGATAATGGGGGTGGTGGTGGTAGTGATGGTGGTGGTGATAGTGATGGTGATGATGGTGGTGGTGGTGGTGATATTTATGATGATTGGGGGTGGTAGTACGATGGTGATGATGATAGTGGTGGTGGTGGTGGTGATGGCGATGATGATAATGATGGTGGTGATAGTGATGATGACGATGGGGGTGGTGGTGATTGTGATGGTTTCTGTATTAACCACAAAGGGTTCACACAAAAACAACATTAAAAGCTTGCACAGTACGATACAGTTATAGGGTTTCTTTTATGTCATTCAATAAAAACACCAGGATTTTTTCATTCTGACGACTGAAAGCAGATTTGTTTGCTTTCAAGAAACCACTGGTAAATGAAATAATTATCTTACGTTGTTTATTACATAACTATATATATGTGTATAATTAACATACATACATGCATAATATATATATATATATAGAGAGAGAGAGCTTATACCACTATTGGCCGCTAAAGGGTTCTCTATAAAAATGAAAGGCAGGCTGTATGATGCCTGCATACGAACAGCAATGTTACATGGCAGTGAGACCTGGCCATTGTGTGCAGAGGATATACACAGACTAGAGAGGAACGAAGCTTGCATGCTCCGCTGGATGTGTAATAGTAATATACGTGAACGGCAAAGCATAAATGAACTAAGTGAGAAATTAGGAATAAGAGGGATCAGATGTTGTTTACTCGAGAGAAGACTACGTTGGTATGGTCACGTGATGCGCATGAAAGGCGACAGCTCTATAAAAAAGTGCAGGGCGATAAAAATAGACGGTAGCCACGGAGTAGGCAGACCCAGAAAAACCTGGGACGATCTGATAAATTCCGACCTCACACACTTACACCTCTCCAAGACAATGTCACTGGACCGAGATCTTTGGCACTACACAGTAATACAGAAGACCCACCTTGGCTAAGTACAAAGCGAAACCTACAGTCAGTAGGCACCTCTTAACAAAAATACACCCCGTCCCACTACCCCCACCCCATCCACACCACCCCTTTTGATGCAAAGTTATGTTGGTACCACAACATCCAGGCCGAAACAAACGAGGTCGTGTAGGTGTCACGACAAAAAACACACACAGTACACGCTGTAATAAGGCCATGTAGGTCAGTGGTCGCCAACCTTTCTAAAACCGAGGAACCCTCTAAATATTTTGAATTCTTCACGGAACCTATACAATACAAAACTTTTCAAAAAAAAAATAATAAAGTATTTATTTATTTTAGTGTTTCATGCGTGTGTATGTAATCGAACACAATTAACTAGTGGCTTTTCTGCTGTTGCCCCTCATCAGTGAGTTTAGAAAATCGAGGTTCAACACTAGTTAATGCCAGTCTCATACACTCGTCAATTGCTGACAGTTTATTCATCTTCTTTGTGCTGATTTCTACCAACTGCGAAAACCGTTTTTCGCACAAGTAGCTAGATGGGAATAAAGTCAAATATTTCAATGCAAGTTGGTTGATTTCATTAAACTACCCAATCAAGAATAAATCGATCCATAGTTCTTTCTTTCTGCTTTCGAATATCACTTTCAGGTCTTCGTTTGAATTCAAATCCATCAACTGATGTAAGCATTGTGCAGGTAGTAAATTTTTACAATTTCCAGCGTCATTTTCTGACACTAACTGCTCGATCTCGGTGAATGGGTTTTTTATCCATAAATTTCCGCTAACAATATCTTTTTCCATCAAGTCAAAATAATCTGAAAAACTTGTGGAAAGCACATTTAAATGAGAAAGAATAATCTTCTTTAGATTGCTGGAATCAAAATCTTCTCTCTTTTTAAGCTCTATTTCAAGGTTTGAAAGTAATGAGTAATTGTCCGATTCAATTCTTTGTATAAAGATGTTTAATTTTGATTGAAAATATGTAATAAAATTGATTGAAGTAAAAATATCTGCATTGTTACCCTGAAAACACTTATTTAGTTTGTTCAGTTCACCAAAAATGTCTACTAAATAAGCGAGTTGCACATTCCATTCATTGGTTTCTAATACACTTGCTCTTTCATCATTCTGTTTTTTTAGAAAAACTATTATTTCTTCTCTCAGTTCAAAAACTCTCTTCATAGCATCCCCAAAAGACAGCCAACGCACATCATTGTTCAATAACAATCTATTATAATTACTTCCAGAAGATTCACAAATAGATTCAAACATTCTAGAATTTTTTGCTCTTGCATGGATCAAATTGATAATTTTGACAATGTCTTTCAGCTGGTCATTTAATATTTGAGCATCTCTGTCTTTGAATTTTTTTGAACACAAAACCTCTCGATGAATCATACAATGATTTGAAATACAATTTGGGGTCTGTTCTTTAATTTTTGCAATCAAACCAGAATTTTTACCAGTCATTGCAGCTGCTCCATCTGTTGTTATTGAAGTCAACTTGCTCCAAGATACACCAATTTTTAAAAAATATTCTTCAATTTTATTGAATATATCTTGACCTTTAGTTGTGATGTCTAATACCAGACAAAACAAATATTCTTCTACTAATTCTTTTTTATCAAGGTCTACAATACAAACTGTACATAGCAAATTAATTGATCCTTGTTATTAATATCCGTAGTTTCGTCCACTTGCAGACCAAAACATGTGCTTTTCTTTAGTGCAGTTAGTATCTGATTTTCTATATCAGAAGAAATATCAATTATCCCTCTTTTTACGGTATTTGCTGACAATGGTAACTGGCTTAATTTTTCTTTGTCCTTAATACTGCAGCTTTCAAAAAGATTATCTGTAGCAATTTTTATACTTGGCAGAATTAACTGTTCTCCTAATGTAAATGGTTTCTTGTTTTTACCAATCAAATGTGAAATTTCAAAAGATGTTCTTGTTAAAGCTTTATTTCTATCTGACTTTTTACAAAACAAGTCATACATATTAGCTTGTGATTTTTTGATGTTGTTTGATGTAAAGTATTCCAGTGACTTGTTTTTATCATTGGTGTGATTAGTATCAAGGTGTCTTTTAAGTTTTGCAGGATTTAAACAGCTATTTGATAGAACTTTTGAACATAGCAAACACATGGGCTGATCTGGTGTATCTTTTTTAGTGTCAGCTTTTTGAAATCCATCATCATCATCATCATCGTTTTACGTCCGTTCTTCCACGCTAGCATGGGTTAGACGGGTTGTCCTGTTGTGGGCAGTGTCTGGTCGGCTGACCATGCCTTGCTCATACAGGAACTGATCTGGCTTGATTTCTACAGCTGGATGCCCTTCCTAACACCAACCTCATTTACAGTGAGTGCTGGGTGCTTTTTCGTGGCGCCTACACGTCCACTTTACAGTGAGTGCTGGGTGCTTTTTCGTGGCGCCTACACGTCCACTTTACAGTGTGGGCTGGGTGCTTTTTTGCCGTGGCACCTCCACGGCCACCTTGCGGTGGAGGGGGGGGGGCATATTGTTTATATGCTTCAGCATGTACCCATGGGAGGTCGGGTACCCTGTATTACTGCGTGACGCCAGAAGTCACGGTCGTGTGTCATTGACTTTGAGAGGTGTAGTTGGGTAAGGTCGGCTTTTATCACCTCATCCCAAGTCATCTTGGGTCTCCCCACTCCGCGGTTTCCATCAACTTCTAGTGCTCTGCACCTTTTTATGCAGCTGTCATCCTTCATACGCATCACATGTCCATACCAGCGTAACCGCCTCTCCTGCACGCAGCATTTGATTCCTCTTATGCTCAGTCTCTCTCTCAATTCCTTTATGCTTTGTCGTTCACGTATATTACTGTTACACATCCATCGGAGCATGCAGGCTTCGTTTCTCTCTAATCTACGTAAGTCTTCCACCTTCAGCGCCCAGGTCTCACTACCATGCAACATCGCTGTTCGGATACACGCATCATACAGTCTGCCTTTCATTCTGAGGGAGAAGCCTTTTGCAGCTAGCAGTGGTAGTAGTTCCCTAAACTTCTTCCATCCCGTTCTTACCCTAGTTATTGTACTTTCTGAGCACCCACCTCCGTTGCTAATTCGGTCACCTAGGTAGCAGAAGCTGTCTACTGTTTCTACAGGGCCCTCCCAGAGATTGGTGGTACTTGTTTCCTGTGGCTGTTTGCTTGCTGTTTCAGCACAGCTGCTGCATGTGAATCCTACATTCTTAATTAAGCTTCCTGAGATCCCGCTACATCTCTTGTGTACCCATTGTTTGCATTTGGGGCAGAGAATGGAGTTTCTACCTACACCTTTCCTACATACTGAGCAAGGCCATTTCCCTGAGGGGATCTGGGTTCTGTTTTCTCGTCTACTTACAAGGACCTTAGTCTTTGTCATGTTGACTTTGAGGCCCTTTCTCTCTAGTCCCTGCTTCCAGGTTTGGAATTTATTCTCTAGTTCTACCATAGATTCAGCTATGAGTGCGAGGTCATCAGCATACAGGAGTTCCCATGGGCATCCGGTCTTAAACTCCTCCGTTATTGCCTGCAGGACTATAATGAACAGGAGAGGGCTAAGAACAGAGCCCTGGTGGACCCCAACCTGTACGCTAAATTCCTCGCTATACTCATTGCCAATCCTAACTTTGCTGACTGCTCCCCTATACATGGCTTGTACCGCTTTCACAAGCCATTCATCTACTCCTAGTTTTCTAAGAGCCCACCAGATTACTGCACGTGGAACTCTGTCAAAGGCTTTCTCAAGGTCGACAAATGCCAAGTAGAGTGGCTTACTTTTAGCTAGGTACTTTTCCTGTAATTGCCTCACAAGGAAGAGGGCATCAGTGGTGCCTTTCCCTGGTACAAACCCAAATTGCATCTCGTCTATATTCACCCGGTCCCTAATCAGCTGTGCTATAACTCTTTCTGTTACTTTCATGACCTGGTCCATCAACTTTATACCTCTATAGTTTCCTCTATCTAGTGCATCGCCTTTACCTTTGTAGCAGTTGACAATGATGCTACTGCACCAATCTTTTGGTATGGCCCCCTCTAGTATTACCTGGTTAACGATACGTGTGGTTATAGTGTGACCTACAGACCCAGATGCCTTCAGCATCTCGGCAGCTATACCCGATGGACCGGTTGCCTTCCCTATCTTCATATCTCTGATTGCCTTACTTACTACGCTGCCGCTGACTTGTACTGCTGGTCCCTCTATAGGGTCTACGTGGGGTAGGGTCTCTTCTTCCCATGCATTCTCCTCATTTAGTAATCTATCATAATGACTCTTCCATGCATCTTTCTTCTCAGCACTTGTGAGGGCAAGCTCACCTTTATCATTCCGGATACACTTCTCTCCAATGACATCACAACTATCTCTGACACACTGCCTCGCAATCTTGAATACCTCCTGTTTCTGGTCCTCACGTTGTAAAACATGCTTGAATTTTCTATCCTCTGCTTCCCTCCTAGCTAAGTATACTTGTCGCCTAGCTTCCCTCTTGGTCTCTATGTAATGTACCCTGCTCCCCCCGTTCTTCCATTCTTTCCATGCCTGTCTCTTGGCCTTGACTGCTTCATCTACCTTATTGTTCCACCACCAAGTCACTCTCCTCCTGCTTGAGGTCTTACTCCAGCCACAAACCTCATCCGTCGCCTCTAGTAAGTTATTTTTTAGGAACTCCCAGTTCTCTTCTACGTTAAATGTCTCTATCTGTTCTTCTTTACTGTCGTAGGCGTTGAGTAAAATATCTTTAAATCTGTTACTGGTTGAGGGGACTTTCAGCTTCCAGATCTTTCTTCTCCAGGTTGGCCTCTGTTTCAGGGCTCGTCTAGTTCTGACCGTGAGGTCGCTGACAACTAAGCTATGTTGGGATGTACATTCCTCACTAGGGAAGGCTTTTGTGTTTACGACCGTCCATCTGTCACGTCCTCTGATGAGGATAAAATCTAACTGACTAGAGTGCTCCCCTGATCTATAGGTGATCAGGTGGTTGTCGGGTTTTTTAAAGTTTGTGTTACATATCGACATGTCATTGGCGTCGCAGAATTCTAGAAGTCTGAATCCTTCCTCATTCCTTGTGCCAACTCCATGGCCTCCATGTACTCTATTGAAGCCGTCGCAGTGTTTACCTACGTGTCCGTTAAAATCTCCTGCAATGATTAGGAAGTCCTTGTCGTCTGTTAGAGCAGTAGTGTGTATTAGGGACTCGTAAAACCTATCCTTAAGTTCGTCTGGCAGCCCCGATTGGGGTGCGTAAGCTGATATTATTGTGGTAATTGTCTTATTCAGGACTAGTCTAAGTTTAATGATTCTTGCATTTACCCTGTACACTGAGATTACTTTATCTACCCACTTGTCAGCTAATAGTATACCTACACCACCCATCCCATCGTCATTTCCCACCCAGAAAAATTTGTAGCACTGGCTTTTTCCTACAAGGACTCTAGCAGACCCTCCTCTCCATCTAGTCTCTTGCACACAGCATACATCAACTTCCTTTCGCTCTAGCATTTCTACGATTTCTCCTGCTCTTCCTTTCATTGAGCCTACATTGATGGTACCAACTCGGAGTTTTGGGCATTTGTCGACACTCGTAGGGGAGGGTCTCTGGGTTGGCGCTTCACGTGGGTGCTTGGTAGCTCGCAGATTCATATTTCATCTATTGATTCAGAGTTGCTCGTGTATTCCCAGCTCATCCATCCATAACGGTGGGAAAATTGAGGGCTAGAAGAACAGTGGTGGTGGGGTAATGGCAGGGTGTGTTGGGATGCGCCAGAGGAGGAGAGAGTTAGTTAGGCAGGTAGTAGCAGCAGCAGTGGAAATGGCATGCTAGGTTTGATTGGTCGAATAGACTATGGTGGTGTGTGAGGGTGGGGGGAGGGAAATTGTGAGGTAGGAACTGAGGGTCGCATGGTAAATATCCAAGTTAATACTACATCAGTAAAATTAACAATAATAACGTCATGAAAAAAACTACTAAGAGAAACCCTAGAAAATTTATCGCTAATACAGCAGGGAAAATTTAACGCTAATACAGCAGGGAACATCATAATATTAACGACAATATGTAGGCTAAAATACCTTCGTAGATTAGATGGATGGCTGGAATAATTGGAGTCAGCTCTAGTAGTACATTTTAGCAGAGAAGAATGGGAAAGTATCTTATCTCTTCAATATTTTCAGATTGAATGAATTAGGTTAAAGACAGGGTAGTAAGCCTTAAAGAAGTGCATAGAGAGGGGGGGGGGGGTAGGAACTGAGGGTCGCATGGTAAATAACTGAGAGAGATACAATAGGATTAGAATACCGCATGGTAAATATCCAAGTTAATAAGTTAATACTACATCAGTAAAATTAACAATAATAACGTCATGAAAAAAACTACTAAGAGAAACCCTAGAAAATTTATCGCTAATACAGCAGGGAAAATTTAACGCTAATACAGCAGGGAACATCATAATATTAACGACAATATGTAGGCTAAAATACCTTCGTAGATTAGATGGATGGCTGGAATAATTGGAGTCAGCTCTAGTGAACATAATCATCACACCACTGTCTAACCTTACTGCTGGTATCTAACTTCAGCTTCTTTGCAGTAGATATCATATCAATGTTATTTATCTACAGTTAACATTTTTAATATGACATTAATAAACAAGAGAAATTAAGTTTTTTTTATTACAAAAAGTACTTAAATTAAAACTTAACTAGTTAAAAAAAAAATTTTAATTTAAAAAAAATTGAAATTTCTCCATTTTAGGATGGCAAACATATTATTTAAAGTCTTATAATAATATTAAAATATTAGGGGTTACTGAAAAAGGTGCAAATTTATAAACAACTAGAAGAAATTTTTTTCAGAGTCCAGTACTTCCTGAATATACTACTTTAGGGTCGTATTAAATATTATTGGTAATGTAAATATATTTAAATATCCGCCATACTAAAAGGTGCAAAAAATGAAAATCAGCTGATAGTGTAGAAAATGTGACGATGGTATTGGAAATTAATTCAGATATCTTCTATCTATTTTGACTCAAAGTTAGATATAATATAAGAAGGCTTTAGGCTGCGTTAAACATATATTAGATTGGAACAAATAAAGTTTAGTCAAATGTTTGTGGACATATATATTTATTATATAAAGTAATTTCTCAATTGTGAATGCAGATGTCATCAAATGAATACATAATTGTGTGGCAAAGTTTATAGTGTATGCATGGAATACAAAATTACCTTTGTTAGTAGTCGAAACTTTACAGGCGTTATATTTTCTGTGCAAAGTACAACAGAATGTAACATGCTCTTATTTAGAATTGTCTGTGGAACTGGATGCATGTTGAAAACGACTAGTAAGCGAGTTCACTCTGTGAGGAAACTTTAAAGCTTTTGTGAGGACAGCAGATTAAAACGTGTTCTCTATTGAAAACATTCTACTGAACTTACGTTGTGAGAACAGCGAACTGACCCTGCCTCTTGGCTGAGAGACCTCGCTGAACTGAAGTTTTCAGTTTAAAGTTATGCTGTCATCGACCAACATTTACTTGTTCGTGATTGGTCAATTTCTAAGTTCAATTAGTAGTAGTCAAATTCTCGGAATTCAGAAAACTATGTCTTTCCAAGAATTGATGTGAAATTGAAAGTATTCAATTTGAACGAATCTCAGAACTGTTTTTCTGCTAATTCAAGTGAGAAACTGAAAGTAGTGTTTTCCACGAATTGGAGTGGAGAACCTGTGTACACTACAATAGTACTCGTTCATTTATACATTGCACCTTTGGCATTTTCTTTGCACCTTTTTCAGAAAACCCAAAATATTAATGGTAATGTAAATATTTATTGTTTTAAGGAACCCGGAGTTTGTTTTACGGAACCCCAAGGTTCCGCGGAACCCATGTTGGCGACCACTGATGTAGGCAACACGGTAAAAACCTCCCAGTCCACACTGTAAACGTGGTTGGTGTTAGGAAGGGCATCCAGCCGTAGAAAACCCGCCAGACAGTCCTTTACGAGCAAGATAACCAATCTTGCCTCAAGTGGGAAAAATTCCCGTCCAAACCCATGCAAGCGTGGAAGATGGACGTTAAACGATGATGATGATGATGATGATATTAAAATATCAGAGGAGATATATATATATTTATGTATGTATTTCTCATTCTCATGTAATGTGTTTTTCCCTGAACGCAACATTGAATAATTTTTGGATATAAATTTAAATAGACTTTGATATGTCTAACATGTAAGAATTTACAATGATTATACCGTTTCTGAAGGAATTAAATTCTTAATTAGCTGAGCTGACGAAACCATTATTGAAGCAATGAGATAGAGTTCATGATACCTCTTACCAAAGATAACGTCAGTAACAACAACAATAATTACACTGATAATGAAAATAATAAAATGAATATAAATATATATGTATATATATGTATGTATATATATATATGTTTGTATGTATATATATATATGTTTGTATGTATATATATATATGTATGTATATATATATATATATGTATATGTATGTATGTATGTATATATGTATGTATGTATGTATGTATGTATGTGTATATATATATATATGTATGTACGTATGTATATATACGTATGTATATATGTATGTGTATATATATATATGTATATACGTATGTATATATACGTATGTATATATACGTATGTATATATGTATGTGTATATATATATATATGTATATACGTATGTATATATACGTATGTATATATATATGTATGTATATATATATATATATATATATGTATGTATGTACGTATGTATGTATATATGCATGTATGTATATATATGTATATATGCATGTATATATATGTATAAATGTATGTATGTATATATATGTATATATGTATGTATGTATATATATGTATAAATGTATGTATGTATATATATGTATAAATGTATATATGTTTGTATGTATATATATATGTATATGTATATGTATATATGTATGTATGTATATATATATGTATATATATATATGTATGTGTATATATATATATATAGAGTGAAAGATATTGTTATTCTTAAAAACGAATTATATATATATATATATATATCGAAAAATTATTATGAAAATGCGAAAAAATTACCTTTAATTACTTTTTTAAACATACTTTGTTCAATATAATGCTAATTTATTTTAATTAAAGACTATTAGCATATTAAGATGGACACCTCAATTGTTAATTGAAAAACTTTTTCTTCTTTTAATTCATATTTAGCCTACTGACTATCTCTCTGTAGTTTCTTCTTGTAATAATAAATGTTACGGCAAGGCTGTGTGATGGTGTGTAGTTTAGTGGTTATAGTGTGTGGTTAAGTGTAGTTTAGTGGTTATAGTGTGTGGTTAAGTGTAGTTTAGTGGTTATAGTGTGTGGTTTAGTGTGTGGTTTAGTGTAGTTTAGTGGTTATAGTGTGTGGTTTAGTGTAGTTTAGTGGTTATAGTGTATGGTTTAGTGTAGTTTAGTGGTTATAGTGTGTGGTTTAGTGTAGTTTAGTGGTTATAGTGTGTGGTTTAGTGTAGTTTAGTGGTTATAGTGTATGGTTTAGTGGTTATAGTGTATGGTTTAGTGTAGTTTAGTGGTTATAGTGTGTGGTTTAGTGTAGTTTAGTGGTTATAGTGTGTGGTTTAGTGTAGTTTAGTGGTTATAGTGTATGGTTTAGTGTAGTTTAGTGGTTATAGTGTGTGGTTTAGTGTAGTTTAGTGGTTATAGTGTGTGGTTTAGTGTAGTTTAGTGGTTATAGTGTGTGGTTTAGTGTAGTTTAGTGGTTATAGTGTGTGGTTTAGTGTAGTTTAGTGGTTATAGTGTGTGGTTTAGTGTAGTTTAGTGGTTATAGTGTGTGGTTTAGTGTGGTTTAGTGGTTATAGTGTGTGGTTTAGTGTAGTTTAGTGGTTATAGTGTGTGGTTTAGTGAAGTTTAGTGGTTATAGTGTGTGGTTTAGTGTAGTTTAGTGGTTATAGTGTGTGGTTTAGTGGTTATAGTGTGTGGTTTAGTGGTTATAGTGTGTGGTTTAGTGTAGTTTAGTGGTTATAGTGTGTGGTTTAGTGTAGTTTAGTGGTTATAGTGTGTAGTTTAGTGGTTATAGTGTATGGTTTAGTGTAGTTTAGTGGTTATAGTGTGTGGTTTAGTGTAGTTTAGTGGTTATAGTGTGTGGTTTAGTGTAGTTTAGTGGTTATAGTGTGTGGTTTAGTGTAGTTTAGTGGTTATAGTGTGTGGTTTAGTGGTTATAGTGTGTGGTTTAGTGTAGTTTAGTGGTTATAGTGTGTGGTTTAGTGTAGTTTAGTGGTTATAGTGTATGGTTTAGTGTAGTTTAGTGGTTATAGTGTATGGTTTAGTGTAGTTTAGTGGTTATAGTGTGTGGTTTAGTGTAGTTTAGTGGTTATAGTGTGTGGTTTAGTGTAGTTTAGTGGTTATAGTGTATGGTTTAGTGTAGTTTAGTGGTTATAGTGTATGGTTTAGTGTAGTTTAGTGGTTATAGTGTATGGTTTAGTGTAGTTTAGTGGTTATAGTGTATGGTTTAGTGTAGTTTAGTGGTTGTAATGTGTGGTTTAATGGTTGTAGTGTATGGTATAGTGGTTGTAGTGTGGTATAGTGGTTGTAGTGTATGGTATAGTGGTTGTAGTGTGGTCTAGTGGTGACTGGTATTTAAGAGTATCCTGTATATATATATATATATGTTTATATATATATATATATATATATATATATATATATATATGTATATATATATGCAGTGCTTCTCAAACTATCTGATGTGACGGACCGGCATTTTGTTTTCAATGTGCCACGTAGCGCTAATATTTCGTAGTAATATTAATTTATACCGGAAACGATATATATAATGGATATAATAATAGTTGACCATTTTTTTATCTTCTATTTATTTTGTAAACAAATAATTGTTTCTACTTTAGGCACAAGGCCAGCAATTACCCAGTGTATTACTGGTACTTTATTTTATCGACCCCGTAAGGATGAAAGGCAAAGTTAACCTTGGCGGGATTTGTAAACAAATAATACAATATCAAAACATATAAAAAAGTAATAAAAAAATTCCTCAAATGATTGCTTAGCATGGCCTGGACACTGGGCGTGTACCCGTAGCTAATGGCTCGCATACCGGCACCGGATCAAAGACCACCACTTTGAATAGCACTGGTGTAGAGTTCCTCAATGAACTGTTCATTCCTGGGTTTGGCAGTTTCTTGTCTTCATGAGCAAGATGCTACATTTCACATTGTTCATGATAGGATTGGACTTCACCTCCTTGTCATTAGAACACTCAAGAAACCTTCTTTTCAGATGTAATCTTGTAAAAGGACAACTAAAGAAGCATAAGGAGTGAGCTGTAAAAAATAGGATATGAGTGGGGCCCCTATCGTTAACTCTTTAACAATTAAACCATGAGCAAGATGCTACATTTCACATTGTTCATGATAGGATTGGACTTCACCTCCTTGTCATTAGAACACTCAAGAAACCTTCTTTTCAGATGTAATCTTGTAAAAGGACAACTAAAGAAGCATAAGGAGTGAGCTGTAAAAAATAGGATATGAGTGGGGCCCTATCGTTAACTCTTTAACATTTAAACCAGTTATATCCGGCCAGAATTCTCTTACCTCTTTCTTTTCAAACTGGCTGTAACCTGCCACTCATACTGATGTTAAGGTATTGTTCTCAAAATAAATAATATCAAAATGTCCTGGATTCGATATTATGTGAGATACTATGTGAGATAAAGCTTTTAGCACGAAAATACAATAGTATATATATAGAGTAATGTAAATGCTAAAGGGTTAAAACACTAATAATTGTTTCTACTTTTGGAACAAGGCCAGCAATTACCCAATTGATGAAAGGCAAAGTTAACCTCGGCGTGATTTGAACTCAGACCGCAAAGGGACGTAACTATGCTGGAAAGCATGGCGTCTGACCCTCTACCGATACTGCCATAATGGTTTCTGATTTAGGCAATTGGGGGAAAGGAGAAGTCGATTCAATCAACCCCAGTGCATACTTTATTTTATCGCCCCTTTATTTTATCGCCCCTGTAAAGATGAAAGTCAAAGTTACCCGTGGCAAGATTTGAACCCAGAGCGCAAAATACGGTGTCCGGCGCTCTACCTATACTGCCAATCCACCGCCTGTTATTCTAATAGTTGTTTCTACTTTTGGCACAAGGCCAGCAATTATCCCAGTGCATTACTGGTACTTTATTTTATCGACCCCACAAGGATGAAAGGCAAAGTCAACCTCGGCGGGATTTGAAAGGCAATAATGTTCACTTTACCTGTGAGCAAACCAGGTTTGTACTCAGTGACCCCCCCTCCCCGCCACACACACAGTAGGGAGCTGATAGCATGCATCTTGCTTATGTTCCTATACACAGCTGTGTGCTCAGGTGGGACGGCTGCCCAAGATCTGTTTACATGCGAGAGCTCCAGTATAGTACTGAGTGTTAATTTACTGTGACATCAGTATAATGGAAACTGTCACGACTTTCACACAGCTGAACAGTCCTTTCTGCATACACACACACGCACACACATATATATACACATATATATATATATACACATATATATATATATACACATATATATATATATATATACATACATCATCATCATCATCATTTTACATCCGCTTTTTCCCTGCTTGCAAGGGTGGGACGGGAACTGATTCTGGCTTGATTTCTACAGCTGGATGCCCTTCCTAACACCAACCTCATTTACAGTGAGTGCTGGGTGCTTTTTTGCTGCGACACCTCCACGACCACTTTGCAGTAGAATGATAGGGACCCCAGTCCCTATCATCTCATTTCTACAGCTGAGTAAACTGGAGCAATGGGAAATAAAGTGTCTTGCTCAAGGAAACAACACATCACCCGGTCTGAGAATTGAACTCACAACCTTTCGATTGCAAGGCCAATGCTCTAACCACTAAGCCATGTGCCTCCATGTATATGTGTGTATATATATATATATATAAAAGATACACACATACATACTTACATATATATGTGTATATATATATATATGTACATATATATGTGTATATATATATATATGTACATATATATGTGTATATATATATATGTACATATATATGTATATATATATATATGTGTGTGTTTAAATAAATGTATAAACACACACACACAATATACATATAGATATATGTGTATATATATATACATATATATATTCATATATACATATATATATACATATATATATACATATATACATATATATATATATATATACATATATACATATATATATATACATATATACATATATATACACATATATATGTATATTGTGTGTGTGTGTTTATACATTTATTTATGTATGTATACACACACAATATACATACATATATATACACAACTGCATCAATGTTGTTGGCCTGGAGCATGCTGAATAAATATATATTGAAAATGTGACTTTCATATGTCTACAGTCTTAAGATGCAATTTATATTCAATTGAAGACACAATTGTATTTCTCTTCTTCTTCTTTGCCTTCTTCTTCTTTACATTCTTCTTCTTCTTCTTCTTCTTCTTCTTCTTCTTCTTCTTCTTCTTCTTCTTCTTTTTATTTTTCTTCTTCTTCTTCTTCTTCTTCTTCTTCTTCTTCTTCTTCTTCTTCTTCCTCTTCTTCTTATTTTTCTTCTTATTATTATTTTTCTTCTTCTTCTTCTTCTTCTTCTTCTTCTTCTTCTTCTTCTTCTTCTTTATTCATTTTCTTTATTCATTTTCTTCTTTTTATTTTTATTTATTTATTCTTTTTCTTTTTCTTTTTCTTTTTCTTTTTCTTTTTCTTTTTCTTTTTCTTCTTTTTCTTCTTTTTCTTCTCCTTCTCCTTCTCCATCTTCTTTTTCTTGTTCTTGTTCTTCTTCTCCTTCATCTTCTTTTTCTTCTTCTTCTTCTTCTTCTTCTTCTTCTTCTTTTTCTTCTCCTTCTCTGTCTTCTTTTTCTTCTTCTTCTTCTTTCATCTTTATGCTATATTGTTTTTATTGCTATTGTTGTTGTTAAGTTGTTGTATTCTTCATCATTTGTTCTCAATTATTAATGCCTGACTTCACAATAGCTATTAACTGGGTTTTTTCTGTTGTCACTCTGTATATTAGAATGGGAAATTACTGCATTCACACACACACACATATATATATATATATATATATATATATATATATATATATATATATATATATAGTGCGTGTGTGTGTATATATATATATGTATATGTATGTGTACATATGTATATATATATATGTATGTATATATGTATGTATATATATATGTATGTATATATATGTATGTATATATATGTATGTATATATATATGTATATATATAAATATATATATATGTGTATATATATAAATATATATATATGTCTATATATATGTATCTATATATGTATGTATATATATATATATATATCATCATCATCATCAGGTTTAGCGTCCGTGTTCCACGCTTGCATGGGTTTGGACGGGGGTTTTCCCACTTGAGGCAAGAGTGGTTGTCTTGCTCGCATAGGACTGTCTGGCGGGTTTTCTACAGTTGGATGCCCTTCCTAACACCAACCACATTTACAGTGTGGGGCTGGGAGGTTTTTACCGTGTTGCCTACACGGCCACATTACAGCGTGGACTGTCTGGCGGGTTTTCTACAGCTGGATGCCCTTCCTAACACCAACCACATTTACAGTGTGGGGCTGGGAGGTTTTTACCGTGTTGCCTACACGGCCACATTTACAG
>OZ024760.1:6206456-6207658 GCA_964016885.1 Eledone cirrhosa
GGAACATTTCAGAGTGTTTCTCTCTTTCACTCTCCACCCCATTCTCCCTCCCCCTCCCTCCTTCACCCCACCTCACCCTCCTTCGCCACACCCCTCTCTCATTCACCCTCCACCTCACTCTCATTCAATCCCACCCCATTCTCCCTCACCCCCACCTCACACTCCTTCGCCACACCCCTCTCTCATTCACATCCCCACCTCACTCTCATTCAATCCCACCCCATTCTCCCTCACCCTCCACCTCACTCTCAATCAGCCCCCTACCCCACCCCCCTTTCACCCCCACACACCCTCCTTCGCCACACCCTTCTCTCATTCACCCTCCACCTCACTCTCATTCAATCCCTCTCTCATTCACCCTCCACCTCACTCATTCAATCCCACCCCATCCTCCCTCACCCTCCCCCTCACTCTCAATCAGCCCCCTCCCCCACCCTCCTTTCACCCCCACCTCACCCTCCTTCGCCACACCCCTCTCTCACTCACACCCCACCTCACCCACCCTTTACTTTTTGTCATCTCTCAGTTCCATGTTCCATGCTCTGAGCAGCGATTTCTACGGATGTGTCTGCGCGCGTGTTTGTGTGTGTGCATGTGTGTTTGTGTACGTGTGTGTGTATGTGTGTGTATACGTGTTTGTGTACGTGTGTGTGTGCATGTGTGTGTATACGTGTTTGTGTACGTGTGTGTGTGTGTGCATGTGTGTGTATACGTGTTTGTGTACGTGTGTATATGTGTGTGTACGTGTTTGTGTACGTGTGTGTATACGTGTGTGTGTGTATGTGTACGTGTGTTTGTGTGTGTGTATGTGTATGTACATGTGTGTATGTGTACGTGTGTGGATGTGTGTGTATACGTGTTTGTGTACGTGTGTGTGTGCATGTGTGTGTATACGTGTTTGTGTACGTGTGTCTGTGTGTGTGCATGTGTGTGTATACGTGTTTGTGTACGTGTGTGTGTATGTGTGTGTGTACGTGTGTGTATACGTGTTTGTGTATGTGTGTGTATACGTGTGTGTGTGTGTATGTGTGTACGTGTGTTTGTGTGTGTGTGGATGTGTGTGTATGTGTATGTACATGTGTGGATGTGTGTGTGTACGTGTGTGTGTGTTTCCTTAGTTTAACGCCATTGCTTACTGATCCGGAAAACATTGGAACAAGAGAGGTTAAAATCATGGACATTCTTGTAATTACATGTTCTCT
>OZ024760.1:6207858-6215358 GCA_964016885.1 Eledone cirrhosa
CACACATACATACATGCGTGTGTGTGTGTGTGTATATAAACATACTCGACTAGTTCATATATAATGGTTTTAAAAAGATAATTCAAAGGAATTGTTTTTCTTTTATTGATTAACTTCTCTATTGACTAGATAACCCCCTCACCCCCCTCATCTTATGTAATACCTTAATTCTTTGTTCAATGGTTTTAAATGTTAAAAAATATCATGAAATGTGTATAAAAAAGACCTCCATTTTCTTGAACTGGTTGGTTCAAAAGTTCCAGTTTTGTTTAAAATGAGAAAATATCTGTGGGTCACATCATGCAGAGGTTTGGATATTGTCAGCTCTACCAACGCTGACAACAGCAACACCAACAACAACAATTTCGCTAACACCAACAATTTCACAAACACAAACAACACCAACAACAACAATTTCACAACACCAACAATTTCACAACAGCAACAACACCAACTCAACAGCAACACCAACAATTTTGCTAACACCAACAATTTCACAACACCACCAACACAACAGCAACACCACCAACAACAATTTCACAACACAAACAACACCAACTCAACAGCAACACCAACAACAACAATTTCACAAAACAAACAACACCAACTCAACAGCAACACCACCAACAACAATTTCACAACACCAACAATTTCACAACACAGACCAACACCAACTCGACAGCAAACACCAACAATTTCACAAAACACCAACAACACCAACTCAACAGCAACACCAACAACAACAATTTCACAACACCAACAATTTCACAACACAGACAACACCAACTCGACAGCAACACCAACAAACAACAATTTCACAACACAAACAATTTCACAACACAAACAACACCAACTCAACAGCAACACCACCAACAACAATTTCACAACACCAACAATTTTACAACACAGACAACACAGACAACACCAACAACAACAATTTCACAACACCAACAACACCAACTCAACAGCAACACCAACTCAACAGCAACACCACCAACAACAATTTCACAACACAAACAACACCAACTCAACAGCAACACCCACCAACAACAACAATTTCACAACACAGACAACACCAACTCGACAGCAACCACCAACAACAACAATTTCACAACGGCAACAATTTAACAACACCAACTCAACAGCAACACCAGCAACAACAATTTCACAACGGCAACAATTTAACAACACCAACTCAACAGCAACACCAACAATAACAATTTCACAACACCAACAATTTCACAACACAAACAACACCAACTCAACAGCAACACCAACAACAACAATTTCACAACACAAACAACACCAACTCAACAGCAACACCAACAACAACAATTTCACAACACCAACAATTTCACAACAGCAACAACACCAACTCAACAGCAACACCAACAACAACAATTTCACAACACCAACAACACCAACTCAACAGCAACACCAACAACAACAATTTCACAACACCAACAATTTAACAACACAAACAACACCAACTCAACAGCAACACCACCAACAACAATTTCACAACACCAACAATTTCACAACACAACAACACCAACTCAACAGCAACACCAACAATAACAATTTCACAACACCAACAATTTCACAACACAAACAACACCAACTCAACAGCAACACCAACAACAACAATTTCACAACACAAACAACACCAAACCTCAACAGCAACAACCAACAACAACAATTTCACAACACCAACAATTTCACAACAGCAACAACACCAACTCAACAGCAACACCAACAACAACAATTTCACAACACCAACAACACCAACTCAACAGCAACACCAACAACAACAATTTCACAACACCAACAATTTAACAACACAAACAACACCAACTCAACAGCAACACCACCAACAACAATTTCACAACACCAACAATTTCACAACACCAACAACACCAACTCAACAGCAACACCAACAACAACAATTTCACAACACAAACAACACCACTCAACAGCAACACCACCAACAACATTTCACAACACCAACAATTTCACAACACAAACAACAACACAACTCAACAGCAACACCAACAACAACAATTTCACAACACCAACAATTTCACAACACAAACAACACCAACTCAACAGCAACACCAACAACAACAATTTCACAACACAAACAACACCAACTCAACAGCAACACCCACCAACAACAATTTCACAACACCAACAATTTCACAACACCAACAACACCAACTCAACAGCAACACCAACAACAACAATTCACAACACAAACAACACCAACTCAACAGCAACACCACCAACAACAATTTCACAACACCAACAATTTCACAACACAAACTCAACAGCAACACCACCAAACAACAATTTCACAACACCAACAATTTCACAACACAAACAACACCAACTCAACAGCAACACCAACAACAACAATTTCACAACACCAACAATTTCACAACACAAACAACACCAACTCAACAGCAACACCAACAACAACAATTTCACAACACAAACAACACCAACTCAACAACAATTTAACAACACAAACAACACCAACTCAACAGCAACACCACCAACAACAATTTCACAACACCAACAATTTCACAACACCAACAACACCAACTCAACAGAAACAACCAACAACAACAATTTCACAACACAAACAACACCAACTCAACAGCAACACCACCAACAACAATTTCACAACACCAACAATTTCACAACACAAACAACACCAACTCAACAGCAACACCACCAACAACAATTTCACAACACCAACAATTTCACAACACAAACAACACCAACTCAACAGCAACACCAACAACAACAATTTCACAACACCAACAATTTTACAACACAAACAACACCAACTCAACAGCAACACCAACAACAACAATTTCACAACACCAAACAACACCAACTCAACAGCAACACCACCAACAACAATTTCACAACACCAACAATTTCACAACATAAACAACACCAACTCAACACCAACAATAACAATTTCATAACAGCAACAACACTAACAACATCAACACCTTCACTTACGCCACCACCACCCGCCACCACCACAAGAACAACAACAACAACAACAATTTAAACTATCACCAACACCACTACAACAACACTAGCATTGCCAACCCCAACAACAACATCATCAGCAACAACAGCATCATCATCACCACTACCACCACCACCACCACCACCACCACCACCACCACCATCACCATCATCAACAGCATCACTACCACCACCACCACACACCAACGCCATCATCAGCATCACCATCACTAGCAATAGTGGAGTAGTTCTTAGTTAATAAATGGCTGAGTATGAGAAATGTCAGTTAGAATTCTTTTCCTCTTTAAATGAAGACCGTTGTGAATTGAACATTTCTTCATTCTTGGAGGGTTTTTCTCTGCACAAATATCTTTTTATTCTATCTTTTTAACCCTTTAGCATTTACAATACTCTATATTTACTATTATATTTTCATGGTAAAGGCTTTACTTCACATAATTATCTCACATAATATCAAATCTACTCTAAGATATTCAGTGTAAAGGGTGGTGTGGACTATTAAGATATTTTCTATTAAAATACAGGTAGGTATAGGATTGGCATAGTTGTAGGTACAACATAAGTGCAGGCATGGCTGTGTGGTTAACGAGTTTGCTTTGTACCCACCTATCTTCAGTTTAACCCTTTAGCATTTACATAACTCTATATATACTATTGTATTTTTGTGGTAGAGGGCTTTATCTCATATAATTATCTCACATAATATCGTATCTATGAGATTTTGATATTTATTTTGAGAATAATGCATTAACATCAGTATGAGGGGCCAGTTATGACTGGTTTGAACAGAAAGGTGAGAGATTTCTGGCCGGATACAGGTGGGGTTAAATGCTAAAGGTGTTTTTAATGATGTTTTTAACCCTTTCATTACTACACTTCTAATGAAATACAATGCCTATGAGGATAGAACGGATATGTTTGGTCAATTGAGTTTGATTCATGCTCATCATCATCATCATCATCACCATCATTACCATCATTACCATCATCATCATCATCATCACCATCATCACCACCATTACCATCATCAGCATCATCACCATCATTACCATCATCATCATCATCATCATCATCATCATCATCATCACCATCATCACCACCATTACCATCATCAGCATCATCACCATCATTACCATCATCATCATCATCATCATCATCATCACCATCATTACCATCATTACCATCATCATCATCATCATCACCATCATCACCACCATTACCATCATCAGCATCATCACCATCATTACCATCATCATCATCATCATCATCATCATCACCATCATCACCACCATTACCATCATCAGCATCATCACCATCATTACCATCATCATCATCATCATCATCATCATCATCATCACCATCATTACCATCATTACCATCATCATCATCATCACCATCATTACCACCATCACCATCATCATCATCATCATCAAGGTGTGTTTCTTGCATGGATCACCATGACTCATTCTCTCCAGTCTAGGTCTTCTTGGATGCTCTCAGAATGCTCACAAATTTGCTTTATATAGGTTCCATGTGATCTTGATCATCAAACGTATGTATGCGTACATGTATATATATGTATGTGTGTATGTGTATATATGTGTGTATGAGTGTGTATCTGCATGTGTAATGAATGTATGTGTGTAATGTTTGTATGTTCTTCTGGTTTTATAATTTTATAAATTTTTACCAATAATGAGAGAGTGAGTCTCTATGTATGTATTTATGTATGCATTTATTCATGTATGTGAACACCTATAAGTGAACACCTTAACCACGCAGCCATACCTACACCTATGTTGTGAAGAGAACACCTTAACAACACAGCCATACCTACACCTATGTTGTGAAGAGAACACCTTAACAATACAGCCATACCTACACCTATGTTGTGAAGAGAACACCTTAACAACACAGCCTTACTTACCTACACCTATGTTGTGAAGAGAACACCTTAACAACACAGCCATACCTACACCTATGTTGCGAAGAGAACACCTTAACAACACAGCCTTACCTACACCTATGTTGCGAAGAGAACACCTTAACCACGCAGCCATACCTACACCTATGTTGTGAAGAGAACACCTTAACAACACAGCCATACCTACACCTATGTTGTGAAGAGAACACCTTAACCACGCAGCCATACCTACACCTATGTTGTGAAGAGAACACCTTAACCACGCAGCCATACCTACACCTATGTTGTGAAGAGAACACCATAACAACACAGCCATACCTACACCTTTGTTGTGAACACCTTAACAACACAGCCTTACCTACACCTATGTTGTGAAGAGAACACCTTAACAACACAGCCATACCTACACCTTTGTTGTGAACACCTTAACAACACAGCCTTACCTACACCTATGTTGTGAAGAGAACACCTTAACACCACAGCCTTACCTACACCTATGTTGTGAAGAGAACACCTTAACAACACAGCCATACCTACACCTATGTTGTGAAGAGAACACCTTAACAACACAGCCTTACCTACACCTATGTTGCGAAGAGAACACCTTAACAACACAGCCTTACCTACACCTATGTTGTGAAGAGAACACCTTAACAACACAGCCATACCTACACCTTTGTTGTGAACACCTTAACAACACAGCCTTACCTACACCTATGTTGTGAAGAGAACACCTTAACAACACAGCCTTACCTACACCTATGTTGTGAAGAGAACACCTTAACAACACAGCCTTACCTACACCTATGTTGTGAAGAGAACACCTTAACAACACAGCCTTACCTACACCTATGTTGTGAAGAGAACACCTTAACAACACAGCCATACCTACACCTTTGTTGTGAACACCTTAACAACACAGCCATACCTACACCTATGTTGTGAAGTGAACACCTTAACCACGCAGCCATACCTACACCTATGTTGTGAAGAGAACACCTTAACAACACAGCCATACCTACACCTATGTTGTGAAGAGAACACCTTAACAACACAGCCATACCTACACCTATGTTGTGAAGAGAACACCTTAACAACACAGCCTTACCTACACCTATGTTGTGAAGAGAACACCTTAACAACACAGCCTTACCTACACCTATGTTGCGAAGAGAACACCTTAACCACGCAGCCATACCTACACCTATGTTGTGAAGAGAACACCTTAACAACACAGCCATACCTACACCTATGTTGTGAAGAGAACACCTTAACAACACAGCCATACCTACACCTATGTTGTGAAGAGAACACCTTAACAACACAGCCATACCTACACCTATGTTGTGAACACCTTAATTACACAGCCATACCTACACCTATGTTGTGAAGTGAACACCTTAACAACACAGCCATACCTACACCTATGTTGTGAAAAGAACACCTTAACCACGCAGCCATACCTACACCTATGTTGTGAAGAGAACACCTTAACAACACAGCCATACCTACACCTAATGTTGTGAAGAGAACATCTTAACCACGCAGCCATACCTACACCTATGTTGTGAAGAGAACACCATAACAACACAGCCATACCTACACCTTTGTTGTGAACACCTTAACAACACAGCCTTACCTACACCTATGTTGTGAAGAGAACACCTTAACAACACAGCCATACCTACACCTTTGTTGTGAACACCTTAACAACACAGCCTTACCTACACCTATGTTGTGAAGAGAACACCTTAACAACACAGCCTTACCTACACCTATGTTGTGAAGAGAACACCTTAACAACACAGCCTTACCTACACCTATGTTGCGAAGAGAACACCTTAACAACACAGCCTTACCTACACCTATGTTGTGAAGAGAACACCTTAACAACACAGCCATACCTACACCTTTGTTGTGAACACCTTAACAACACAGCCTTACTTACACCTATGTTGTGAAGAGAACACCTTAACAACACAGCCTTACCTACACCTATGTTGTGAAGAGAACACCTTAACAACACAGCCTTACCTACACCTATGTTGTGAAGAGAACACCTTAACAACACAGCCATACCTACACCTTTGTTGTGAACACCTTAACAACACAGCCATACCTACACCTATGTTGTGAAGTGAACACCTTAACAACACAGCCATACCTACACCTATGTTGTGAAGAGAACACCTTAATTACACAGCCATACCTACACCTTTGTTGTGAACACCTTAACAACACAGCCTTACCTACACCTATGTTGTGAAGTGAACACCTTAACAACACAGCCATACCTACACCTATGTTGTGAAGAGAACACCTTAACAACACAGCCATACCTACACCTATGTTGTGAAGAGAACACCTTAACAACACAGCCATACCTACACCTTTGTTGTGAAGAGAACACCTTAACAACACAGCCATACCTACACCTTTGTTGTGAAGAGAACACCTTAATTACACAGCCATACCTACACCTTTGTTGTGAAGAGAACACTTTAACAACA
>OZ024760.1:6220358-6222858 GCA_964016885.1 Eledone cirrhosa
CTCTATGCGTCAAAGCATGGCGTCCGAACCTCTACCGATACTGCCATTCTACCGTTATAATGTTGACAAATTTTGAACAATAACTCTTGTCTTGCTCAACATTAAACCTGTCTCATCTTGGTGTCCTAGACTTTGTAGTTTCTGGATATTTTACATCTCAAATGATATAAATTTTTTTGAGACACCCTGTTATATATATGTATAAGAAATAGTTCTATATGAGAGAGATGGTCACCCGAACCAACTTGCCTCTAATGGGACAAACCCGTCTAATCCTTGCTAGCTTAGAAAATAGACGTGAAACGAGTGTGTGTGTGTGTGTGTGTGTGTGTGTGTGTATATTGGGTCATCAAGTATTAAATTTGTAGAAAAAAAAACAACAAATTTCTACAAATTTCATACTTGACTCAATATATATATACATGTAAGCAGAGAAATGCGGATGTAAAATGATGATGCTGATGATGAAGGCTCTTAAAGACGGAAAAAGAAGTTACCACCAGCAGCTATCAGCCAGCAAACCTCACATCTCCCAAATATTACAACAAACAATGTAAAGATTAGCAAAACCAACAACAACAACAATAAAAAATAATCCCATAAAGTGGGTTTTTAAAAAAAAACTAAAGTTACTCTGTAATCTAAGACATTTTCTCTCTCTTTCTCTCTCTCTCTCTCTCTATCTCCCTCTCTCTCTCTCACTATCTCCCCCATCTCTCTCTCTCTCTCACTATCTCCCCCCCCTCTCTCATGTCACACTCTCTCTGTCACTCTCACCATCTTAGATACAACGAATCAGTGGCTGGTCTATCAGAACATCTAACATATAACCAACAGCAATAACAGCAACAACAACAACAGTAACAACAACAACAACAACAACATAGTAATAACAACAACAACAACAGTAACGGCAACAGTAACAACAACAACAACAACAGTAATAACTACAGTAACAACAACAACAGTAACAACAACACCAATAGTAACAACAACAGTACCAACCACAACAACAACAACAATAACATAACAGTAACAACAACAACAGTAGCTCTATTGTTCAGAAAAATAAAATAGATACAGGATATTATATAAAACAAGTCAATAAGTCAAGATTTTCCCCTTTTTTTTTAGTTATTTATTTTATTTTATTTTATTTTTCTTCTTCTTTTGTATTCTTTTTCTTCCTTTTCTTCTTTTCTTCTTTTTTGCCTTCTCCTCCTCCTCGTTGTTGTTCTTCTCGCCATCACCATCATCACCATCACCACCATCACCCATCACCATCACCATCATTATCACCATCATCACCACCACCACCACCACCACCACCACCATCATCATCATCATTATTATCACCACCATCACCACCACCACCACCACCATCATTATTATCATCATTATTATCACCATCACCACCACCATCACCACCACCATCACCACCACCATCATCACCACCACCACCACCACCACCACCATCACCATCATCATCATCATTATATATTTCCTATTTTCCTTAAGATCTTTTCAATCACAGTTTTAAGTTGTGGTTACTGATAACCCAACTTACCTTGATTTCCCACCAACCCCCACCCCACCAACCCCACCCCGCCCAACACCGCACTACACTACACTACACCACACAACCCCCACCCCACCAACAACACACCACACCTTATTTATTCCCAATAACAATTGGCAGGTGTAAATTGAATAACAAATTCTTTACTTTACATATCCATTGAAGTAAACTCTCTTTACAATGGACGTTTTGTTTTCACTGTTGTTGTTGTTGTTGTTGTTGTTGTTGTTGTTGCTGTTGTTTTTCTTGTGTTGTTGTTGTTGTTGTTGCTGTTGTTGTTGCTGTTACTGTTGCTGCTGCTAATATTGTTGTTACTGTTGATGTTACAGTTAGAGATTAGTTAGGCTGTGTCGGACTTGTGGTCTCAGTTGCTACATCAGGCGGCCAGCTGTGTCCTTGAGCAAGGATGCTTCTTTTCTTGTTGCTTTTCTTCAGTGGACTGGTGTCTCCCTCATCCCTTTCGTTAAAACACCCGAGAAACCTCCTATGAAATGCAACCTTGTTGGAGATCAGCTAAACCTATATAGGTGTGAGGTGTAAAATTCGTTTTGTGTTGTTTGTCATGAAAGATCGGGAGCCCTCTCCCCTCTATCATTAATCTGTTGACTGCCATGTATATTTTACACAGCTACAGTTGCTGTGCCAGGGTTTCTTTTCCAATAAAATGAAGTTATGAATTGTTGGATATGAGTTATCTAGTCCATGGCACTGGAATGCATACCTGTTAGGACAAGTTAACTCATCTATGGCACTTGAAGAGGTTAAAATTAACTTCGTTTATACATAGTCACTGTTATATATATTTCGGTGATGACCACTATGCAACAGCTATGACCTCATCATAGACACACGTACACATATGTATCTATATACACATATATATGTGTGTGTGTGTGTGTATATACATATATATATGTGTGT
>OZ024760.1:6227858-6245358 GCA_964016885.1 Eledone cirrhosa
TGGATTGTTAGATGGGTGGATGGGTGGATTGTTAGATGGGTGGATGGATAGGTTGTTAGATGGGTGGATGGATGGATTGTTAGATGGGTGGATGGATGGGTTGTTAGATGGGTGGATGGATGGGTTGTTAGATGGATGGATGGGTTGTTAGATGGGTGGATGGATGGGTTGTTAGATGGGTGGATGGATGGGTTGTTAGATGGATGGATGGATGGGTGGGTTGTTAGATGGGTGGATGGGTGGGTTGTTAGATAGGTGGATGGATGGATTGTTAGATGGGTGGGTGGATGGGTTGTTAGATGGGTGGATGGATGGGTTGTTAGATGGGTGGATGGGTTGTTAGATGGGTGGATGGATTGTTAGATGGATGGATGGGTTGTTAGATGGGTGGATGGATGGGTTGTTAGATGGATGGATGGGTTGTTAGATGGGTGGATGGATTGTTAGGTGTGTGGATGGGTTGTTAGATGGGTGGATGGGTTGTTAGATGGGTGGATGGATTGTTAGATGGGTGGATGGGTTGTTAGATGGGTGGATGGATTGTTAGATGGGTGGATGGGTTGTTAGATGGGTGGATGGGTTGTTAGATGGGTGGATGGATGGATACACATGTAGAATATTATTGGTTTATATACACACTATATATACACCTGTAGCATATAATTGATTTACTAATAATAATGAAAATGATATTGTACAGTGCTCAGGTGCACTACAATTCATCAAAGGTGCATGTACAGGTCGTAGAATAATGTACAAATGTCAAGAAAGTGAACAGTGTATCAGTCATGATATACACACAGATGCATGTGTCTATGTGTGTATATGGAGGGGTAATATCAGGTGTAGTGTTGGCAAATTTCGGTAAGCATGGAGGTTTTGAAGCTAACAATTCTCTCACCTCTGTTCAAACCGGCCCTACCCAGCCACTCATACTGACATTAAGGTATTGTTCTCAAAATAAACAATAAAATCATCAAAATCTCGTATATTCGATATTATGTGAGATAAAGCCTTCACTGTGAAAATATAATTATTTTTACTTTTGGCACAAGGCCAGCAATTATCCCAGTGCATTACTGGTACTTTATTTTATCGACCCCGTAAGGATGATTTCTGATTTAGGCACAAGGCCAGCAATTTTGGGGGAGGGCAAAGTCGATTAAATCAACCCCAGTGCATTACTGGTACTTTATTTTATCCACCCCGTAAGGATGAAAGGCAAAGTTAACCTTGGTGGGATATTAATTCAAACTATAAAGGGGCGTAACTCTATGCTACAAAACATGGCATCCGAGTGAAATTCCATTATAACCTAATTCACTGGGTATAAAAAAAAAATCGTTGTAATGAAAATTTCGTTATAACGAGATCGACCTAATACATTGAATGTGTGGCCAGGGATTGAAAAAATTTTATGTTATACTGAAAAATTTGTTATAATGGTATTCGTTATAATGGAACTTTACCTGTAGTAGAGTAATGTAAATACTAAAGGGTTAAACTAATATATTTCTTTATTGTACTGTGTTTGCTTTGTTGTTTTTGTTTATTTTTTGCGCGCACCCACACACATACACACACACACACATACATACACACAGATACACACACATACATACACACAGATACACACAAACACAAACAGACACACACACACACAAACACATATACACAAACACACACACAAACACATATACAGACACACACACAAACACACATACAAACACACACACACACAAACACATACACAAACACACACACACACACAGACAGACACACAAACACATACACAAACACACACACACACAAACACACACACACACATACAAACACACACACACACAAACACACACATACACACACAAACACATATACAAACACACAAACACACATACAAACACAGACACACACAGACAAGCATTCATGTAAAAGTCCAATTTTTTTAGACTATATTTTTAGATGAAATTTATGAGGTTGACATTTACAAAGATATTACTTTTGACTGGACAAAGTTGAGAACCTCACACTAGCTTCTAAAGTGTTGGATCCATTAGTAGAACCTGGAATAGACACTAAATGGATATAAAACTAACATAAACTGTTAGAGTAATATTACTAATGTTGCTATTACACATTAAAACATTACAACACTACAACATACAACACTAAAACTCTTTTGACTACCAGAGTTTCACATGTGTGTGTGTATGTATGTATGTATAGTTGTATGTATACGTGTATGTATGTATATAAATATATATATGTATGTATATTTGTATGTATACATGTATGTATGTATATAAATATATATATATATATATATGTATGTATGTATGTATGTATGTATGTATGTGTATATATATTTATATGGTGTATTTACTGTTTTCGACGGCTATTTCTGGACTCAGAGTCCAGAAATAGCTGTCGAAACAGCCTGAGCTCTGCCGCCGGGGTCAAATATTTTCCTATTGCCCACTCTACTACCCTAAGTATTGAGTACTCCGGTGCGTTATGGTCCACCTGGTTCCTTACCACACTTCCTTTGTTATATATAAAAATATATATATATATATATATATATAAGAGAGTATTGAAGTTTGCTTGATATTCAAAACAACGAACAGCGGAGGACGCGTTTCGCACCTTTCCGACAGACAACCTTTCCCCCACCCTGGAAAAAACCCCAGTTGATGGATGTGAATCCGAAATATATAGGGACAATTAAATCTCTCCCAAGGTAACTCTCTCTCATGTTGTTATTTTAATTTTATCCTTTACGTTCTTTCCTTCATTCCTCTACACGCTACAGTCTTATACACACCACGCATCTCAACGTACACCCACTTACATCTCTCTCTCCACCACCGGATCTTGTTACCCGGAGATTTACCCATTTGCATTGTCGAGGCTTCCAAACGACTTAAAGAAATTTATATATATATATATATATATATATATATATATATATATATGTGTGTGTGTGTGTATATATAAGAACATGAGGTTTTTTGATAAAAAAAAAGAAACAGATGTCCTACACGGATGAAAATATAAGGAAAAGAAATCGAAAATGCAACTGGAGTCTTTTTAAGAATATTTATTTATTTCCTTTACCAGTTTCACAGTTCTTATGCTTTTCAAAAGTAGAATTGAGAAGGAGGGTTTGTGGTTTTTCTCGCATATATATATATATATATATATATATATATATATATATAAGAACGAGTAGGACCCCGACGGCTGAGCTCAAGCCGTTTTGACGGCTAATTCTGGTTCAGAATTAGCCGTCGAAACGGCTTGAGTTCAGCTGTCGGGGTCCTACTCGTTCCTATTACCCACTCTACTACCCTAAGTATTGAGTACTTTGGTGCGTTATGGTCCACCTGGTTCCTTACCACATTTCTTTCGTTATATATATCATCATCATCATCATCATCAGGTTTAGCGTCCGTGTTCCACGCTTGCATGGGTTTGGACGGGGGTTTTCCCACTTGAGGCAAGAGTGGTTGTCTTGCTCGCATAGGACTGTCTGGCGGGTTTTCTACAGTTGGATGCCCTTCCTAACACCAACCACATTTACAGTGTGGGGCTGGGAGGTTTTTACCGTGTTGCCTACACGGCCACATTACAGCGTGGACTGTCTGGCGGGTTTTCTACAGCTGGATGCCCTTCCTAACACCAACCACATTTACAGTGTGGGGCTGGGAGCTTTTTACCGTGTTGCCTACACGGCCACATTTACAGCGTGGACAGTGTGTTTTTTTTGTCGTGACACCTACACGATCTCATTTGTTTCGGCCTGGATGTTGTGGGACCAACATAACTTTACATTGAAAGGGGCGGTGTGGATGGGGTGGAGGTGGTGGGACGGGGTGTGTTTTGATAGAGATGCCTACTGACTGTAGTAGGTTTTTACTTTGTACGACAGAATATATATATATATTGTTTTTCTCATATTTATATATATGTACCCAGTCCACACTGTAAAGTGGCCGAGTAGGGTACATGGTAAAAAGCTCCCAGTCCACACTGTAAATGTGGTTGGTGTTAGGAAGGGCATCCAGCCGTAGAAAACCTGCCAGATACAGTCCTATACGAGCAAGACACGGTCACCCGACCAATCTTGCTTCAAGTGGGACAATTCCCGTCTAACCCATGCTAGCGTGGAAGATGGACGTTAAATGATGATGCTGATGATGATGATATATATATATATGATTAAATGCAATGTTTTTACGTAATGCTTGCAATTGAGCATGGGACTCTGAAGTCAGCACTTGTAGACTGATATTGTACAGAAACATATGTTAGGAATGAACTCTAACTCAAAATAAATTTTCTCCTTCAAACCATTATTTCTTGCCAAGTTATTCCGGGTTTTTTTCATAGAACTATACCTATTACTATTATATATATATATATATATATATATATATATGTGTGTGTGTGTGTTTAATACAGACACATACATAAGAAGTGAATAAAATCTATCTATAAAATTTACTGCATTTTTATTGAAAATAACTCTGGCTGTGATAAAGGCCCTCTCCATTGATACCCCCCTGCCATATCGATCGATCCCTAACACCCAGGGAAAAAAAAAACATAAAAACAACAAAAATCCCTTTTTATTTTTAAGAAAGTTAGAAAGAGTCAGAGAGAAAAAACAAAGAGAAAAAAGAAAGAGTAAAAACAGAGAGAGAGAGACTGAGAGAAAGAGAAAGAGGGAGATAATCAGAGAGAGAGGGAGAGAAAGGAAAAAAGAGAAACAAAGAGTAAAAGAGAGACAGTGAGAGAAACAACGAATAAGAGAAAGGCAGAGAGGGGGAGAGAAAGAGAGAGAGAGAAACAAAGAGTAAGAGAGAGACATATATATATATATATGTATGTATATATATATGTATATATATATATATATATATATATATATATATATATATATATATATATATACATATATATATATATATATATATATATACATACTGTTGGTTTCTTGCTCACAATAATTTCTATATTTTCATATATATATATATATATATATATATATATATATAGTAAGAGAGAGACATATATATATATATATATACATATATATATATATAGTAAGAGAGAGACATATACATATATATATATATAGTAAGAGAGAGACATATACATATATATATATATATAGTAAGAGAGAGACATATACATATATATATATATATATATACATATATATATATATATAGTAAGAGAGAGACATATATATATATATATACATATATATATATATATATATATATATATATACATATATATATATATATATATATATATATACATATATATATATATAGTAAGAGAGAGACATATATATATATATATATATATATATATATATACATACATACATATATATATAGTAAGAGAGAGACATATACATATATATATAACAAGAGAGAGAGAGAGAGACATAGAGAAGGTATTACTTAAAACCATCTTTTGATCAAGTCCTTCTTACAAAAGGTTTTTACTCCCCCCCCCCCCTCGTGTTTCTTATCAGGGGTTGGGATTAGCTTTTTATCATTTTTTTCTCCCCCATCGAACACAAATTTTGGGAAATGACCTAAATTTATGCACCATGTTTTCATCTGGTATCCTTCCCCCCTCATCACCACCATGTTTTCTTCTGGGATTTCCCCCCCACCACCACCACCACCACCACCATGTTTTCATCTGGTATCCTTCCCCCCTCATCACCACCATGTTTTCTTCTGGGATTTCCCCCCCCCCACCACCACCACCACCACCACGTTTTCATCTGGTATCCTCCCCCTCCACACCACCTCCATATTTTCATCTGGTATCTCACCACCGCCACCATGTTTTCATCTGGTATCTTTCCCCCCTCCACACCACCATGTTTTCATCTGGTATTTCCCCACCACCACCACCATGTTTTCATCTGGTATTTCCCCACCACCACCACCATGTTTTCATCTGGTATCCTTCCCCCCTCACCACCACCACGTTTTCATCTGGTATTTCCCCACCACCACCACCATGTTTTCATCTGGTATCCTTCCCCCCTCACCACCACCACGTTTTCATCTGGTATTTCCCCACCACCACCACCATGTTTTCATCTGCTATCTCACCACCGCCACCATGTTTTCATCTGGTATCCTTCCCCCCTCATCACCACCATGTTTTCATCTGCTATTTCCCCACCACCACCACCACGTTTTCATCTGGTATCCCCCCCCCTCTCGACACTACCATATTTTCATCTGGTATTTCCCCACCACCATTTTTTCATCTGGTATCTCCCCTACACCAGGGTACAATATAGAGGTAGGGGAGGGGGTAGCAGGGTACAATCCAGAGGTAGGGGAGGGGGTAGCAGGGTACAATATAGAGGTAGGGGAGGGGGTAGCAGGGTACAATATAGAGATAGGGGAGGGGGTAGCAGGGTACAATATAGAGGTGGGGAGGGGTAGCAGGGTACAATATAGAGGTGGGGAGGGGGTAGCAGGGTACAATATAGAGGTAGGGGAGGGGTAGCAGGGTACAATATAGAGGTAGGGGAGGGGTAGCAGGGTACAATAGAGGTAGGGGAGGGGGTAGCAGGGTACAATATAGAGATAGGGGAGGGGTAGCAGGGTACAATATATAGGTAGGGGAGGGGGTAGCAGGGTACAATATAGAGGTAGGGGAGGGGGTAGCAGGGTACCCTCTCCTACCTCTATATTGTACCCTGCTACCCCCACACCCTACCTACAGTGTGTGACCTCCCTTCCCCCGCCCTCAACATCCCCCCCCCCCCCCTCAACTCACCATGCCGCCATATTGTACTCTACGTCCCCCCCACCCCCACCCACGCCACTTTTTGCACCCCCCACCCCCATCTTCTCCCTCATTCCTTTTCGGTGTTGTACTCCCTCTTCCCCTCTCTCTCTCCATGACACCTTGTTGCACCTTCTCCTCCTCCTACTGCTGCCCCACCCCTGCCTCCCTTATTGTACCTCCTCCTCCTACCCTCCACCTCCCTCACTGTACCTTCGCCTCCTCCTACTGCTGCCCCACCCCTGCCTCCCTTATTGTACCTCCTCCTCCTACCCTCCACCTCCCTCACTGTACCTTCGCCTCCTCCTACTGCTGCCCCACCCCTGCCTCCCTTATTGTACCTCCTCCTCCTCCTACCTCCCACCTCCCTCACTGTACCTTCGCCTCCTACTGCTGCCCCACCCCTGCCTCCCTTATTGTACCTCCTCCTCCTACCTCCCACCTCCCTCACTGTACCTTCTCCTCCTCCTACTGCTGCCCCACCCCTGCCTCCCTTATTGTACCTCCTCCTCCTACCTCCCACCTCCCTCACTGTACCTTCTCCTCCTCCTACTGCTGCCCCACCCCTGCCTCCCTTATTGCACCTCCTCCTACTGTCCCCCAACCTCCTCCCTTGTACCTCCTCCTCTTTCACCTCCCTCATTGTACCCCCTTCTCCTACTCCCCCCACCTCCCTCATTGTAACCCCTCCTCCTACTTCCCACCCACCCCATTGTACCCCCCCACCCCACCATGAGTCATATTTCAGGAATCTTATCTTGAGAAAAGTTGCCACTGAATGAATGTGTGTGTGTGTGTGTGTGTGTGTGTGTGTGTGTGTGTATGTATGTGTGTGTGTATGTATGTATGTGTGTGTGTGTGTGTGTGTGTGTGTGTGTATGTATGTGTGTTTGTATGTCTGTGTGGGTCTGTACGAGTCTCTATATATGTTTGTATGTGTCTGTATGGGTGACTCTGTGTGTGCCTGTGTGTATTTGTATGTGTGTCTGTATGTGTTTGTATGTGTCTCTGTGTGTGCGTGTGTATGCGTTTGTATGTGTCTTTATATGTATCTGTATGTGTATTTGTATGTTTCTACATGTGTGTTTGTATGTGTATCTGTCTGTACGTGTGTTTTTGTGTGTGAGTGTAGTTGTGTGTGTATGTATGTATGTGTGTGTATATGTGTCTGTATAGCTGAGTGTACGGGAGTGTGTGTGTATGTGTTGGTGGAGGAAGCAAAAGGTGATATGTTTGTGTATATGAATTTATGTGTGTGTATGTATGTGCACATATGTGTGTATGTGCACATGTGTGTGTATGTGTGTGCTTGTTTATGTATGTGCACGTGTGTATATGTGTGTGTATATGTATGTACCCATGTGTTTGTGTGCATGTGTATGTATTTGCAAATGTGTATGTGCCCGTGCGTGTGTGTATATGTATGTGCACGTGTGTGCATGTGCCCGTGTGTGTATGTGTATGTGCAAGTGTGTGTATGTGTGTGTGTGTGTGTGTATTAGTGGAGGTGGGTGGGGTAGCAAGGGGCAGACTATCGTGTAAGATCTGCTTTTCAACAAGTTTCTATTGGGAAATTCCTCTTAGATTATAGTTTGGTAGGGGGTAGGGTCTAGTGGTGGTGGTGGTGGGGTGTAGTGATGGTGGTGGTGGTGGTGGTGTGTGGTGGTAAAGTGGTGGAGGTGTGTTGTGGTAGTGGTAGTGTTGGTGTGTAGTGGTGGTGGTGTGTAGTGGTAGTGGTGGTGGTGTGTAGTGGTAGTGGTGGTGGTGTGTAGTGGTAGTGGTAGTGTTGGTGTGTAGTGGTGGTGGTGTGTAGTGGTAGTGGTGGTGGTGTGTAGTGATGGTGGGGTAATGTGTGATGGTAAAGTGGTGGAGGTGTGTTGTGGTAGTGGCGGTGTTGGTGATGTGTAGTGGTGGTGGTAATGATAGTAGTGGTGGTGGTAGTGTTGGTGCGTAGTGGTGGTGGTGTGTAGTGTGGTAGTGGTGGTGGTGTGTAGTGGTGTGTGATAGTTGTGTTTGGGTGGTGTTGTGTAGTGGCATGTGGTGGAGGTGAGGATAGGAGGGGGGGGGGGGTAAATTGGATTTCAGCAAAACCAATGAAGCTTTCTTTGAATGTGCCATGTTACACACACACACACACATATATATATATATGTATACACACACACACACATATATATATATGTATACACACACACACACACACACACACACACACACACACACATATATATATATATGTATACATACACACACATATATAAATACACACACACATATATATCAACCCCACCCTGATATTTGCATGTCTTTAGAGTATTAAGAAGGAGGAAATGGTTGAGAAAATGTATTCCATATTTCCTTTTCAAAGAATTAAGAATATCATTCTTTTCTCTAGTTTTATTTCTGTCTTAGACTTTCATTGCTATATTTCTACTGAAAGATCCTGTCTATGTCATTAACCCTTTCATTAGCATATTTCTACTGAAAGATCCTGTCTATGTCATTAACCCTTTCATTAGCATATTTCTAATGAAAGACACTGTCTATGACTTTAACCATTTCGTTACCATATTTCTAATGAAAGACACTGTCTATGTTATTAACCCTTTCATTAGCATATTTCTAATGAAAGACACTGTCTATGTCATTAACCCTTTTGTTACCATATTTCCAGTGAAAGACACTGTCTATGTCATTAACCCTTTCATTACCATATTTCCAGTGAAAGACACTGTCTATGTCATTAACCCTTTCATTACCATATTTCTAATGAAAGACACTGCCTATGTCATTAACCCTTTCATTACCATATTTCTAACGAAAGACACTGTCTATGTCATTAACCCTTTTGTTACTATATTTCCAGTGAAAGACACTGTCTATGTCATTAACCCTTTCATTACCATATATCTAATGAAAGACACTGTCTATGTCATTAACCCTTTCATTACCATATTTCTAATGAAAGACACTGCCTATGTCATTTACCCTTTCATTACCATATTTCTAACGAAAGACACTGTCTATGTCATTAACCCTTTTGTTACCATATTTACAGTGAAAGACACTGTCTATGTCATTAACCCTTTCATTACCATATTTCTAATGAAAGACACTGTCTATGTCATTAACCCTTTTATTACCATATTTCTAATGAAAGACACTGTCTATGTCATTAATCCTTTCATTACCATATTTCTAATGAAAGACACTGTCTATGCCATTAATCCTTTCATTACCATATTTCTAATGGAAGACACTGTCTATGTCATTAACCCTTTCATTACCATATTTCTAACGAAAGACACTGTCTATGTCATTAACCCTTTCATTACCATATTTCTAATGAAAGACACTTCCTATGTCATTAACCCTTTCATTACCATATTTCTAACGAAAGACACTGTCTATGTCATTAACCCTTTCATTACCATATTTCTAATGAAAGACACTTCCTATGTCATTAACCCTTTCACTACCATATTTCTAACGAAAGATAAATAAATTTGTAGTGATTTACAGGTACAGTTTATATTGTATTATAGTGTAAGTGACTGAGCATTCCACAGACATGTGTACCCATAAAGTAATTCTCAGGGAGATTCAGCATAACATAGTGTTGAAGACATTTTTGACAGGTGTGTGGTACTGAAGTAACTTTGAAATAGTGTGTGTCGCTCAGTAACACAACATGTTGCCAGAGGGAATCAAACTCACAACCTTAGAATCGTGAGTTAAACACCCTACCTTAACTACTACAGCCACAGGCACGTGTGTGTGTATATAAATGTGTGTGTGTGTATATATAGGTTTGTATGTAAAAATGTATGTGTATACAAATGAAAGTATAAATGTATGTGTGTGTATATATATATATATATATATATATATATATATATATAGGTTTGTGTGTAAAAATGTATGTGTATGTAAATGGAAATGTATGTGTATATATATAGGTTTGTGTGTAAAAATGTATGTGTATATAAATGGAAATATGTGTGTCTAAATGTGTATATATATAGGTTTGTGTAAAAATGTATGTGTATAAATTTGTACATATATTGGTTTGTGTGTAAAAATGTATGTGTATATAAATGGAAATGTATGTGTATAAATGTGTATATAGGTTTGTGTGTAAAAATGTATGTGTATATAAATGGAAATGTATGTGTATAAATGTGTATATATATAGGTTTGTGTGTAAAAATGTATGTGTATATAAATGGAAATATGTGTGTATAAATCTATATATATAGGTTTGTGTGTAAAAATGTATGTGTATATAAATGGAAATATGTGTGTGTAAATGTGTATATATATATATATAGGTTTGTGTGTAAAAATGTATGTGTATATAAATGGAAATATGTGTGTATAAATGTGTATATATATATATAGGTTTGTGAGTAAAAATGTATGTGTAAATAAATGGAAATATGTGTGTATAAATGTGTATATATATATATAGGTTTGTGTGTAAAAATGTATGTGTATATAAATGGAAATATGTGGGTATAAATGTGTATATATATAGGTTTGTGTGTAAAAATGTATGTGTATATAAATGGAAATATGTGTGTATAAATGTGTATATATATATATAGGTTTGTGTGTAAAAATGTATGTGTATATAAATAGAAATATGTGTGTATAAATGTGTATATATATATAGGTTTGTGTGTAAAAATGTATGTGTATATAAATGGAAATATGTGTGTGTAAATGTGTATATATATATATATATATAGGTTTGTGTGTAAAAATGTATGTGTATATAAATGGAAATATGTGTGTATAAATGTGTATATATATATATATAGGTTTGTGTGTAAAAATGTATGTGTATACAAATGAAAATATGTGTGTATAAATGTGTATATATATATATAGGTTTGTGTGTAAAAATGTATGTGTATATAAATGGAAATATGTGTGTATAAATGTGTATATATATATATAGGTTTGTGTAAAAATGTATGTGTATATAAATGGAAATGTATGTGTATAAATGTGTATATATATATGGTTTGTGTGTAAAAATGTATGTGTATATAAATGGAAATGTATGTATAAATGTGTATATATATATATAGGTTTGTGTGTAAAAATGTATGTGTATATAAATGTATGAGTATATAAATGTATGTGTATATAAATGTATGTGTATATAAATGTATATGTATATAAATGTATGTGTATATAAATGTATGTGTATATGAATATGTGTATATAAATGTGTATATGAATATGTGTATATAAATGTATGTGTACATGAATATGTGTATATAAAGGTATGTGTATATAGATGTATGTGTATATAAATGTATGTGTATATGAATATGTATATATAAATGTATGTGTATATGAATATGTGTATATAAATGTATGTGTATATAAATGTGTATATGAATATGTGTATATAAATGTATGTGTATATGAACATGTGTATATAAATGTATGTGTATATGAATATGTGTATATAAATGTATGTGTATATGAATATGTGTATATGAATGTATGTGTATATAAATGTGTATATGAATGTGTATATAAATGTATGTGTATATGAATATGTGTATATAAATGTATGTGTATATAAATGTGTGTATATAAATGTATGTTTATATGAATGTGTATATAAATGTATGTGTATATGAATATGTGTATATAAATGTATGTGTATATGAATATGTGTATATAAATGTATGTGTATATGAATATGTGTATATAAATCTGTGTGTATATGAATATGTGTATATAAATGTATGTGTATATAAATGTGTGTATATAAATGTATGTTTATATGAATGTGTATATAAATGTATGTGTATATGAATATGTGTATATAAATGTATGTGTATATGAATATGTGTATATAAATGTATGTGTATATGAATATGTGTATATAAATCTGTGTGTATATGAATATGTGTATATAAATGTGTATATGAATATGTGTATATAAATGTGTATATGAATATGTGTATATAAATGTGTACATGAATGTATGTGTATATAAATGTGTATATGAATGTATGTGTATATAAATGTGTATATGAATGTATGTGTATATAAATGTATGTGTATATGAATATGTGTATATAAATGTGTACATGAATATGTGTATATAAATGTGTATATGAATATGTGTATATGAATATGTGTATATAAATGTATGTGTATATGAATATGTGTATATAAATGTGTATATGAATATGTGTATATAAATGTATATGTATATAAATGTGTATATAAATGTATGTGTATATAAATGTGTATATGAACGTGTGTATATACATGTATGTGTATATGAACATGTGTATATACATGTATGTGTATATGAATATGTGTACATAAATGTATGTGTATATGAATATGTGTATATACATGTGTATATGAATATGTGTATATAAATGTATGTGTATATAAATGTGTATATAAATGTATGTGTATATAAATGTGTATATGAACGTGTGTATATACATGTATGTGTAAATACTAAGACATTGCAGCAATCTTCTTGGACAAGTGATGTTAGTTAACGGAGTTTTGTCACTAATGTCGTTAGTGTCGTTAGTGAGAAATCATGTACTGTAACTTGTGGTGGAGCTATTATTTAAATGTTAATTAGAAATACTTCATGAAAGACATGTCAGGGTGAATAGGAAGAAATGAGGTGGGGGGGGGGGGGGTGCAGGTAATCTGTTTCTCTTTCATCACCATCATGTCACCACCACCGTCATCACCATCACCATTATCGTCGCCACAATTACCAGCATCAGCATCATCATCACCATCATCACCATCACCACCACTACCATCACTATCATCACCATCACCATCATCATCACCATCACCATCATCATCACTATCATCACCATCACCACCATCACTATCACCACCATCACTATCATCACCATCATCATCCTCATCACCATGATCACTATCATCAACACAGTTATCATCATCAACACCATCATGATTATCATCACCATCACCATCATTACTATCATCACCAGCATCACCTTCATTACCATCATGATTGTTATCATCACACCACCATTACCATCACCATTCCCATGATTGTTATCACCAGCACCACTATCACCACCACTATCACCATCACCACTATCATCACCACTATCATCACCAGCACTATCACCATCACCACTATCATCACCAGCGCTATCACCATCACCACTATCACCACCACTACCACCATCACCACCACCACTATCACCACTATCACCATCACCACTATCATCATCACCACTATTACCATCACCATCACCACTATCATCATCATCGTTATCATCAGAGAAAGAGATATGGAGGAAAAATCAACCCCAGTCCTAGACTGGTATTTTTTTTATCGACTTCGAAAAGATGAAGAGCAAAGTTGAACTTCGTGGGATTTGAACTCATAGAGCAGAGAACCAGTACAAGTACCACAAAACATTCTACCTGACGTTCTAACGAATACCACAAAGTATTCTACCTGACGTTCTAACGAATACCACAAAACATTCTACCTGACGTTCTAACGAATACCACAAAACATTCTACCTGACGTTCTAACGAATACCACACAACATTCTACCTGACGTTCTAACGAATACCACACAACATTCTACCTGACGTTCTAACGAATACCACACAACATTCTACCTGACGTTCTAACGAATACCACAAAACATTCTACCTGACGTTCTAACGAATACCACACAACATTCTACCTGACGTTCTAACGAATACCACACAACATTCTACCTGACGTTCTAACGAATACCACAAAGCATTCTACCTGACGTTCTAACGAATACCACACAACATTCTACCTGACGTTCTAACGAATACCACAAAGTATTCTACCTGACGTTCTAACGAATACCACACAACATTCTACCTGACGTTCTAACGAATACCACACAACATTCTACCTGACGTTCTAACGAATACCACAAAGCATTCTACCTGACGTTCTAACGAATACCACAAAGTATTCTACCTGACGTTCTAACGAATACCACAAAGTATTCTACCTGACGTTCTAACGAATACCACAAAGTATTCTACCTGACGTTCTAACGAATACCACAAAGTAGTCTACCTGACGTTCTAACGAATACCACAAAGTATTCTACCTGACGTTCTAACAAATACCACAAAGTAGTCTACCTGACGTTCTAACGAATACCACACAACATTCTACCTGACGTTCTAACGAATACCACAAAGTATTCTACCTGACGTTCTAACGAATACCACAAAGTATTCTACCTGACGTTCTAACGAATACCACAAAGTATTCTACCTGACGTTCTAACGAATACCACAAAGCATTCTACCTGACGTTCTAACGAATACCACAAAGCATTCTACCTGACGTTCTAACGAATACCACAAAGCATTCTACCTGACGTTCTAACGAATACCACAAAGTATTCTACCTGACGTTCTAACGAATACCACACAACATTCTACCTGACGTTCTAACGAATACCACAAAGTATTCTACCTGACGTTCTAACGAATACCACAAAGTATTCTACCTGACGTTCTAACAAATACCACAAAGTAGTCTACCTGACGTTCTAACGAATACCACAAAGTATTCTACCTGACGTTCTAACAAATACCACAAAGTAGTCTACCTGACGTTCTAACGAATACCACAAAGTATTCTACCTGACGTTCTAACGAATACCACACAACATTCTACCTGACGTTCTAACGAATACCACAAAGTATTCTACCTGACGTTCTAATGAATACCACAAAGTATTCTACCTGACGTTCTAACGAATACCACAAAGCATTCTACCTGACGTTCTAACGAATACCACAAAGTATTCTACCTGACGTTCTAACGAATACCACAAAGCATTCTACCTGACGTTCTAACAAATACCACAAAGCATTCTACCTGACGTTCTAACGAATAACACAAAGCATTCTACCTGACGTTCTAACGAATACCACACAACATTCTACTTGACGTTCTAACGAATACCACAAAGCATTCTACCTGACGTTCTAACGAATACCACAAAACATTCTACCTGACGTTCTAACGGATACCACAAAGCATTCTACCTGACGTTCTAACGAATACCACAAAGTATTCTACCTAACGTTCTAACGAATACCACAAAGCATTCTACCTGACGTTCTAACGAATACCACAAAGCATTCTACCTGACGTTCTAACGAATACCACAAAACATTCTACCTGACGTTCTAACGAATACCACAAAGCATTCTACCTGACGTTCTAACGAATACCACAAAACATTCTACCTGACGTTCTAACGAATACCACAAAGTATTCTACCTGACGTTCTAACGAATACCACACAACATTCTACCTGACGTTCTAACGAATACCACAAAGTATTCTACCTGACGTTCTAACGAATACCACAAAGCATTCTACCTGACGTTCTAACGAATACCACTAAGTATTCTACCTGACGTTCTAACGAATACCACAAAGTATTCTACCTGACGTTCTAACGAATACCACAAAGCATTCTACCTGACGTTCTAACGAATACCACAAAGTATTCTACCTGACGTTCTAACGAATACCACAAAGTATTCTACCTGACGTTCTAACGAATACCACAAAGTATTCTACCTGACGTTCTAACGAATACCACACAACATTCTACCTGACGTTCTAACGAATACCACAAAGCATTCTACCTGACGTTCTAACGAATACCACAAAGTATTCTACCTGACGTTCTAACGAATACCACACAACATTCTACCTGACGTTCTAACGAATACCACAAAGTATTCTACCTGACGTTCTAACGAATACCACAAAGTATTCTACCTGACGTTCTAACGAATACCACACAACATTCTACCTGACGTTCTAACGAATACCACAAAGTATTCTACCTGACGTTCTAACGAATACCACAAAGTATTCTACCTGACGTTCTAACGAATACCACAAAGTATTCTACCTGACGTTCTAACGAATACCACAAAGCATTCTACCTGACGTTCTAACGAATACCACAAAGTATTCTACCTGACGTTCTAACGAATACCACAAAGTATTCTACCTGACGTTCTAACGAATACCACAAAACATTCTACCTGACGTTCTAACGAATACCACAAAGCATTCTACCTGACGTTCTAACGAATACCACAAAGCATTCTACCTGACGTTCTAACGAATACCACAAAGCATTCTACCTGACGTTCTAACGAATACCACAAAGTATTCTACCTGACGTTCTAACGAATACCACAAAGTATTCTACCTGACGTTCTAACGAATACCACAAAGCATTCTACCTGACGTTCTAACTAATACCACAAAGTATTCTACCTGACGTTCTAACGAATACCACAAAGCATTCTACCTGACGTTCTAACGAATACCACAAAGCATTCTACCTGACGTTCTAACGAATACCACAAACATTCTACCTGACGTTCTAACGAATACCACAAAGTATTCTACCTGACGTTCTAACGAATACCACAAAGTATTCTACCTGACGTTCTAACGAATACCACACAACATTCTACCTGACGTTCTAACGAATACCACAAAGCATTCTACCTGACGTTCTAACGAATACCACAAAGCATTCTACCTGACGTTCTAACGAATACCACAAAGCATTCTACCTGA
>OZ024760.1:6250358-6260358 GCA_964016885.1 Eledone cirrhosa
AATTTATAAGCAGCTTTCTTCTGTGGGGGCCCCTCGGAAACTTGAAATATGACACCAAACAACCATTAAGGATAGAATGTAATGATAATAATAATAGTTTCTGATTTAGGCACAAGGCCAGCAATTTTTTTTGTGGAGAGGGGAAAGTCGATTAAATCGATCACAGGGCGTGACTGGTACTTTATTTTATCGACCCCGTAAGGATGAAAAGCAAAGTTAACTTCAGCAGGATTTGAAATCAGAACGTAAAGGGCCGAAACTCTATACCCCAAAGCACATTGTCCGACACTCTACCGATACTGCCAAACCACTAATAATAATAATAATAATAGTTTCTACTTTTTGGCACCAGGCCAGCAATTCACCAGTGCATTACTGGTACTTTATTTTATCGACCCCGTAAGGATGAAAGGCAAAGCTAACCTCGGCAGGATTTGAACTCAGAATGGAAAGGGCCGTAACTCTATGCGTCAAAGCATGTTGTCCGACCCTCTACCGATACTGCCATGTTGTCCGACCCTCTACCGATACTGCCATGGTGTCCGACCCTCTACCGATACTGCCATGGTGTCCGACCCTCTACCGATACTGCCATGTTGTCCGACCCTCTACCGATACTGCCATGTTGTCTGACCCTCTACCGATACTGCCATGGTGTCCGACCCTCTACCGATACTGCCATGGTGTCCGACCCTCTACCGATACTGCCATGTTGTCCGACCCTCTACCGATACTGCTATGTTGTCTGACCCTCTACCGATACTGCCATGGTGTCCGACCCTCTACTGATACTGCCATGTTGTCCGACCCTCTACCGATACTGCCAATCCACCGCCCTAAACCTCAAACTAACGATGTAAATGGAAGTTCGATGAATTTATTTCTTGCTTCCTCCCTCCGTGGCCTCTCCCCCCCCCCCCACCCACACCGTACCTCATCCATCATATCCCCTCCCCCCTCCCCCCATCACCCCACCGCCCACAACTGACATCTATCCTATTTCCATTGGAATTTTTCTAAAAATATTTTTGAAATATATTTTTTGTAAATATTAAAGAAAATATATTTAAAAACTTTTTTTTGTAACAGCAACTACTACAACTACTACTACTACTACAGCTACTACTACAACAGTAACAACAACTACTACTACTACTACAGCTACTACTACAACAGTAACAACAACAACAGTAATAACAACTACAGCAACTACAACAACAGTAACAACAACATTAAGAATAACAATAACTACAACAGTAATAATAACATTACCCAACAACCATCACCACAACCCTACCACCATCATCACCACAACCCCACGACTATCATCAACACAACCCCACCACCACCATCATCAACACAACCCCACCACCATCATCAACACTACCCCACCACCATCATCAACACTGCCCCAACACCATCATCACCACAACCCCACGACTATCATCAACACTACCCCACCACCATCATCAACACTACCCCACCACCACCATCAACATAACCCCACCACCACCATCAACACTACCCCAACACCATCATCACCACAACCCCACCATCAACACAACCCCACCACCATCATCAACACTACCCCAACACCATCATCACCACAACCCCACCATCAACACTACCCCACCACCATCGTCACCACAACCCCACCACCATCATCAACACTTCCCCACCACCATCATCACCACAACCCCACCACCATCATCAACACTACCCCACCACCATCATCACCACAACCTCACCACCATCATCAACACTACCACACCACCATCATCACCACAACCCCACCACCATTATCAACACTACCCCACCACCATTATCAACACTACCCCACCACCATCATCAACACTACCCCCCCTCCACCATCATCACCACAACCCCACCACCATCATCAACACTACCCCACCAACACATCAACACCACTACATCAACACTACCCCACCACCACCACCACATCATTATAACATTGCTCATGTGCACCTGTTACAATGTGCAATCTATGTAAAGGGCCGGGCACCAACAGCTTACTTCCCCCTCCCCACCCTCACTCTTTTGCTTTTTCCCCTTTCTTTTTACTGATTTTCAAGAAAAATACCAGCTGCCTTTACACCTCCCACCACTACCATATGCCTGTTTATCAATCTATATGTCTATCCATTCATCTCTCTCTCTCTCCCCCTCTCTCTCTCTCTCTCTCTCTCCACACACACAATTATATATATATATATATATATATATATGTAAAAGTTCTATTTAAATTGTTGGGATACAACAAGCAAATATTTTTATACCTGATATAAAGCACTCGACAAGTATTTGGAGTAAACATACGATATTAACAAATGGAAACTATATTTATAAAACCATATCTATTTTATTATACATATTTCAAGGATACCATGTTAAATTATGGTATGCTTTCATCAGACAAAATACAATATATACCAGTTTTACAAATAAATTTTGACGTACCCTTTCAAAATGCAACCGTTACTTTTGGAAGACATCAGGGATATTGGATTTGATTATCTTAGTAAGTCATTGTGTTACGGAGAAGGAAAAATTTTGTTAATATTTTGAATTAATATATATATATATATATATATATAATGTAGGAGGTGAGTTTTATTGTAGTACAATAAAGCAATGCAGATATCGGATAAGAAGCACTCTACAGTTTGTAGGACTGGAGTATACATAATATATATGTTGATTTAAAACTGAACTATCCACAAGTGTTTTTTAACCTTCATATCATGTCTTCCTATTTATCTGATGAAAACATAAATATTATTGCATGATGATATTTGTTTTTGAAATGCGCATAATAAAATACATGGAACTCTTTTCACCATTTTTTGTTCATTCGTGTGATCAAGTATATTATATTATACATATTTCAGAGGTACTGAGCTATCTTCAACAGTACATCTTCATCAGATAAAACAAGATGATGCATGACATACCCTGACATAGTAGATGGTTAAGATTCAGTCAGGGTATGTCATGCATCATCTTATTTTATCTGATGAGGACGTACTGTTGAAGATAGCTCAGTACCTCTGAAATATGTATAATATAATATACTTGATCACACGAATGTCTATTTTTGTTAATATTTTGAATTAATATTAATAACTCCGGAAAACCATCTTTGTTGAGTGCTTCCAATCTATTGTAAAACTAATTCTTTGATTTATTCATTGAACCTTGTTTAACATTTATATATATATATATATATATATATATACGTAGGTCCCGGGTTGAGTCGGGGATAACCACAGTAAGTAAGGTACTCAATACATGGCAGAGTAAAATTTTTTTATTTTATAGAAGGAGCTTCTACAGGACTAGTACTGTTTCATTCAGATGAGATCTTCAGGAGCTTCCTGAAGATCTCATCTGAATGAAACAGTACTAGTCCTGTAGAAGCTCCTTCTATAAAATAAAAATATATATATATATATATATATATATATATATATATATATAGGAATTAAAAATGGCGTGCTGTGATGTTGCGAATGTGATATATATGAAGTAAAAATTAGAAAGAGAAGCCGGGACTATCCATCATCAGTGATCTACTAGCCATCATAGGTATTTCTTTGATTTATGATGGCTAGTAGATCACTGATGATGGATAGTCCTGGCTTCTCTTTCTAATCTTTACTTAATATATATATATATATATATATATATATATATATTTTTTTAATCGATCGACTTTCGTCAAATCGGACCGAGGAAACAATGTTTCCATTGGTCTTTCCAATTGCTAATACTATCTATCGGTCGCAACTCCAGGTAGAAGGAGCAACGTGAAATAAAGTGTCTTGCTCAAGGACATAACGCATCGCCAGGTCCAGGAATCGAACTCACAACCTTACGATTGCGAATCCAATTCTCTAACCACTCAGCCACACGCCTTCACTATATATATATATATATATATATATATATATATATATATATATATATATATATATATATATATATATATATATATATATATATATATATATATATATATATATATATATATATATATATATATATATAATTCACATGGCTTAGTGGTTAGAGCATTGGCCTTTGCATCGAAAGGTTGTGAGTTCAATTCTCAGACCGGGTGATGTGTTGTTTCCTTGAGCAAGACACTTTATTTCACATTGCTCCAGTTTACTCAGCTGTAGAAATGAGATGATAGGGACTGGGGTCCATATCATTCCACTGCAAAGTGGTCGTGGAGGTGCCACGGCAAAAAAGCACCCAGCACTCACTGTAAATGAGGTTGGTGTTAGGAAGGGCATCCAGCTGTAGAAATCAAGCCAGAATCAGTTCCCGTCCCACCCTTGCAAGCAGGGAAAAGTGGACGTAAAATGAAATGAAATGATGAAATGATAATTGGTGTTGGATGCTTAAAGCGTCCGTATGCGGTCGGCCGTATGAGCACTCAATGCTCTCATAGAGCAGAGTATGATATCACAGAAAAAAAGAGAATCAGTGTTGCGATGAATGGAATTTATTGGACATATTACAACCGTTATAGGAAAATCTGCTTCGTAGAATCAAGACGTATCTGAGGACCTTGCGATTTTCAGAGTCGGGTTCGATCATCACATCGATCAAGCCTCGAGCTGGTCACCAGAGAAACGATTGTAATATGTGCAATAAATTCCAATTGTCGCAACACTCATTCTCTTTTCTTCTGTGATATCATTTCATCATCATCATCATTTCATTTTACGTCCGCTTTTCCCTGCTTGCAAGGGTGGGACGGGAACTGATTCTGGCTTGATTTCTACAGCTGGATGCCCTTCCTAACACCAACCTCATTTACAGTGAGTGCTGGGTGCTTTTTTGCCGTGCCACCTCCACGACCACTTTGCAGTGGAATGATAGGGACTCCAGCCCCTATCATCTCATTTCTACAGCTGAGTAAACTGGAGCAATGTGAAATAAAGTGTCTTGCTCAAGGAAACAACACATCACCCGGTCTGAGAATTGAACTCACAACCTCTCGATTGCAAGGCCAATGCTCTAACCACTAAGCCATGTGCCTCCATATATATATAAGGACCGTGACAAGTGGAGAAATGCTATGCTGAATAAGACCCATCCCACCCTAGCAAGCAGGGAAAAACGGACGTAAAATGATGATGATGATGATGATGATGATGATGATATATAAGTATGTATACGTACATACATATATATATATATGTGTACAGTAGTATGTATATACATACCTACATGCACACATATATATATATATGTATGGGTTTACCGAACATTTATACATATACCGTTTGCATACATATATGTATAAATGTTCGGTAAACCCATACATATATATATCTGTGCATGTATGTATATACATACTACTGTACGTCTGTATACATATATGTATGTACGTATACATACTTATATTTAAGTATCAGCCGTACTAAGAGTGAGAAATGAAATTTCATTTTTTCCATTTATTTATATATATATATATATATGTATATATATATATATATATATAGACATAGACATATATATATATAGACATATATATATATATTTTAACTTTCATTATATCTCATAAAATAATACAACTGGCTTTCCACAAAATACATATAGTTAGCACCCCAAACACTTAAATTGGGTTTATAACATATAACCTAATGTTTGTTGAGTGAGATGGTTACCAGTCAGAGTTTAGCTTTAAGCTATCTCTGTAATTGTATTAAATATATATATATATATATAAAATAAAGTTAAATAAAAAGTCAAATGTTTAAAATTTAGCTTCGTTTATTACTGCTATATATATTTCAGTGACAGCCATCTTTGGCTGTGACCTCTTCAGGCAGTTTGAATTAGTGTGGTATAGACAAGTACATATGTTGTTTTAGTGTATAATATTGTCAATACTCTGATATGCCCAGTTCCTGGTTGGGTTGTTATTTCACTGAGGAACTGGAATCATATGAATTCAAACAAACGATTTTCAGTGTCAAAGGGCCTCTTCTCCTCTCATTGGTCAGTTATTAGAACATTCCTCATTCTAAGTGTTATTGTTGGAGTTAGCTTAAAAGTGAAGAGGTCACAGCCAAAGATGGCTGTCACTGAAATATATATAGCAGTAATAAACGAAGCTAAATTTTAAACATTTGACTTTTTATTTAACTTTATTTTACATTACTCCGGAGTAACCAAACCAACCTGCGCACTTCGTCGAGTGCTCCAGCCTGCATACTGAGTTGTTGGTATACAACCAACATAAACTCAAAATCTCTCTCTCTCTCTCCCTCTCTCTCTCTCTCTCTCTCTCTCTCTCTCTATATATATATATATATATATATATATATATATATATATATATATATATACGATATTAATAAATGGAAACTATATTTATAAAACCATATCTATTTCATTATACATATTTCAGGGATACCAAATTAAATTATGGTATGCCTTCATCAGACAAAATACAATATATAACAGTTTTACAAATAAATATCGTATATCTACTCCAAATACTTGTCGAGTGCTTTATATCAGTTATAAAAATATTTACTTGTTGTATCCCAACAATTTTAAATAGAACTTTTGCATATATATATATATATATATATATATATATATATATATATTAGATGAAATAATGGAATAATTATACTGTGTTGTTTATTATGTAATTATATATATATACATATATATATATAACTAAGGAATTGTGGTAAGGAACCACATGGACCATAACGCACCAAAGTACTCAATACTTAGGGTAGTAGAGTGGGTAAAAGGAAAAGGTATGACCCCGACTGCAGAGCTCAAGCCGTTTCGACGGCTATTATAGTCCAGAAATAGCTGTTGAAACGGCTTGAGCTCTGCCGTCGGGGTCATACCTTTTACCCACTCTACTACCCTAAATATTGAGTACTTTGGTGCGTTATGGTCCATCTGGTTCCTTACCACAATTCCTTAGTTATATATATATATATATATATATATATATTTATAGTATAATTATTCCATTATTTCATCTGATGAGCATACTGGATGTTTCTGTAAGGATCGTCTAGTTTCCTGAAACCTTTGGTAATGGAATAATTATATTGTGTTGTTCATTATATAGTTAAATATATATATATATATGTGTATATGTATATAATATATATTAAATATATATATATATGTGTATAAGTATATTACATAGTTAAATAGCTCTGTACTACATATAGAGCACTCTTCTTGCCAATACCTTTTCTACAGAAATACTTAATACACACCCATATATACACACACACACGCACATATATATATATACACACACATATATATATACACACACACCCACACACATATATATATACATATATACACACACACACATATATACACACACACACACACACATACAACCACACACACATATATATACACACACACACACACACATACAACCACACACACATATATATACACACACACACACACACACACACACACACACACACACACATACACACACACACACACACACACACGCACACACGCTGGAAGGACACCTGGCTGTAAAACATTGCCTCAAAACTTTCCATCCAACCCATGCCGACATGGAAAAGTCCATGTAAAAATGATGACAGTTATGATGATGGTGATGTCACTAATTAAAGGTGTGTTAAACACACCTTTAATTAGGTTATGTGAGCTCAATAAATTTATTGGAGCACTACTTCTACCTTTTAAATAACCTCATATCTTTCTCTCTCTCTCTCTTTTGTGTACGTGTGTGTGTATGTGGATGTCTGTGTTTGTGTATGTCTATGTATGTCTATGTATGTGTATGTCTATGTATGACTGTGTATGTGTATATCTATGTATGTCTGTGTGTGTATGTGTCTGTGAATGTGTATGTGTATGTCTGTGTATGTGTATGTCTGTGTATGTGTATGTCTGTGTATGTGTATGTCTGTGTGTGTGTATGTCTATGTATGACTGTGTATGTCTGTGTATGTGTATGTCTATGTATGTCTGTGTGTGTATGTGTATGTGTATATCTATGTATGTGTGTGTATGTCTATGTATGACTGTATGTATGTGTATGTCTATGTATGTGTATGTCTGTGTCTGTATGTATGTATGTGTATGTCTGTGTGTGTGTATGTCTATGTATGACTGTGTATGTGTGTCTATGTCTGTGTATGTCTGTGTATGTCTGTGTATGTGTATGGCTATGTATGTCTGTGTGTGTATGTGTATGTCTATGTGTGTGTATATCTATGTATGTGTATGTCTATGTGTGTGTATATGTGTGTATGTCTATGTATGTGTATATCTATGTATGTGTATGTCTGTATGTGTATGTCTATGTGTGTGTATATGTGTGTATGTCTATGTATGTGTATATCTATGTATGTGTATGTCTGTCTGTGTCTGTTTCTGACATTACTTGGCAAAAGGAAAATATCTTCTGTGAAATTTATAACCTGTAAAATGTAGCATTTGAATGTTAACAGCTTTCCAGTATTGCTATGGAAATGTTGGTACTGCCCCTAGCACTTAACACACTGTCTTTTCTAGTGTGTTAGGGGGTTGGAAATACCTTCAAATTTACAGTTTTGGGGTGATGGTACTGTCTGTAAATGTGTTAGGGGGTTGGAAATACCTTCAAATTTACAGTTTTGGAGTGATGGTACTGTCTGTAAATGTGTTAGGGGGTTGGAAATACCTTCAAATTTACAGTTTTGGAGTGATGGTACTCTCTGTAAATATGTTAGGGGGTTGGAAATACCTTCAAATTTACAGTTTTGGAGTGATGGTACTGTCTGTAAATGTGTTAGGGGGTTGGAAATACCTTCAAATTTACAGTTTTGGAGTGATGGTACTCTCTGTAAATATGTTAGGGGGTTGGAAATACCTTCAAATTTACAGTTTTGGAGTGATGGTACTGTCTGTAAATGTGTTAGGGGGTTGGAAATACCTTCAAATTTACAGTTTTGGAGTGATGGTACTGTCTGTAAATGTGTTAGGGGGTTGGAAATACCTTCAAATTTACAGTTTTGGAGTGATGGTACTGTCTGTAAATGTGTTAGGGGGTTGGAAATACCTTCAAATTTACAGTTTTGGAGTGATGGTACTGTCTGTAAATGTGTTAGGGGGTTGGAAATACCTTCAAATTTACAGTTTTGGAGTGATGGTACTGTCTGTAAATATGTTAGGGGGTTGGAAATACCTTCAAATTTACAGTTTTGGAGTGATGGTACTGTCTGTAAATATGTTAGGGGGTTGGAAATACCTTCAAATTTACAGTTTTGGAGTGATGGTACTGTCTGTAAATATGTTAGGGGGTTGGAAATACCTTCAAATTTACAGTTTTGGAGTGATGGTACTGTCTGTAAATATGTTAGGGGGTTGGAAATACCTTCAAATTTACAGTTTTGGAGTGATGGTACTGTCTGTAAATGTGTTAGGGGGTTGGAAATACCTTCAAATTTACAGTTTTGGAGTGATGGTACTGTCTGTAAATATGTTAGGGGGTTGGAAATACCTTCAAATTTACAGTTTTGGAGTGATGGTACTGTCTGTAAATATGTTAGGGGGTTGGAAATACCTTCAAATTTACAGTTTTGGAGTGATGGTACTGTCTGTAAATGTGTTAGAGAGTTGGAAATACCTTCAAATTTACAGTTTTGGAGTGATGGTACTGTCTGTAAATGTGTTAGGGGGTTGGAAATACCTTCAAATTTACAGTTTTGGAGTGATGGTACTGTCTGTAAATGTGTTAGGGGGTTGGAAATACCTTCAAATTTACAGTTTTGGAGTGATGGTACTCTCTGTAAATATATTAGGGGGTTGGAAATACCTTCAAATTTACAGTTTTGGAGTGATGGTACTGTCTGTAAATGTGTTAGGGGGTTGGAAATACCTTCAAATTTACAGTTTTGGAGTGATGGTACTGTCTGTAAATGTGTTAGGGGGTTGGAAATACCTTCAA
>OZ024760.1:6265358-6302858 GCA_964016885.1 Eledone cirrhosa
TACCACTGTAGGGGTGGGTGGATGGCTGTGTAGGGGTGGGTGGATGGATGTGTAGTGGTGGGACTTGATACCACTGTAGGGGTGGGTGGATGGTTGTGTAATGGTGGGACTTGATACCACTGTAGGGGTGGGCGGATGGTTGTGTAGGAGTGGGCGGATGGTTGTGGAGGAGTGGGCGGATGGATGTGTAGTGGTGGGACTTGATACCACTGTATGGTGTCTTCTACCATGCTGGTCAATCAATGTACCTTGGGTGTGTATTTGATAGACAGAAACGGTACAGGAAGCCTGGTATGCGTGTGTGTGTGTGTGTGTGTGTGTGTGTGTGTGTGTGTGTGTGTGTGTATAAAATGATAAGAAACGAAGTGAGCTGTGTGGTTACTGTAAACAAAGTTTAAGATGATAGTATGGATGAAAGAAGAAAAGAAAAGAAAAGAAAAGAAGAAAAGAAGAAAAGAATCCTTCATCAGCTGTAAACCGAGATCAAGATGTTTTGGCACTTGATACAGGACATCTATAAGCAATCAGTGGTGCGCTCAAGGTCTTTTCTCAATCAAAAGGCCAGGAGGGAAAGAAGAGAAAAAGGAAGGAAAAATCAGAAGAAAAAAAATTAATTATATATATATATAATTAATTATATATCTAAAATTAATTTAATTAAATTAAATTAAGGGAGTCATGTCCGAGACATGCGCCATATCCACTGTAGAATAAGCTCAAAGATTCCAATGAATAGATCAGAGCATTTTATATCAACTAGAAATTGATCGACATATATATATATATATCTAAAATAAATGATTACACACTTTACAAATTATCCCCTGTGATTGTTTCATGTGTTTATTTTAAATATATCATCATCATCATCATCATCATTTCATTTTACGTCCACTTTTCCCTGCTTGCAAGGGTGGGACGGGAACTGATTCTGGCTTGATTTCTACAGCTGGATGCCCTTCCTAACACCAACCTCATTTACAGTGAGTGCTGGGTGCTTTTTTTCCGTGGCACCTACACGACCACTTTGCAGTGGAATGATAGGGACCCCAGTCCCTATCATCTCATTTCTACAGCTGAGTAAACTGGAGCAATGTGAAATAAAGTGTCTTGCTCAAGGAAACAACACATCACCCGGTCTGAGAATTGAACTCACAACCTTTCGATTGCAAGGCCAATGCTCTAACCACTAAGCCATGTACCTCCATATATATATATATATATATAATTAATTACAACAGTGATATGTACAGGTAGTTAAGTTTCGTTGGGTTATACACCTCAATTCATTCAACATCAACCTGTTATATAAATGGTGTCACTATTCCATAACTTGTGTATCAATTACTCACTCATTGAGTGCTTTGTGACAGCCTCCTATAATTTGATTGTTCATCTGCTATTGTGCAGCTGCAACTTCAATTATACCTGTGTTGTCCTTAATGTTTTACTTTGTGTCAACCCTTGTGGTCATTAAAGAAAGCATTATTATTATTATTATTATAATGGTGGTGGATTGGCAGTATCGGTAGAGTGTCAGGCATGCTTAGCGGCATAGAGTTATGGCCCTTTACGTTCTGGGTTTAGATCCCACTGAGGTTAACTTTGCCTTTCATTCTTATAAAATAAAGTACCAGTAATGCACTAGGGTCTATTTAATCGACTCCTTCCCCCCAAATTACTGACCTTGTGCCTATACTAGAAATCATTATCATTATTGTATTGTCCCCTATATGTTGTCAGCCCTTGTGACCAATAAATGAAACCATTATTATTATTATATATATTTCATTTTATATATATATATATATATATATATATATATATATATATATACATATACAAATGTATATATATATATCTTGCGATCGAAAGGTTGTGAGTTCAATTCTCAGACCGGGTGATGTGTTGTTTCCTTGAGCAAGACACTTTATTTCAGATTGCTCCAGTTTACTCAGCTGTAGAAATGAGATGATAGGGACTGGGGTCCCTATCATTCCACTGCAAAGTGGTCATGGAGGTGTCGCGGCAAAAAAGCACCCCGCACTCACTGTAAATGAGGTTGGTGTTAGGAAGGGCATCCAGCTGTAGAAATCAAGCCAGAATCAGTTCCCGTCCCACCCTTGCAAGCAGGGAAAAGCGAACGTAAAATGATGATGATGATGATGATGATATATATATATGTATATACACACGCATGTTGGTAGAAATCTGTAGATGAAAGATGAAAGAATACAGTGTTCAATCTGTGGAAGAGAGCTTATATAGTATAACCAAAGTTTCATACACTTAGCATGTATGTGCTTCTGAATGAAGGGCCAGTTTAAAAGTGCCTCTTCCATTACACAGTGGTGGCCATGACTGGACCCTGAAACCATTGGTAGTATATACATGCTAAGTGTATGAAACTTTGTTTATACTATATCATCATCATCATCATTGTCATTTAACGACCACCTTCCACGCTAGCATGGGTTAGACGGGTTGTCTCATTTGAAGCAGGTTGGGTCAGGTGACAGTATCCTGCTCATACAGAACTATATATATATATATATGTGTGTGTGTGTGTGTGTGTGTCAGGTGACATATATACATATATATGTGTCTGAGAGGGATAGATTGTAGTGTGCAAGAGAGGAGACTGCGATGGTATGGACATGTGATGCGCATGGAGGATGACCGATGGGTGAAGAAGTGCCAGGAAATGCCAGTTGAAGGAAGTCGTGGTAGAGGTAGACCAAGAAAAACATGGGCGGAGATGGTGAGAGCAGACCTCAGATCATTGAAGCTCACGGTGGAGATGACGAAGGACCGTGACGAGTGGAGAGATGCTGTGCTGAATAAGACCCGTCCCACCCTTGCAAGCAGGGAAAAGCAGACGTAAAATGATGATGATGTATACATACACACACACACATGTGTGTGTATGTCTGGTTGTGGTGGTGGTAATGATAGTGATGGCATTGATGCTGTTGATGATGATTGCAATGGCAATAATGATGATGATGGTGATGAAAGCAATGCCCTCATATTTTCACCATTTCAGCAACAATTGTTTTGACTGCTTTCCAAATCTGTTGAGCACCACTGAAAGACACCACCACTACTACTACTACTATTACTATTATTACTACTACTACTACTGCTGCTGCTACTACTACCACGACCACCATCACTCTTACTAATACTACTACTACCACCACCACCACCACTACTACAACAACTACTACCATTGCTACTACTACTATTACCACTGCTGCTACTACTGCGATCACCATTACCACCACTACCACCACCACCACCGCTGCTACTACTACTACTACTACTACTATTACTAACACCACCATTACTACCTCCACTACCATTACTACTACTATTACCAACACTACCACCACCACTACTACTACTACTACTACCACCACCACCACCACTACTACCACCACTACTACTACTACTACCACTACCACCACCACTACTACTACTATTACTACCATCATTACTACCTCCACTACCATTACTACTACTATTACCAACACTACCACCACTACTACTACTACCACCACCACCATCACCACCACCACTACTACTACCACCACTACCATCACTACTACCACCACTACTACTGGTTCTGGGTGTGTTGGAACTTTGACAAAATACAGTCTGTAACCATTACATCATCTGATATCGTCCCTCACCACCAGCTACCAGCACCACCACCACCACAACCCCAGCTACCAGCACCACCACCACCACCAAGAACAACAACAGGAGGAGGAGGGAAATGAGAGAGAGGGAATGAAGGAGGGCTGATGAGGAGGGAGAGAGAGAGAGAGTGAAGGAGGGAGAGAAAGAGATTAGGAGAGAAAAGTTGAAGAAGGGAAGGAGAAAGAAAGAGAGAGGGTGAGAGATGAGAGGAAAGGAGTGTCTGTATGATTAAAAGAGAAAAAGGAAGAGAAAGTGTTTGTATGAGAGAGCGGGAGAGCTTCAGACAATTTGGATGTTTTGAGAGAATGTTTTACGATCGGATACCAAAGACTTTACCTCACATAATTATCTTACATAATATCGAATCTGAGATTTTGATATTTATTTTGAGAACAATACTTTAACATTGGTATGAGTGACCAGTTATTGCCGGTTTGAACAGAAAGAGGCAAGAGAATTCTGGCCGGGTATGGCTGGTTTAACCCTTTAATGTTCAAACCAGACAAAACCGGCTGAATTCTCTACCTCTTTCTGTTGAAACTGGCTGTAACTGGCCACTCAAACTGATGTTAAGGTATTGTTCTCAAAATAAATACTTTCAAAATCTCATAGATTCGATATTATGTGAGATAATTATGTGAGATAAAGCCTTTACCATGAAAATATAATAGTATATATAGAGTAATGTGAATGTTAAAGGGTTAAACTTTTATTGCTTCTTTAACCCTTTAACATTTAAGCTGACCATATCTGGCCAGAATTCTCTCACCTATTTCTGTTCAAACCGGCCATAACTGGCCATTCATACTTAAAATAAGTAATATCAAAATCTCATAGATACGATACTATGTGCCTTTACTGTGAAAATACAATAGTATATATAGAGTAATATAAATGATAAAAGGTTAAACTTTCATTGCTTCTTTAAATGTATTATTTTCTGTCTTAACTCAAGGGCGGTGGATTGGCAGTATCGGTAGAGGGTTGGACGCCATGCTTTGACGCATAGAGTTACGGCCCTTGCCATTCTGAGTTCAAATCCCGCTAAGGTTAACTTTGCCTTTCATCCTTATGGGGTCGATAAAATAAAGTACCAGTAATACACTGGGTAATTGCTGGCCTTGTGCCAAAAGTAGAAACAATTATTTTCTGTCTTAACTTTTCGATCAACCTTGAAATATTTAATAACTTTCCATTTCTTTATATTTCAGGTATGTACTAAACAATGTTTTGTAATTTGGGTAAGGTAAGTTGTTTTTGAATTTTTATTTTACTTTGTTAGTTTTTTTTTTTCTTTCTGAAGGTACATACATGTTAATTTTCTTCTCAACTAGTGAGAAACACCAACTTAACCTTTAGGATGCTGAATTATTTTTATGAATTACTTCCCTTGACACTGTATTATGTATTAAGGGAAGATTACTCTATTGGCGACTTACTGTGCCTAGAGCCTTCAGAAGGCTAATTAGAGGGAGAGAAGAGAGGGAGAGAGAGAAGCAGATTAGTGAGAGCAATGTTAAACAAAAATATTTAAAATAAAAAAAAATTTAATGAAACAAAAAAAGGAAAGGAAAGAACAAAAATAGGGAGGGAGAAACTCTAAACCAGAGGTTCTCAAACTGTTTGCCCCCCCCCCTTCACCGCCACGTAATACCCTCAGCACCCCCAACCCTATTTCCAGAGAGACCTGCCTACAAATATAATATATACTATGTATAAATAAATATATATTTATATATAATATGTATCATTTGATATTTAATATACTATTATATCATCTCTACTACTCCCCCATTTCCCCCATTAGGCTACAGCGCCCCCCTGGACCTTCTCAATGCTCCCCAGGGGGTCGGTAGTGTTGCCCCTTAGGTTCCAGTGTCCCCTGGACCTTCTCAATGCCCCCCATGGGGTGGTAGTGCCCACTTTGAGAACCTCTGCTCTACACCCTAATCTGAGTGGTGTTTCAGACATGCCCCCACAGATAAAATGACAAAGGCATTGCCACATCTGCTGTAGCAGCCACTCCACCTCACGGGGGGGGGGGGGGGGGGGGGGCTACTTCCTCAGCCAGGCTGATGTCTTTCTGATTTTGTTGAGGAAATCAGTAATACAGAGAACAACTTATTTTGCTGTTATTAACCTTATATTGTTGTTATGGAAATGAGTTTATGCTTAGGGACATATATGTCCTCCATTTCAAAGATATCACCTTCTGCTACAAGTTTTGGCATTTTAGGAGGGAAAAGGAGGCAAATTTTGATGAGTTAGTTTGTAAATGTTTTAGTGCCAAAAACATACTAAAATGTTCCTTTACCCTCTACCCAAAGTGTATCAAAGATATAACTGGTACATCTTTTACATTCCCAACCTTTGTATATCAAAATTATAACTGGGACATCTTTTGAAATGTGTGTCAAAGATATAACTGGGACATCTTTTACATTTCCAGCTTTTGTGTATCAAAGTTATAACTGGGATATTTTTTTTTAAATGTGTGTCAAAGATATAACTGGTACGTCTTTTACCTTCCCAGCCTTATAACTGGGACATTTGTTACTTCCTATCTCAAGTGACTAAAAGATATTACTGGTATATCTGTTATCCCCACCTCTTGTTACTTCCTATCTCACTGCTTAAATACCCACCTTGACTGCTTTTAGTCACTGTCCACATGAGGTGAAATTCATTCTGAGAAAATGGTATAGACCAGACTAACTAATTTTAATTTCATCTCACTGTTGTAACTAATTATACTTGGATATTTCTACCAAACTTATACTACAGTATATATATATATCATCATCATCATCATCGTTTAACGTCCATGTTCCACGCTTGCATGGGTTTGGACGGGAGTTTTCCCACTTGAGGCAAGAGTGGTTGTCTGGCGGGTTTTCTACAGCTGGATGCCCTTCCTAACACCAACCACATTTACAGTGTGGGGCTGGGAGGTTTTTACCGTGTTGCCTACACGGCCACATTACAGCGTGGACTGTGTGTTTTTTTGTCGTGACATCTATACATATATATATATCATCATCATTATCATCATTGTTTAATGCCCATCTTCCACGCTAGCATGGATTGGATGGTTTTGACCCACTTGAGGCGAGATTGGTAGGGAAACCGTGTCTCGCTCGTACAGAACTGTTTCTGGCAGTTTTCTATGACTGAATGCTCTTCCTAACACCAACCACATTTATATATAAATTTTAATGGCTTCTACAGAGTAGAACTGTTTCATTAAAAGAAAAATCATCAGGAAAGCTTTCTTGATGATTTTTTTTTAATGAAACAGTTCTAGCCCTGTAGAAGGCCATTTCTATATTGAACTTGATGTTTACACTCTACTAATGTATTGAGTACCTTACTTCCTGTGGTTACCCCCAATCAAACCTGGGGCTCATACACACAAGTACACATATATATATATGTACATACACATGTGTATATACATACACACATATACATATATATATATATGTACATACACATGTGTACATGTACACACATATACATATATATAATTGAGGAAGTGGTGTGGTGGAGCTGGGAGTGAAAGTTGTTAGAAAACATTAAGGTATTTAACTGAATCACCAGGAAATTGTTCCCTGTTAAATGTTGTTGTTGTTGTTGTTAGTGGTGGTGGTAGTGATGGCGGTGGGGATGTTGGTGGTGGTGATGATGGCAGTGGGGGTGTTGGTGGGAGGTGGCAGTGGGGTGGTGATGGCAGTGGGGGTGTTGGTGGTGGTGTTTTTTTAAAACTTTTTCTTCTTCACCCTTCCTCATTCCTCTTCTTCCCCCCTCCCCTGCCACCTTGTCCTCTCCTTTTACTTCTACTCCTACTTCTTTCTCCTCCTCTTCCTTCATCTTCTTCTCCCTCTCCTCCTCCTCCTCCTCCTCCTCCTCCTCACTGTTATCTACTTGCGACAGTGTCAAGTAAATTAGCTACCCTGCACTCCCCCCCTGCAACACCCTCACCTCCCTCCGCTGTCCCTCCTCCCTGACCCTCCTCAGGCAATCACATCTTTACATGTCCATAACGATTATTAAGGAACCAGATCTTACCAAACTTTCTGGCAGTGGGGGGGGGGGTGATGGGGGGGGGCGGGGATTAACAAAAAAAACCCCAGTGGAATCATGGCATCATAAATAGTTTAAAATAGAGTATTTACTGGTGGGGTGAAGGGAGGTGTTGGTGTGGTGGTGGTGGTGATGTGGTTGTGGTGGTGGTGGTGGTGGTATTGTGGTAGTGGTGGTGGTGGTGGTGGTGGTGTTGTTGTGGTAGTGGTGGTGGTGTTGTTAATGATTACCTGTAGGAGTATAGAATGAGTATAGAATGATGATGATAATGATGATGATAGTGATATTGGTGATGGTGGTGGTGATGGTGATGGTGATAGTGGGGTTGGTAGTGATGATGGTGGTGGTGATGGTGATAGTGGTGGTGATGATGGTGATAGTGGTGTTGGTGGTGATGATAATGGTGATAGTGGTGTTGGTGGTGATGTTGGTGATAGTGGTGGTGGTGATGATGATGGTGGTGGTGGTGATGATGATGGTGGTGGTGATGATGACCAGAAAATTTGGAACTTAATGCAACCTTCCTGTCTTTCTTTTTTTTCATCCTTTTCTTCTTGTTTTTCTTTTCTTTCTCTCTCCCCTTCTGTCTTTCCTTCTTTCTTCCTTTCTCTGTCGCTTTCTTTCCCTCCTTCTTTCCTCTCTCTCTCCCTTACTCTCCTCCTATCTCTCTCTCTCTCCCTTATTCTCCATCTCTCTCTTACTCTCCTTACTCTCCCTCTCTCTCCCTTACTCTCCTCTCTCTCGTTACTCTCCCCCTCTCTCTCCTTTGCTCTCCCCCTCATTCCTCCTCACTCGTCTCTCTCTCTCGCTTCTTTACTCTCTCCCCTCTCCCCTCTCTCTCGCTTCCTTACTCTCCCCCTCTCCCCCTCACTCCTCTCTCTCGCTTCTATACTCTCCCCCTCTCACTCCCCTTACTCCCCCCTCTCACTCCCCCTTATACTCATCTCTGTCTTTCTTACACCCTGTTACCTTTTCAAGGTTTATCGATTTCACTAATTTTTTTTTCAATCTTTAAATTTATTTCTTACAATTTTAAAAGTTGTAGAAAATTGAAAGAAAACAGAAATTTTATTGTTTATTTTTTTGTTTTGTGTTTATTTTTTGTGCAACAAAATAATAGATTTATTGTTTTATTTAGTGTTGTTTTGTTATTTGTTATTGTATTTATTTATTTGTGTTTTTTATTAACTTTTAGATTTGAATTTTACTTCATTTTTTTTTCATTTTATGTTTTTGTAGCAATTGTGCGTGTGTGTGTGTATATATATATATGTGTGTGTGTCTGTGCGTGTGTCTGTATGTATATATATGTGCGTGTGTCTGTATGTATATATATGTGCGTGTGTCTATGTATATATATGTGCGTGTGTGTGTCTATATATATATATATATATATGTGTGTGTGTATATATATATATATATATGTGTGTGTGTGTGCGCATGTGTCTGTATGTATATATATATGTGCGTGTGTCTGTGTATATATATATATATATATATATATGTGTGTGTGTGTGTGTGTGTGTGCGCATGTGTCTATGTATATATATATGTGCGTGTGTCTATATATATATATGTATGTATATATATGTATTGTGTGTCTGTATATATATATGTATATGTATATATATATGTATATATGTGTGTGTGTATATATATATATATATACGTGTATATATGAGTGTATACACACATATGTATCTTACTGTTTTTGTATTCATTTTTATAAATTCCTTTAAATTCTTCTTTTTACCATTTGTATTACTACATTTTGTTTGTTTTATTTCACATTATGCTTTTTTAACAATACACACACACATATATGCATATATATATATGCATATATATATGTATATATATATATGCATATATATATATGTATATATATATATATATGCATATATATATGTATATATATATATATGCATATTTATATGCATATATATATATCCATATATATATATATATAGATATATATCCATATATATATATATATAGATATATATCCATATATATATATATATGCATATGTATATATATATATATGCATATATATATATATGCATATATATATATGCATATATATATATATATATGCATATATATATATGCATATATATATATATGCATATATATATATATGCATATGTATATATATATATATATATGTATATATATATATATATATATATATATATATATATATATATATATATATATATACATGTATATATATGTATATATATATATATATATATATATATATATACATATATATAATTTTATCCTTCTTGTGTTCAGATTTTGGTTTCAATATTTTTGTCGGCATTTATTATTTTATTACTATTATTATTATTATTATTATTATTATTATTATTATTATTATTATTATTATTATCATTCTCTTGTCTTTTATTGTGGCACCTGTTGTCTTGCAGGCATGATGCGTGTTAAAATAATATGGTAAGTGTGTGTGTGTGTCTGTGTGTGTGTGTTAATTTTAATATATAAGTTGCCTACCACTGCAGGCCTTTTCTACCTTGAAATTCTACTTCGTTTAACGCTACCATTATATCACAAATACCGTTTACTATTCTTTGTTGTTTTTTTTTTTACTTTATTTTATTCTTTTATTATTTAGTGGCGGTGGCATGGCGTGGGGGGGGGGGGTATTCTTTGAGGCAATTTTTAATTAGATTCTAAATTATGTACTCTATTAAAAATCTAAATGTAAAATAAATTAGCAACATTTTTAGTGTTTATTCTTTTTTATTTCATATAATTTTATTTTAAATTTCCATTTTTCTTTCTGTGTGTGTGTGTGAGCGTGTGAGTGTGTGCGTGTGTGTGTGTGAGTGCGTGTGTGTGTGTGTTGTGCGTGTGTGTTCTTCACTGATTTTGTAATTGATAAAAAAGCAAAGTAGAATGTTCTTCAAATGTGCATATTTCCACGTGCATATGGTGCACCATGCATATACACACGCACACACCAGTTGCAGCATATGTGTGCATACATGCACCCACGCACACATTATATATATATAATATCAAAGGTATATATTGAGTTAGAAACTCAAATGTATACTTTTGATATATTCGGCTCCGTTTATTTGTCGAGCTAATTTAAATGTCGAGTAAACTTGGCTGCTATTTTTAGTGGTGTGAGTTTGTTTGACACGCTAAGTTCTGATACCCTGTGCGTTATTATATATACGCACACTATTCAGTTTTTTTATATACTTAGAAGTGAGGAGCTTACTAATTTATCACCCACTGATGAGCAAGAATTGGTAATCCTCTTCACAATTAATTTGCGAAACAGCATCACGAAACGCTGTCTGGGCGATTGGTAGTTACCACAACTCCAGTTTGTATTTATTTTCTTGATTTATTCTTAAATTGAGTCTGGCAAACCCTATTGTCCATAGTTAGTATTCTTTTCACCCTAGCGAATCTGGTCCCTTACGATTTGAACACATATATGTATATATCTGTGTTTATCTCTCTTTTATATTCAATTATATACATAATACATACATTCATACATACATATATATATATATATAAATTTCTTTAAGTCGTTTGGAAGCCTCGACAATGCAGATGGGTAAATCTCCGAGTAACAAGATCCGGTGGTGGAGAGAGAGATGTAAGTGGGTGTACGTTGAGATGCGTGGCGTGTAGAGGAATGAAGGAAAGAGCGTAAAGGATAAAAATAAAAATAACAACACGAGAGAGAGTTACCTTGGGAGAGATTTAATTGTCCCTATATATTTCGGATTCACATCCATCAACTGGGCTATTTTTCCGGGGTGGGGGGAAGGTTGTCTGTCGGAAAGGTGCGAAACGTGTCCTCCGCTGTTCGTTGTTTTGTGTGTATGTGTATATATATATATATATATATATATATATATATATACACATACATATACACACACATACACATTTATTTATATATGTATGAATATGTATATATATATAATTGTTTCTACTTTAGGCACCAGGCCAGCAAAATAGCCAGTGCATTACTGGTACTTTATTTTATCGACCCCGTAAGGATGAAAGGCAAAGTCAACCTCGCCGGGATTTGAAATCAGATCGTAAAGGGACGTAACTATGCTGGAAAGCATGGCGTTTGACCCTCTACCGATACTGTATATATATATAATTGTTTCTACTTTTGGCACAAGGCCAGCAATTATTCCAGTATATTACTGGTACTTTATTTTATCGACCCCGTGTATTTATTTATTCATTTGTGTTACAGCCGAGGGGCTGAGACCATGCTGAGGCACCGCCATCGATGTTACACTTTCTATAACCAGCCTTCTCTGGTTGGTCATTAATTCAAAATGGAGTTTGTTGCTGCTGCGATTGTTTGTGCTTCACCTCATGCTGTGGGTTTATCTGGGATCTTGGTCAGTAGAATGCCAAGATGCCTCTTGTAAACATCCACATGCACACCATGTAGATCTCTCAGATTTTTGGGCAGCTTATTAAAAAGCTGGGGGTCACTTGAACCCCAAGCTATTGCAGTATGCAGCCCTTATTTTCGATGCAATGGAGGAGATCTTTGGCACCACACATGGGCTGGTCCTGCCTTCAATGCCGAAGTTTGGTGCTAACCCTTCCAAGATCTTCCATATGTATATCACTGTGTGTCTCACCCATAAAAACACCACTACATGTGTGTTGGGTATCTATATATATATATATATGAATGTATGTGTGTATATATATATATATATATATATATATATATATATGTATGTATATATATGTCTCTATTAATGCGTGTATATATGTATATACATATGCCTTTTTATTTTTATTTGTATGTCTGAGTTAGGTGAGGTTGTAGTGGTGTTTTTATGTATATACGCATATATGGATGCGTATGTATTTGTATATATGAGTATAAGTAAGTGCATATGTATGTATGATTATATATCTAATTCTATGTATGAATATACATGTATATATATGTGTGTATGTAAGTTGTGTGTGTATGTATGTATATGTCTATGTGTGTATATATATATGTATGTATATCGATGTACGTGTATGTATGTACATGTATGTCTATGTATGTGTGTATGTATGTGTATGTATATATATATGTATGTGTATATATATATATATATATATATATATATATGTATATATATATATATGTGTATATATCTTTATTATTTATTTTTTTTATATATATGTGTATGTGTGTATGTGTTGTGTGTGTGTGTGTGTGTATATATATCTTTATATATGTGTATGTGTATGTTCGTGTAGGTGTTTGTGTGTGTATGACTTTATATGTATGTGTGTATGTGTGTATGCGTATATATTTCTATGTGTGTGTACATGTATGTATGTGTGTGTATGTGTATGTGTGTGTTTGTGTATATGTATGTGTATATATATATATATATATATGTTATATATATATATGTATATATATATGTGTGTGTATATATATATATATATATATATATCTATATGTTTTTCTATTTGTATATGTATGTGTGTATAGTTATATACCTTTCTCTTTGTATTTCTAAGTTGTGTGATAGTGTAGTGGTGTTTGTATGTATATACCGATATATAGATGCGTAAGTACTTGTCTATATGTATATATGTAAGTCTGTATATATTTGTGTGTATATATAGCTATGTATGTGTATATCTGTATGTATATTAGTATGTAAGTGTTGTATATGTGCATGTATGTGTGTGGTTATATATATGTGTGTCTATATAGTATGTGTGATTATATGTATGTGTGTGTATATGTACGTGTATATACATATATGTGTATATATATATATATATATATATATATATATATATATATATATATATATATGTGTATTTGTATGTATATGTGTATATGTATGTATGTGTGTATATGTATATGTTTATATATGTGTGTGTATGTATGTTCTTAGTGTGGATGTGTGTATATGTATGTATGTGTTTGTATATGTGTGTATATTTATGTATGTGTGTGTGTGTGTCTATGTGTATATATATGTATATTATATATATATGTGTGTGTATATATATATATATATATATATATGTATGTGTATATATATATATATATATATATATATATATATATATTTTCTTGATATATTTCTTTTTTCTTTTTTCTTTCTATTCTTTCCTCTTTAATGTTTATTTATTTTTTATTTTTTATTTTTTATTTTCTTAGTTTATAGATACATCTATATTAGGCAGTCTGCTCAGACCGTTGAATACTGACCTCTCCCCCCCCCCTCCCACCTAATTTCTGTATCTTGATCTAAAAATGTGTGTGCCAGTGTTTTATGTGAGTGAATTAATATCCATGTGCTTATGATTTTATATCCACATATATAAATGTGAGTGGGGGTGTGTGTGTGTTTGTATGTTCGTGGTTATGTGTATATTTATGCATATACGCGCGTGTATGTGTGATTGTACGGATATGTGTGAGTATGAAAAAATATATTTATATACTTAATTTCATACTTGTGTCAATACGCATCTTATCTGTGCATTATAAACTTACAGAGACATTAACCTTGAAATTTTGTATTTGCATCCATCCTTTTAGTATGCGTATACAAATTATACATACATTTTTGTAAAATATGTGTAAGGGTTTTACATGTATATACACACACCGAACTGCATTTAACCCTTTGTGTTTTCATTGGTCAATTTTGTTCCCAAACGGACCTGAAATTTTGAATTGTTGTTATTATCAATAAATATACTTCATTATTTCTGAAGACGGCGTATATATGTGTTGGTATGTATATTTAATCTTGATAATTTGTATAATTTTGTATAATTTTGTACATAGATCTGTTGAATATGCATACCAATTCTAACACATATATATCCTAGAAACGATCGTTAAATAATGAACTTTTTTTGTTTAATATAAGGAATTGTTTATTCATTATTTGTTTAATATTTTTATATATATATATATATATATAGAGTCACATGGCTTAGTGGTTAGAGCATTGGCCTTGCAATCGAAAGGTTGTGAGTTCAATTCTCAGACCGGGTGATGTGTTGTTTCCTGCACCACCCTCACCATATATGCATTCCTAGCTTCTGTCCCCTTGTGAAGTGGTTATTGATAGGAAAAGGGTATCCAGCCGTAGAAAGCTTGCCAAACAAAGTGTGGGGAGCATCCCACAGTTGTGTCAAGCATATGACAGCCTCCCTAGTGTTTTGGTGACCTACACAATAAACACAACCCTGTACACTCTGTAAAGTGATTGGTGATGAGAAGGACATCCAGCCGTAGAAAGCTTGCCAAACAAAGTGTTGGGGCGACTGATCAGTTGTGTGAAGAACATCACAATCTCTCTTGTGCACTCGATAGAATGTAAGATTGTATATAAGTGAGACTCAGATCCCTGTCTTGTCTCAGAGATCAGTGGCTCCACTCAAGTACTGACTTGATCCATGTACACCTGTCCAACCCTTGCTAGCAGGAAAAGTGGACATTAAAACGATGATGATGATTACACACACACACACACACACACACACACACACACACACACACACACACACACACACACACACACACACACACACACACACACACACACACACACACACACACTCCTCTCTCTCTCACGCTCTGTCTCTCTCTCTCTCTTAACCCTTTCCTGGTCTTATTTCATTTCAAACACTATAGATTACACACACACACACACACACACACACACACACACACACCTCTCTCTCTCTCTCTCTCTCTCTCTCTCTTAACCCTTTCCTGGTCTTATTTCATTTGAAACACTATAGATTATACACACACACACACACACACCCTCTCTCTCTCTCCCTCTTAACCCTTTCCTGGTCTTATTTCATTTGAAACACTATAGATTATACACACACACACACACTCCTCTCTCTCTCCCTCTTAACCCTTTCCTGGTCTTATTTCATTTGAAACACTATATTTCAATTAAGGAAGAATTTTGAGTGATTTACTAAAATTGTTCATTATTTCATTACTAATATAGTAACTTAACAAATGGGTCTTATATAGAATTATGTTGGGAGATTTTTAATTGAAATAGGAATGTTTTAAATAGGGTGGTTTTGTTTCAAAGAACCAAAGCTGGTTTCAGGGACAGGGGGCGGGGGGGGGGGGGGGGGGGGGGGGTGATATCAAGGGGTCAAATTAAGGAAGAATTTTGAGGGTTTTACTAAAATTGTAACTTAACATATGGTCTTTATATAAAAGTGTGTTGGAAGATTTTAATTTAAATAGAAACCCTTTCAAATGGGTGGTTTTGTTTCATAGAACCTCAGGTGGTTTGGAATCAAAGAGTTAAACACATATAGCCATGTTAATACACACAGAAATACACTCACACACACACGCAATGCACAGAAATACACATGCGTATAAACACTGCACAAACACACACACACACAACACTTAGATTAATCATACACATAAACACACAAATACACATGCTACACACACACACTTGCTGCCCACACATGCTACCCACACGTTACACACACATGTTACACACACATGCTACAAACACACATACTACATTCAAATGCTACACACACATGCCACATTCAAATGCTACACACCCATGCCACATTCAAATGCTACACATTCAAATGCTACACACACATGCCACATTCAAATGCTACACACAAATGCTACACACACATGCCACATTCAAATGCTACACACTCAAATGCTACACACACATGCCACATTCAAATGCTACACACACAAATGCTACACACACATGCCACATTCAAATGCTACACACACATGCCACATTCAAATGCTACACACAAATGCTACACACACATGCCACATTCAAATGCTACACACACAAATGCTACACACACATGCCACATTCAAATGCTACACACTCAAATGCTACACACACATGCCACATTCAAATGCTACACACACATGCCACATTCAAATGCTACACACACATGCCACATTCAAATGCTACACACACATGCCACATTCAAATGCTGCACACAAATGCTACACACACATGCCACATTCAAATGCTACACACAAATGCTGCACACAAATGCTACACACACATGCCACATTCAAATGCTACACACACATGCCACATTCAAATGCTGCACACAAATGCTACACACACATGCCACATTCAAATGCTACACACACATGCCACATTCAAATGCTACACACACATGCCACATTCAAATGCTGCACACAAATGCTGCACACACATGCCACATTCAAATGCATGCTACACACACAATAGATATAGAAGCGTCAAAAGTCTTCTTGAAATCAATACACTGTAACAAGAAGATAGTTTTGATTCAATCAATAAATTTAATGGTGATGACGACAGTCAGAGACCCTACTATTCTTTAACCCTTTAGTATTTACATTACTCTATATTTGCTATTGTATTTTCACAGTAAAGACTTTACCTCACATAATTACCTCACATAATATTTCACATAACATTTACATTACTCTGTATTTACTATTGTATTTTCACAGTAAAGACTTTACCTCACATAATTACCTCACAATTATCTCACATAATATTTCACATAACATTTACATTACTCTATATTTACTATTGTATTTTCACAGTAAAGACTTTACCTCACATAATTACCTCACATAATTATCTCACATAATATCTCACATAATATCTACATTACTCTGTATTTACTCTTGCATTTTCACAGTAAAGACTTTACCTTACATAATTATCACACATAATATCTCACATAACATTTACATTACTCTGTATTTACTATTGTATTTTCACGGTAAAGACTTTACCTCACATAATTACCTTACATAATTATCACGCATAATTATCACATAATTATCACACATAATATCTCGCATAACATTTACATTACTCTGTATTTACTATTGTATTTTGACGGTAAAGACTTTACCTTACATAATTATCACACATAATATCTCACATAACATTTACATTACTCTGTATTTACTCTTGTATTTTCACAGTAACAGCTTTATCTCACATAATATTGAATCTATGAGATTTTGATATTATTTATTTTGAGAATAATACCTTAACATTAGCATGAGTGGCCAGTTACAGCCACTTACGACCAGTTTTAACAAAAAGAGGTGAAAGAGTTCAGGCCGGATATGATCGGTTTAAATGCTAAAGGGTTAAGGGTTTCTTTCTGGTACTCTGGTACCCAGCTGTCATTTTCCCAGGTTTCATGGTTATGAAATATTAAGTGGGTCAGAAATTAATGCAGGTTTTTAAACATTAACTTTAAAATGAGATATCTCGGTCTAGAATACACTTTACTGATAGAAATACCCCCCTCCCATTAAAATCTATAGCCCCCCCCCCCCACACCCACACTCACACACACGTGTATATAATATTCACACACGCACACACACACATATATATATATATATATATCTGTGTGTGTGTGTGTATATAATATCCACACAGACACATGTATAGATATATCACGCCCCACACCCTTCCACCACCTGTTTTACCCCATTTTAATTTTATTTTGATCATGCTTTTATTTTTAATTTCATTTGCACCGTTTCCTCCCACCCCCTTTTTGCTATATGTCTCTCCACTACTCCCTTAAACACCCTTTGAACTCTCTTCCCACACACTTTTCACCTGAAGAAGGGCTTATGCCCGAAACACACAGACAGACATACACATACAGACACATAGACAGACATACACATAGATACACAAACACAGACAAATACACATATAGAAGTCTTCAGGACTTCACACACTTACACACAAACATAGATACACACAGACAGACATACACATACAGAGACATAGACAGACATACACATAGATACACAAACACAGACAAATACACATATAGAAGTCTTCAGGACTTCACACACTTACACACAAACATAGATACACACAGACAGACATACACATACAGACACATAGGCAGACATACACATAGATACACAAACACAGACAAATACACATATAGAAGTCTTCAGGACTTCACACACTTACACACAAACATAGATACACACAGACAGACATACACATACAGACACATAGGCAGACATACACATAGATACACAAACACAGACAAATACACAGGACTTCACACACACACACAGCCACCAATTATTATTCCCAAGTAAAGTAAATGACCAGTTTTACATCCACAAACTGAGTCTAACTGATTATTAGTAACTTGTCAGTTGTTAGTGCAGTGAACTTTCAGCAGGAACTGTGTGTGTGAATATATATATATATATATATATACAGGAAAATGTTAAACCCCGACGGCAGAGCTCAAGTCGTTTCGATGGGGTCCGTATCCTGACGGCTATTTCTGAGTCCAGAAATAGCCGTCTTTCAGCAGGAACTGTGTGTGTGAATATATATATATATATATACAGGAAAATGTTAGACCCCGACGGCAGAGCTCAAGCCGTTTCAACGACTATTTCTGGACTCAGAAATAGCCGTCGAAACGGCTTGAGCTCTGCCTGATTATTAGTCTAACTGATTATTAGTAACTTGTCAGTTGTTAGTGCAGTGAACTTTCAGCAGGAACTGTGTGTACCACCACCCCACTCTCAAGAGCGTGAAATTAATAAACATTCGTTGTACTGCCTCTCTGTCTTGTTCCTGTTCAAATTTTCCATTATCATTATCATCAACGTTTAACGTCTGTGTTCCACGCTTGCATGGGTTTGGACGGGGGTATTCCCACTTGAGGCAAGAGTGGTTGTCTTGCTCGCATAGGACTGTCTGGCAGGTTTTCTACAGCTGGATGCCCTTCCTAACACCAACGACATTTACAGTGTGGGGCTGGGAGGTTTTTACCGTGTTGCCTACACGGCCACATTACAGCGTGGACTGTGTGTTTTTTTGTCGTGACACCTACACGATCTCATTTATTTCGGCCTGGATGGCGTGGCACCAACATAACTTTACATAGAAGAGGGTGGTGTGGATGGGGTGGGGGTGGTGGGACGGGGTGTATTTTGTTAGAGATGCCTACTGGCTGTAGTAGGTTTTACTATGTATTCTATATATATATATACATATACACACACACATACATACATATATATATATGGCCTTCATGAATGAATTAAGATTATGAACCAAGATTCCACTGTGTGTATATATATATATATATATATCATCATCATCATCATCATTTTACGTCTGCTTTTCCCTGCTTGCAAAGGCTGGGACGGGTCCTATTCAGCACAGCATCTCTCCACTTGTCACGCTACATATATATATATACACATACATACACACACACAGTGGAATCTTGGTTCCTGATCTTAATTTATTCATGAAAGTCGTTCGTCACCCAAAATGTTTGTAAACTAAAACTATTTTTCCAATATGAAAATGTTAAGAGAGAAATACAGTGAGAGAAAGTGTGTGAAAGAGAGATAGATATCACCACAGTAACTAACTATACAGCAAGTGACACTATCCCACCAATACTCCCAGCTTGTCACCAACCATTGTTGCCAGCTTCCGTGTTCATTACTTGAGGCAACATTCGTCAACCTAGACGTTTTATGTTCAGAAAAATTGTGCAAGGTGTTCAAGAATCAAGGTTGAACTGTTGTGTATATATCATTTCATCATCATCATCATACGTCCTCTTTTCCCTGCTTGCAAGGGTGGGATGGGAACTGATTCTGGCTTGATTTCTACAGCTGGATGCCCTTCCTAACACCAACCTCATTTACAGTGAGTGCTGGGTGCTTTTTTGTCGTGGCACCTCCACGACCACTTTGCAGTGGAATGATAGGGACACCAGTCCCTATCATCTCATTTCTACAGCTGAGTAAACTGGAGCAATGTGAAATAAAGTGTCTTGCTCAAGGTAACAACACATCACTCGGTCTGAGAATTGAACTCACAACCTTTCGATTGCAAGGCCAATGCTCTAACCACTAAGTCATGTGCATCCATATATATATATTTATATATATATATATATATATATATATATATTTTTATATATATATATATATTTATATATATATATATTTATATTTATATATATTTATATATATATATATTTATATATATATGTATATATATATATATTTATATATATATATATTATATATATATATATATATATATATATATATATATATATATATATATATATATATATATTAGTAAAAGGAAAAGAAAATGCTGACAAATTTTCCCCAGTGAAAAATAGTTTAATTAGGAATGAGTATAAATTAGTAATAAGTATTGGTTAGTATTCGGTTTTAGTTTTAAGTTTTTACCGGTTGCACATTTTTAATGCTTTTCAAAAATAATTTTGAGATAGAGCGCTCGTGATGTTTGCTCTAATCCGAATACTAACTGAATACTAAAACTGAATACTAACCAATACTTATTACTAATTTATACTCATTCCTAATTAAACTATTTTTCACTGGGAAAAATTTGTCAGCATTTTCTTTTCCTTTTCCTTATATATCACAACTCGTGTGTTACACCTTAATGGTTGAGCTTTGCAGGATAGTCTATCCAGCGAAGCTCAACCATTAAGGTTGTCTTTATGTGGGTATGTCAATATTTATTAAAAAATTTTGTATTTTATCTGATGAAAGCACACCATAATTTGCCTTGGTTGCCCTTGAAATATATATAATAAAATAATTATGGTTTTATAAATATAGTTTCCATTTATTAATATATTGTATATATATATATATATATTTTTTTTTTTTAGTTATGTAATAAACAACATAAGATAATTATTTCATTTACCAGTGGTTTCTTGAAAGCAGATAAATCTGCTTTCAGTCGTCAGAATGAATAAAACATGGTGTTTTTATTAAATGTGGATTTGCAAACAAAATATAAGAAATATGAAAGTGAGGCTAAGGAAACAACGGGCAAAGAAGAAAAGGAATATATATATATACACACACACACACACACACACACACACACACACACACACACACACACACACACACATATATATATATATATACGATATTAACAAATGGAAACTATATTTATAAAACCATATTTATTTCATTATACATATTTCAAGGATACCAAGTTATATTATGGTATGCCTTCATCAGACAAAATACAATATATACCAGTTTTATAAATAAACATTGACGTACCCTTTCAAAATGCGACCGTTACTTTTGGAAGAGATCAGGGTAGTGGTTTGTTTATTTTAGTAAATCGTAGTGTTAAGGATAAGTAAAAAGACGGAGAGAGAGAGAGAAACGTGGAGAAAAGAAAGGGAGAGATAAATAAAGAAAAAGAGGAAAGAAAAAAAGAAAACAGGAAAACAACAGAGAGATATCAAACTTGTCGAGGGCTTTATATCAGTTATAAAAATATTTACTTGTTGTATCCCAACAATTTAAATAGAACTTTTGCATATATCTATATCTCTCTCTCTCTCTCTCTCTCTCTATATATATATATATATATATATATATATATATATGTGTGTGTGTATGTATATATATATATATATATATATACACACACATATATATAAAATAAATAAACAACCATGCGCATATACTTAAAAGAAACCACTGGTAAATGAAATAATTATCTTATGTTGTTTACTACATAACTAATAAGCTCTGTAACCTACATAGAGCACTCTTTTTTCCTGTACCTTTCCGACGGAATTACTTCATTCTTATATATATATATATATATTTCATCATCATCATCATCATTTTACGTCCGCTTTTCCCTGCTTGCAAGGGTGGGACGGGAACTGATTCTGGCTTGATTTCTACAGCTGGATGCCCTTCCTAACACCAACCTCATTTACAGTGAGTGCTGGGGGCTTTTTGCCGTGGCACCTCCACGACCACTTTACAGTGGAATGATAGGGACACCAGTCCCTATCATCTCATTTCTACAGCTGAGTAAACTGGAGCAATGTGAAATAAAGTGTCTTGCTCAAGGAAACAACACATCACCTGGTGTGAGAATTGAACTCACAACCTTTCGAGTGCAAGGCCAATGCTCTAACCACTAAGCCATGTGTCTCCATATATATATATAGTGATCAAATATTAAAAATCACTGGAAGCAAGTATATATATACACACACATACACAGGCATACATGAGTGCATATTTGTGTTTGTGGTGACTTTTAATTAATGAAAACTAGAAATGTTGGCTGTTGACAAAGTCATTAATATTGGCATCCTATATTGGAACTGGCAATGGAATTAATATCTTAATTGGAATTTTGCTCTTGGAAATGATTGGAATTGTTCTGTTTTGAAGTCTTTTAGATCATCACCTTGCTTCACTTCATTGACTTTTACTTTGGTCAGTTTCACCACTGTTAGAATTTGAATTATTGTTATTATTAGGATGGTGGTTTGGCAGATTGGTAGAGGGTCGGACGTTATGCTTTGCAGCATAGAATTACGGCCCTTTATGATCTGAGTTCAAAACCTGCCGAGGTTAACTTTGCCTTTCATCCTAACGGTCATTGATGTTATTTAACTGGAAATTTGTTGAAATAAACATCAAGCCGTTACCTGCAGCCTCAGATATTCAGGATGTATCGGAGGGTTGTTGCTGTTCCCAGCAAGCATAATCGTTTGAAGTGTTCCAAAAATGGAGACTGGAATAATGTTGTTTAACCATCCTTGGAAACTCTTTGAGATAGTACCTAGCGCTCCTATGACAATCGGGATGACCTTGATCTCATCTCAGTCCCAAATCCTTTTTTAATTCCCACATTAAATCCTGGTATCGGTTAATTTTCTCCTCCATTTCTTGCACTCTTGTGTCAAAGAGACAGGCTACATCTACAAATAGGGCGGTGGATTGGTGTAGGGTGGTGGAGTGGCAGAATCAGTAGAGGGTCGGACAACATTCTTAGCGGCATAGAGTTACGCCTCTTTACGTTCTGAGTTGAAATCCCGCCGAGGTTAACTTTGCCTTTCATCCTTATGGTCATTGATGTTATTTAACTGGAAAGTTTGTTGAAATGAACATCAAGCCGTTACCTGCAGCCTCAGATATTCAGGATGTATCGGAGGGTTGTTGCTGTTCCCAGCAAGCATACCGTTTGAAGTGTTCCAAAAATGGAGACTGGACTAATGTTCTTTAGCCATCCTTGGAAACTCTTTGAGATAGTACCTAGCGCTCCTATGACAATCGGGATGACTTTGATCTCATCTCAGTCCCAAATCCTTTTTTAATTCCCACATTAAATCCTGGTATCGGTTAATTTTCTCCTCCCTTTTTCTTGCACTCTTGTGTCAAAGAGACAGGCTACATCTACAAATAGGGCGGTGGGTTGGTGTAGGGTGGTGGAGTGGCAGAATCGGTAGAGGGTCGGACAATATTCTTAGCGGCATAGAGTTACGCCTCTTTACTTTCTGAGTTGAAATCCCGCCGAGGTTAGCTTTGCCCTTCATTTTTACAGGGACAATAAAATAAAGTACCAGTAATGCACTGGGGTCGACTTAAATAACTTCCCCCCCCCCCAAATTGCTGGCCTTGTGCCTATATAAGAAACATTCCCGTTGAGATTAACTTTGCCTTTCATCCTTACGGGGGTTGATAAAATAAAGTACCAGTAATGCACTGGGTAATTGCTGGCCTTGTGCCAAAAGTAGAAACAATTATTACAATGCGGTTGATTGGCAGAATCGGTAGATAGAGCCTCAGACATTGTTAGCGGCATAGAGTTACGGCCCTTTACGTTCTGAGTACAAATCCTGCCGAGCTGATGGCAGTGGTGGTCATTATGATGGTGGTAATAGTAGTAGTAGTGGTGGTAGTGATGTTAGTTGTAGTGGCTGCGGTGGTGGTACTACTACTACTACTACTACTACTACTAGTAGTAGTAGTAGTAGTAGTAGTGGTGGTGGTGTAAAGAGGAGTCAGAATATCCTTATTCTGACAACAAATACAAAATAATTACATTTGCTATCAAATAACTGTGAAGAGCCACTTTCTGTCAAGATGTCTCCATCTCTCTTCCCCATCTCACTCTCCATCTTTCTCTCCCATCTCTCTCTCCCATCTCTCTCTCCCATCTCTCTCCCATCTCTCTCCCATCTCTCTTCCCCATCTCACTCTCCATCTCTCTTCCCCATCTCACTCTCCATCTTTCTCTCCCATCTCTCTCTCCCATCTCTCTCTCCCATCTCTCTTCCCCATCTCACTCTCCATCTCTCTTCCCCATCTCACTCTCCATCTTTCTCTCCCATCTCTCTCTCCCATCTCTCTCTCCCATCTCTCTCCCATCTCTCTCCCATCTCTCTCCCATCTCTCTCCCATCTCTCTCCCATCTCTCTTCCCCATCTCACTCTCCATCTCTCTTCCCCATCTCACTCTCCATCTCTCTCTCCCATCTCTCTCTACCATCTCTCTTCCCCATCTCACTCTCCATCTCTCTTCCCCATCTCACTCTCCATCTTTCTCTCCCATCTCTCTCTCCCATCTCTCTTCCTCATCTCACTCTCCATCTCTCTTCCCCATCTCACTCTCCATCTTTCTCTCCCATCTCTCTCTCCCATCTCTCTTCCCCATCTCACTCTCCATCTCTCTTCCCCATCTCACTCTCCATCTTTCTCTCCCATCTCTCTCTCCATCTCACTCCCCCATCTCACTCTCCATCTCTCTCTCCCATCTCTCTTCCCCATCTCACTCTCCATCTCTCTCCATCTCACTCCCATCTCTCTCCCATCTCTCTCCCCCATCTCTCTCCCATCTCTCTCTCCCATCTCTCTTCCCCGTCTCTCTCCCATCTCACTCTCCATCTCACTCTCCATCTCTCTCTCTATCTCACTCTCCATCTCACTCTCCATCTCTCTCTCTATCTCACTCTCCCATCTCTCTCCCATCTCACTCCCATCTCTCTCCCATCTCACTCTCCTATCTCTCTCTCCCATCTCTCTCTCCCATCTCTCTCTCCTATCTCACTCTCCAATCTCACTCTCCCATCTCTCTCTCCATCTCTCTCTCCCATCTCTCTCTCCCATCACTCTCCCATCTCACTCTCCCATCTCTCTCTCCCATCTCTCTCACCCATCTCTCTCCCCATCTCTCTCTCCATCTCACTCTCCCATCTCTCTCTCCATCTCTCTCTCCATCTCTCTCTCCATCTCACTCCCATCTCTCTCTCTCCATCTCTCTCTCCCATCTCACTCTCCCATCTCACTCTCCCATCTCACTCTCCATCTCTCTCCCATCTCACTCTCCCATCTCACTCTCCATCTCTCTCTCCCATCTCACTCTCCATCTCACTCTCCCATCTCTCTCCCATCTCACTCTCCATCTCACTCTCCCATCTCACTCTCCCATCTCACTCTCCCATCTCACTCTCCCATCTCTCTCTCATCTCTCTCCCATCTCTCTCTGCATCTCACTCTCCCATCTCTCTCTGCATCTCACTCTCCCATCTCTCTCCCATCTCTCTCTCCATCTCACACTCCATCTCTCTCTCATCTCTCTCTCCCATCTCTCTCTCCATCTCACTCTCCATCTCTCTCCCATCTCTCTCTCATCTCTCTCCCATCTCACTCTCCCATCTCACTCTCCATCTTTCTCTCCCGTCTCTCTCCATCTCTCTCTCCCATCTCACTCCATCTTTCTCTCCCATCTCTCTCCATCTCTCTCCCACCTCTCTCTCTCCATCTCTCTCTCTCCATCTCTCTCCCATCTCACTCTCCCATCTCTCTCTCCATACTCTCTCTCTGTCCTCTTTCCTCTATCACTCTCTCTCTGTCCTCTTTCCTCCCTCCTATCTCCCTCCCTCCCTCTGTAAAGAACCACTTTCTAACATGTCAAGATGTCTCCCCCCTCTCTCTCTCTCTCTCTCTCTCCCATCTCTCTCTCCACTCTTCTGCTCTCTCTCTCCCTCCCTACTATCTCACTCTCTCCTCTCTCACTTTCTCCATCCTCTCTCTCTCTCTCTCCCTTCTCTCTTTCCACCCTTCCCCCCACCACTCCTACTACCCCTGGGAGACACTAGCTCCAACAACAACAACACAGTAAAAAGATCATCTAAATTAAATTTCAACATAACTTGATATCTGACAAGTGTTCATAATAAATAAATAATAATGGCTGACAATGGTGACAACAACAACAACAACAACAACAACAACAACAACAACAACAGTAATAATAACAATAACAGCAGCAGCAATAATAACAACAACAACAATAATAGCAGCAGCAGCAACAGCAACAACAACAACAACAACAACAACAACAACAACAACAACAACAGCAGCAGCAATAATAACAACAACAACAACAATAACAATATCAACAACAATAATAACAGCAGCAGCAGCAGCACCACCACCACCAACAACAACAACAACAACAACAGTAATAATAACACAACAACAATAATAACAACAACAACAACAATAACAATATCAACAACAATAATAACAGCAGCACCACCACCACCAACAACAACAACAACAACAACAACAGCAGCAATAATAACAACAACAACAACAATAACAATATCAACAACAATAATAACAGCAACAGCAGCAGCACCACCACCACCACCAACAACAACAACAGTAATAATAACACAACAACAATAATAACAACAACAACAACAATAACAATATCAACAACAATAATAACAGCAACAGCAGCAGCACCACCACCACCACCAACAACAACAACAGTAATAATAACACAACAACAATAATAACAACAACAACAACAATAACAATATCAACAACAATAATAACAGCAGCAGCAGCAGCACCACCACCACCACCACCACCACCACAACAACAACAGTAATAATAACACAACAACAATAATAACAACAACAATAACAATATCAACAACAATAATAACATCAGCAGCAGCAGCAACAACAACAACATCCACAACAACAACAACATCCACAACAATAATAGCATCAACAATAATAATGACAACAACAACAATAACATCAATAACACCAACAACAATGACAACAACAACAGCCACATGACAATGATGATGTTAGTAATGATTATTAATATTATTATTATTATTATTATTATTATTATTAGGACAAGGGCGGTGGATTGGCAGTATCAGTAGACGGTCGGACGCCATGCTTTGCCGCATAGAGTTACGTCCCTTTACGGTCAGTTCAAATCCTGCCGAGGTTGACTTTGCCTTTCATCCTTACCGGGTCGATAAAATAAAGTACCAGTAATGTACTGGGGTCAATTTAATCGACTTTCCCTTCCCTCAAAATTGCTGGCCTTCTGTCTAAATCAGAAGCTGTTATTATTATTATTGAGTTCAAATCCCACCGAGGTTAACTTTGCCTTTATCCTTACGGGGTCGTTAAAATAAAGTACCAGTAATACACTGGGGGTTGATTTAATCAACTTTCCCCTTCCTCCAAATTACTGGCCTTGTGCCTATACTAGAAATCATTATTATTAGCAAGAATTGATCGACAAGTTCCCTGACTTCGCTTAACGAGTTGGATGGAGCTCGTCAAATCAGACCAAGGAAGCAAATCTGTCAGTTGCAAATCCAGGCAGAAGGAGCAATAATATGTGAAATAAAGTGTCTTGCTGAAGGACATAACGCATCACCTGGTCTGGGAATTGAACTCACAACCTCAAGATTGCGAATCCAATTCTCTAACCACTCAGCCTTCACTTGAGGATTATTATTAATAATTATTACGATCTGAGTTCAAATCCCGCCGAGGTTGACTTTGCCTTTCATCCTTACGGGGTCGATAAAATAAAGTACCAGTAATGCACTGGGTGATTGCTGGCCTTGTGCCTAAAGTAGAAACAATTATTAATAATAATATTAATACTATTCCTTTTCTTTTTGCACTCCCCCCAACGGATTTCATTTTGTTTCATTATGATCCATCTCCCCCCCCCCCCCCCTCTCAATCTTTCATTGCCACCCTTCCCCCTCTTCATCCTCCTCTCTTTCCTACATGTTCTTCCCCCTCCCCTCCCCCTCCTCGCTTTCCTACATTTTCTTCTTCCTCCCCCTCTCCCCTTCCCCCTCTTCTCTTTCCTCCCCCCATGTCTCATCTTACTCCTTTCCTTCTACATAGTCCTTCCTTGTCTTCTCCCTCCTACATGGTCTCCTGCTTCCTCACCACCTCCTACCACACCCCTTTGCTACTTTCACTTTCACTTTTCAAAAACTGTGATTGACAGTTCAATATCAGCTGCTGTTTTATTTGTTTGTTTGTTTATTTGGTTTTATTGTGAGGGGGGGGGGGGGGGTTATTTTATTTTGTTTTTGTTTTTATTTTTATTTTTTATTTTTTATTTATCAATAATAAGAATATCTTCTTGACTATTTCAAATTAGTATCTTATTAGTGAGTGGAACACTTCACCCCCACCCCTGCTATTGTGTGTGGTGTAGAGTGGTGCGTGTGTGTGTTCATTGTAGTGTGGTGCGGTTTGTGTGTGTGTGTGTGTAGAGTGGTGTGGTGCGGTTTGTGTGTGCTGTGGTATGGTGTGCTGTGGTGTGTGTGTGTGTGTGTAGAGTGGTGTGGTGCGGTTTGTGTGTGCTGTGGTATGCTGTGGTGTGTGTGTGTGTGTGTGTGTGTAGAGAGAGTGGTGTGGTGTGGTTTGTGTGTGCTGTGGTATGCTGTGGTGTGTGTGTGTGTGTGTGTAGAGTGGTGTGGTGCGGTTTGTGTGTGCTGTGGTATGGGGTGCTGTGGTGTGTGTGTGTGTGTGTGTGTGTAGAGTGGTGTGGTGCGGTTTGTGTGTGCTGTGGTATGCTGTGGTGTGTGTGTGTGTGTGTGTGTAGAGAGAGAGTGGTGTGGTGTGGTTTGTGTGTGCTGTGGTATGGTGTGCTGTGGTGTGTGTGTGTGTGTAGAGTGGTGTGGTGTGGTTTGTGTGTGCTGTGGTATGGTGTGCTGTGGTGTGTGTGTGTGTGTAGAGTGGTGTGGTGCGGTTTGTGTGTGCTGTGGTATGCTGTGGTGTGTGTGTGTGTGTGTGTAGAGTGGTGTGGTGTGGTTTGTGTGTGCTGTGGTATGGTGTGCTGTGGTGTGTGTGTGTGTGTGTGTGTAGAGTGGTGTGGTGTGGTTTGTGTGTGCTGTGGTATGGTGTGCTGTGGTGTGTGTGTGTGTGTGTAGAGTGGTGTGGTGTGGTTTGTGTGTGCTGTGGTATGCTGTGGTGTGTGTGTGTAGAGAGAGTGGTGTGGTGTGGTTTGTGTGTGCTGTGGTGTGTGTGTAGAGTGGTGTGGTGTGGTTTGTGTGTGCTGTGGTATGCTGTGGTGTGTGTGTGTGTGTGTGTGTGTGTAGAGTGGTGTGGTGTGGTTTGTGTGTGCTGTGGTATGCTGTGGTGTGTGTGTGTGTGTGTGTAGAGTGGTGTGGTGTGGTTTGTGTGTGCTGTGGTATGCTGTGGTGTGTGTGTGTGTGTGTGTGTAGAGTGGTGTGGTGTGGTTTGTGTGTGCTGTGGTATGCTGTGGTGTGTGTGTGTGTGTAGAGTGGTGTGGTGTGGTTTGTGTGTGCTGTGGTATGGTGTGCTGTGGTGTGTGTGTGTGTAGAGTGGTGTGGTGTGGTTTGTGTGTGCTGTGGTGTGTGTGTGTGTGTAGAGTGGTGTGGTGCGGTTTGTGTGTGCTGTGGTATGCTGTGGTGTGTGTGTGTGTGCTGTGTGTGTAGAGTGGTGTGGTGTGGTTTGTGTGTGCTGTGGTATGCTGTGGTGTGTGTGTGTGTGTAGAGTGGTGTGGTGTGGTTTGTGTGTGCTGTGGTATGCTGTGGTGTGTGTGTGTGTGTGTGTGTGTAGAGTGGTGTGGTGTGGTTTGTGTGTGCTGTGGTATGGTGTGCTGTGGTGTGTGTGTGTGTAGAGTGGTGTGGTGTGGTTTGTGTGTGCTGTGGTATGGTGTGCTGTGGTGTGTGTGTGTGTGTAGAGTGGTGTGGTGCGGTTTGTGTGTGCTGTGGTATGCTGTGGTGTGTATGTGTGTGTGTAGAGTGGTGTGGTGTGGTTTGTGTGTGCTGTGGTATGGTGTGCTGTGGTGTGTGTGTGTGTAGAGTGGTGTGGTGCGGTTTGTGTGTGCTGTGGTATGCTGTGGTGTGTGTGTGTGTGTGTGTAGAGTGGTGTGGTTTGTGTGTGCTGTGGTATGGTGTGCTGTGGTGTGTGTGTGTGTGTGGCGTGTGGTATGTGTTCATTGTGGTGTGTGTGTGTGTGTGGCGTGTGGTATGTGTTCATTGTGGTGTGTGTGTGTTGTGGCGTGTGGTATGTGTTCATTGTGGTGTGTGTGTGTGTGTGGCGTGTGGTATGTGTTCATTGTGGTGTGTGTGTGTGGCGTGTGGTATGTGTTCATTGTGGTGTGTGTGTGTGAGGCGTGTGGTATGGGTTCATTGTGGTGTGTGTGTGTGTGGCGTGTGGTATGTGTTCATTGTGGTGTGTGTGTGTGTGTGTGGCGTGTGGTATGTGTTCATTGTGGTGTGTGTGTGTGTGTGGCGTGTGGTATGTGTTCATTGTGGTGTGTGTGGCGTGTGGTATGTGTTCATTGTGGTGTGTGTGTGTGTGGCGTGTGGTATGGGTTCATTGTGGTGTGTGTGTGTGTGGCGTGTGGTATGTGTTCATTGTGGTGTGTGTGTGGCGTGTGGTATGTGTTCATTGTGGTGTGTGTGTGTGTGGCGTGTGGTATGTGTTCATTGTGGTGTGTGTGTGTGTGGCGTGTGGTATGTGTTCATTGTGGTGTGTGTGTGTGTGGCGTGTGGTATGGGTTCATTGTGGTGTGTGTGTGTGTGTGACGTGTGGTATGTGTTCATTGTGGTGTGTGTGTGTGTGTGGCGTGTGGTATGGGTTCATTGTGGTGTGTGTGTGTGGCGTGTGGTATGTGTTCATTGTGGTGTGTGTGTGTGTGGCGTGTGGTATGGGTTCATTGTGGTGTGTGTGTGTGGCGTGTGGTATGTGTTCATTGTGGTGTGTGTGTGTGTGTGGCGTGTGGTATGTGTTCATTGTGGTGTGTGTGTGTGTGGCGTGTGGTATGTGTTCATTGTGGTGTGTGTGTGTGTGGCGTGTGGTATGGGTTCATTGTGGTGTGTGTGTGTGTGGCGTGTGGTATGTGTTCATTGTGGTGTGTGTGTGTGTGGCGTGTGGTATGTGTTCATTGTGGTGTGTGTGTGTGTGTGGCGTGTGGTATGTGTTCATTGTGGTGTGTGTGTGGCGTGTGGTATGGGTTCATTGTGGTGTGTGTGTGTGTGTGGCGTGTGGTATGTGTTCATTGTGGTGTGTGTGTGGCGTGTGGTATGTGTTCATTGTGGTGTGTGTGTGTGTGGCGTGTGGTATGTGTTCATTGTGGTGTGTGTGTGTGTGGCGTGTGGTATGGGTTCATTGTGGTGTGTGTGTGTGTGTGGCGTGTGGTATGGGTTCATTGTGGTGTGTGGTGTGTGTGGCGTGTGGTATGTGTTCATTGTGGTGTGTGTGTGGCGTGTGGTATGTGTTCATTGTGGTGTGTGTGTGTGTGGCGTGTGGTATGTGTTCATTGTGGTGTGTGTGTGTGTGGCGTGTGGTATGGGTTCATTGTGGTGTGTGTGTGTGTGTGGCGTGTGGTATGTGTTCATTGTGGTGTGTGTGTGTGTGTGGCGTGTGGTATGGGTTCATTGTGGTGTGTGGTGTGTGTGGCGTGTGGTATGTGTTCATTGTGGTGTGTGTGTGGCGTGTGGTATGTGTTCATTGTGGTGTGTGTGTGTGTGGCGTGTGGTATGTGTTCATTGTGGTGTGTGTGTGTGTGGCGTGTGGTATGGGTTCATTGTGGTGTGTGTGTGTGTGTGGCGTGTGGTATGGGTTCATTGTGGTGTGTGGTGTGTGTGGCGTGTGGTATGTGTTCATTGTGGTGTGTGTGTGGCGTGTGGTATGTGTTCATTGTGGTGTGTGTGTGTGTGGCGTGTGGTATGTGTTCATTGTGGTGTGTGTGTGTGTGGCGTGTGGTATGGGTTCATTGTGGTGTGTGTGTGTGTGTGGCGTGTGGTATGTGTTCATTGTGGTGTGTGTGTGTGTGTGGCGTGTGGTATGGGTTCATTGTGGTGTGTGGTGTGTGTGGCGTGTGGTATGTGTTCATTGTGGTGTGTGTGTGGCGTGTGGTATGTGTTCATTGTGGTGTGTGTGTGTGTGGCGTGTGGTATGTGTTCATTGTGGTGTGTGTGTGGCGTGTGGTATGGGTTCATTGTGGTGTGTGTGTGTGTGTGGCGTGTGGTATGTGTTCATTGTGGTGTGTGTGTGTGTGGCGTGTGGTATGGGTTCATTGTGGTGTGTGTGTGTGTGGCGTGTGGTATGTGTTCATTGTGGTGTGTGTGTGTGTGTGGCGTGTGGTATGTGTTCATTGTGGTGTGTGTGTGTGGCGTGTGGTATGTGTTCATTGTGGTGTGTGTGTGTGTGTGGCGTGTGGTATGTGTTCATTGTGGTGTGTGTGTGTGTGTGGCGTGTGGTATGTGTTCATTGTGGTGTGTGTGTGTGTGTGGCGTGTGGTATGTGTTCATTGTGGTGTGTGTGTGTGTGGCGTGTGGTATGGGTTCATTGTGGTGTGTGTGTGGCGTGTGGTATGTGTTCATTGTGGTGTGTGTGTGTGTGGCGTGTGGTATGTGTTCATTGTGGTGTGTGTGTGTGGCGTGTGGTATGTGTTCATTGTGGTGTGTGTGTGTGTGTGGCGTGTGGTATGGGTTCATTGTGGTGTGTGTGTGTGTGGCGTGTGGTATGGGTTCATTGTGGTGTGTGTGTGTGTGGCGTGTGGTATCTGTTCATTTCGGTGTGTGTGTGGCGTGTGGTATGTGTTCATTGTGGTGTGTGTGTGGTGTGTGGTATGTGTTCATTGTGGTGTGTGTGTGTGTGGTATGGGTTCATTGTGGTGTGTGTGTGTGTGGCGTGTGGTATGTGTTCATTGTGGTGTGTGTGTGTGTGGCGTGTGGTATGTGTTCATTGTGGTGTGTGTGTGTGTGTGGCGTGTGGTATGTGTTCATTGTGGTGTGTGTGTGTGTGGCGTGTGGTATGTGTGTGTGTGGCGTGTGGTATGTGTTCATTGTGGTGTGTGTGTGTGTGTGGCGTGTGGTATGTGATCATTGTGGTGTGTGGTGTGTGGTTAGGGCGTGGCATGGTGTGTGTGTGTGGCGTGGTGTGGTGTGTGTGTGTGTGTGGTGTGTGGTATGGCGTGGCGTGGTGTCTGTTCATTGTGGTGTATATGTGGTATAGTGTAGTGTAGTGTGGTGTAGTGTAGTGTAATGTGGTGTGGGTGTGTGGTATAGCGTGGTGTGGTGTGGTGTGTGGTATGGCGTGGTGTGGTGTGGGTGTGTGGTATGGCGTGGCGTGGTGTGGTGTGTGTGTGTGGTGTGGCATGGTGTGGTGTGTGGTATGGCGTGGCGTGCTGTCTGTTCATTGTGGTGTATATGTGGTATAGTGTAGTGTAGTGTTTGGTGTGGTGTTGTGTAGCGTAATGTGATGTGATGTGTGGTGTGTATGTAGTGTAGTGGTGTTTGGTGTGTGTGTGTATGTAGTGTGCGCAGTATGTGTGTTTAGTCTATGTGCAGTGTGTATGCGTATGAGGTGTGTTGTGGCATTATACGTATGTATAGTATGTGTGTGATGTGTGTGTGTATATCGTTAGTTTCAGTTATTCTTTATCTTCCTGTGATGGTGATGATGGTGGTGATGATGATGGTGGTGGTGGTGGTGGTGGTGGTGGTGGCAGCAGCTACTGCTGTTGTTGTTGTTATTGTTGAATGAGTGAAATGGTTTGTCTACTCAAAGCACATGTGCAGTTTTAACCACTTTCTTACCATGTTTCTCGTAAAATACACTAACAAAACCCACAGCCATGTCTACACTGACATTGAATATAGTTTCTTTATAAATGGTAGAATAAACTTCGGATTCTTTATTTTAAATTTAACCAAACTAATTTCCAATATTTTATTTCCTAACGAAAATTTATTCAAGTTGACATTTAGCAAAGTAAGTATAAAAAATGTATTCTCTTTGCGAAAAGGTTCTTAGTTTTATCATCATTGTCACCAACATCATTTTATTTTATTTTATTTCATTAAATCTTTTTTTGATACTGCCGAAACATAGAACATATTAATTTCAATATTATCAACATAACGAACACAACAATTTTAGAATTTTCATTTTAAATTTAATTAAACATATTTCAACGTTTATATTTTCTGAACAATAAATTTATTGTAAGTTGTCATTCAAAGTAAAAATGATATGAAAAACAATTGAAAATATATTTTGTAAAACTTCAGTTTTGTTTGTATGTACAAGTGGAGAGAAACTGAACAGAATACATGTATAGTGTGATGTATAGTTTATTTTACATTAGAAACACCTTGGTGGAGCTTTATACATTGGTGTTTCATGAGCTGGAGACAACATAAGACTCTTAGAGAAATATACAAAGATCAGGCACATGGCTTAGTGGTTAGAGCATTGGCCTTGCAATCGAAAGGTTGTGGGTTCAATTCTCAGACCGGGTGATGTGTTGTTTCCTTGAGCAAGACACTTTATTTCACATTGCTCCAGTTTACTCAGCTGTAGAAATGAGATGATAGGGATTGTGGTCCCTATCATTCCACTGCAAAGTGGTCGTGGAGGTGCCACGGCAAAAAAGCACCCAGCACTCACTGTAAATGAGGTTGGTGTTAGGAAGGGCATCCAGCTGTAGAAATCAAGCCAGAATCAGTTCCCGTCCCACCCTTGCAAGCAGGGAAAAGCGGACGTAAAATGAAATGAAATGAAATGATGATCTCCCTTGTATTTCTGATATTGTGTAAATGAGGAGGCTGAGATTTGCAAGCCATTGCCATCATGTTTCAAATGAAGCTATGAGTCTCTCCTTTAGTACTTTAGACCACAAAATCTATCATAAGCTCCAGAGATGTCATAGGCTCTTCTATCCAGATGGTCTTCTTCGTATTTCTGATATTGTACAAAAGAGGAGGCTGAGATTTGCAAGCCATTGTTATCGTGTCTCAGTTAACCCTTTAGCATCTACATTACTCTATATATACTATTGTATTTTCGCAGTAAAGTCTTTATCTTACATAATATCTCACATAATATCGAATCTATGAGATTTTGATGTTATTTATTTTGAGAGCAATACCTTAACATCAATATGAGTGGCCAGTTACAGCTGGTTTGAACTGAAAAAGATGAGAGAATTCTGGAATCAATATGATAAAGTACCAGGCATACACAGAGTTGATTTAAAATCAACTTTGCCATTTTCCCTAAATTTTCTTTCCTTGTCTCTAAATTAGGAATCAAAATTATGATAAAGTAGAAACCAATATTATGATAAAGTACCAGTCATACACTGGGGTTGATTTAACCCTTTAGCATTTACATTACTCTATATATACTATTGTATTTTTGTGGTAAAGGCTTTATCTTACATAATATCGAATTTGAGATTTTGGTGTTATTTATTTTGAGAACAATACTTTAACATAAGTATGAGCAGCCAGTTATGGCCAGTTTAAACAAAAAGAGGTGAGAGAATTCTGACCAGATAAGGCTGGTTTAAATGCTAAATGGTTAAAATCAACTTTGCCGTTTTCCCTAAATTTTCTGTCCTTGTGCCTAAATTAGGAATCAAGATTTCACCTGAAACATTCATTATTTTTGACATATTTTCCTTTATTGTTCCACCTCTCCATAATTTCCATATTTTATTTGTATTTTTACATTTTTATAATATTTTTTCAAAAATACATAAATATACAATACCTAAATATACAACAAATATATATATATATATATACACAAAAAATATCTATATACAATAAATATGTATATTTACAATAAATATATAAATATTTATATATATATAGTGTATTTATATATTTATAGTATATATATATTCTTTTTTTTATTGTGTATTTATATATTTATTGTAAATATACATATTTATTGTATATAGATATTTTTTGTGTATATATATATATATACACAAATGAATATATATATATATATATATATATATATTTTCAATAAATACATAGATACACAATATATATATATATAAGAAATATATATAAATATACAACAAATATGTTAAAAGTCGCTCCTACTTATTTTTGTTGATTTACTTTGGAAGATGTCAAAATTTACAAATTTATTCATTATTTTTAATATTTTTATTTTCTCCGTGCCTTTATTTTATTTTATCTAATTTTATTTATTTTGTGTAATTTTATTTATTTTGTGTAATTTTATTTATTCATTTATTTATTTTTTTACAAAAAAATAAAATCTTTCAATAAAATTTCATTCTCTTCACAAATGTAAACATAAATATATATATATATATATATATATATATATATATATATATATTAGAAATTTAAGTTTGGTTAAAAATGAGGAATGGAAATTTTTGAGTTGTATAATGAATTTGAATTATTGTACGAAGAGTTCCACTTTGTTATGTGTATGTGTAAACGTGTGTGTGTGTGTGTGTGTGTGTGTGTGTATAAATATGTATATGTGTGTGTGTGTAAATGTGTATGTGTGATGATGGTGGTGGAGGCGGCGGCGGTGGTGGTGTTGGTGTTGGTGGTGGTGGTTTGGGGAGAGATGTTTCTAGATTTTTCTACTATTTTGTTAAATGTCACCTCAATAAATCCTCCATTTTTTTCATTCATAAATATAAACCAATGAAAAT
>OZ024760.1:6307858-6312858 GCA_964016885.1 Eledone cirrhosa
ATTATACGGGCAAAACCAACTCGCAGGAGACCCAGGGGGTAGACCCCGAGCAAGATGGTTGGATAACATTCATGAGTTTGGCTGGTTAAGCTTGGGGATCCAGCTGGATCAGTTGGAGATGGTTGCTTCTGACAAGACAGACCCGCTGGAAGGAGTGTTTGAGGACTCTTCCCCCACGACCCTCTCAGGAATAAGTGAGCGAAGAAGTTGTGGTGGTGGTGTTGTATTAGTTATGGTGGTGTTGTAGTTGTGGTAGTAGTGGTGGTAGTAGTAGTGGTTGTGGTGGTGGTAGTAGTAGTGGTTGTGGTGGTAGTAGTAGTAGTGGTTGTTGTGGTAGTAGTAGTTGTGGTAGTAGTGGTGGTAGTAGTAGCTGTGGTAGTAGTAGTAGTAGTAGTGGTAGTAGTAGTAGTTGTGGTTGTAGTGGTGGTAGTAGTAGTGTGGTAGTAGTAGTAGTGGTAGTAGTAGTAGTAGTAGTGGTAGTAATGTAGACATTGAAATCTATCTCTCAATAGATGATTCGTCTTTTCATCGCCAATTTCCCTGTTAACAATTCTTTCTAGTGCTATTGTATTCTCTGTTAGAAAGCTCAGTGACAATTTTACAGTCTATATATTATTCATGCCTGGTTGGAATTGGTAAATATATTATTCAAGACATGCCAATTACAATTTGGTCATGGAGCCAACCGAAGTGTCACCATAGTGTTGTTTTGATTTCATAGGAAACAGCAACTAAATTCTCTCTCAGATTTCACTCTACCTTCTTAAAAATACAAGTACGCATTCTTCTGTTTCTTCACACTAAGGCCACCCTTCTATAGCCTGACACATACCCTGCCCTTTCTTCTCACTAAAGTCACCTTCCAATAGCCTGACGGATACACTGCTCTTTCTTCTCACTAAGGCCACCCTTCTAATGCCTGACACATATTCTACCATTTCTTCTCACTAAGGCCACCCTCCTATGGCATGACACATACACTGTCCTTTCTTCTCACTCAGGCCACCTTCCTATGGCCTAACACATATTCTGCCCGTCCACCCACTCCACAACTTACACTGTCAAATTTGATCCTGAATTCCCCCTCCCCTGTGCCCAACCATGACAGCATGGAAAGTTGTGTACCCCACCACCCCACAGTGTTGAGAGATGTCACTTGCTTACCCTAATGCCACCTACCACTCCAATCCCTCTCTCGAGTAAATTAGTTAAGTTAACCTTCAGCATGCTCTAGGTGCCTTATGTCGCCAATAGAGTAACCAACCCTTAATACATAATACAGTGTAATGGGAAGCAATTCATAATAAAATTCAGCATGCTAAAGGTTAAATTCTGTTCTAAGCCGAAGGTTCATCACTGCTTATTCCCAGTTTCCTTGGCATTAAGCGATTGAGAGTAGGGAACACTCCCAGGATAGGATGCCAGTCTATCGCAGGTTTAACTTCCCAGCTACGGCTGGTATTCATTCTCAGCTGAATACACTGGAACAACATGAGGTAAAATGTTTTGCTCAAGAACCATTAGGCAGCCCAAACCCTGCTCTTGTCCTCTCTGCCACTCCCTACCACTGTCCTCCTAGCTCAGTTTAGGATGCAAGCATATTAATAGTGAAATGTGGCAGTAAAAGGGTACTACAATAAAATAATCTCATTGCTCAACCCACACTGGAAGGCAGAGGTGTTGGTGGCACCATGATAACAACCCCCCAGCCCATACTGTAAATTAGTAGTGCTGGGGTAATGAAAGAAGCACCCAGTCCACTCTGTGGTAGTGCTGGTACAAGAAAATAAAGCTGGTATACACCATCAAGTGGTCAGTATTAGGAAGGGCATCCAACCATATATATATATATATATCTAGGGAGGGTAAAATTCCCGAGATCCATGGACGAGTTCTCTCCAGCGGTCTCTGTCCCTCATTATCGCTGCCATGTCCTGCGTCTCCAACAGACCAGTGTCTGTCCTTAGGGCATCAACATACGTTAACTTCGGTCTTCCTCTTCCAGTGTATCCATGCAGGGGCTCCCACATATATACACACACATACATGTATATATGCACATGTGTGTGTGTGTATATATATATATATATATATATATATATATATATATATATGTAGGAGGTGAGTTTTATTGTAGTACAATAAAGCAATGCAGATATCGGATAAGAAGCACTCTACAGTTTGTAGGACTGGAGTATACATAATATATATGTTGATTTAAAACTGCACTATCCACAAGTGTTTTTTAACCTTCATATCATGTCTTCCTATTTTATCTGATGAAAACACAAATGTTATTGCATGATGATATTTGTTTTTGAAATGCACATAATAAAATACATGGAACTCTTTTAACCATCTTTTGATCTTATATATTATATATATATATATATATATATATATATATATATATATACATTATGAAGAGAGAAGAAACATTTAGATATAATTAGTAATAAAATGTATCATACCTAAACTGCTCCTAGATTCCTCGACTACGTAGTTTCGAGGCATAAACAAAAACAATACATCATAAAGATATAGAGTCCCTGCGAGGTCTGCCGACTTATCAAGAGGATACCTCATTTTACTAGTCTCAAGAACGCGTCTACACGACGTGAGAAAGAATCCCAAAAGGCGGAGGGGGAGATAGTCACGCGATATAACGGTCGAGAAACAGAGCTAAACCTCTTATAACCCCGAAGAAAATACCACTGAGGCGGAGGGGGTATTTATATCGAAGCCGTAATATATATATATATATATATATATATATAGCTGCTGAAACAGCCAGATCTTAGCTGTCAGATAGAAATTCACTATAACTACTACATTCTACCTGTTTAATGTTCTTAATGAAGGTTGACAGAACAGTAACCATATATATTATATGTAAAATTCAATGCTGGAAACAAAACACTTTAACAATTCTGCCAAACCAACGCCATAAAGCACCCAGTCTACATTATGAAGTTATCATATAGGTGTTACGACAAAAAACATCCTGCCCACATTATAAAGTAGTTGTGTAGATGTCACAACAAAAAGCACCCAGTTCACACTGTAAAGTGGTTGTGTAGGTACAATAAAAAGCACCCTGCCCACACTGTAAAGTAGTCATGTAGGTGTCACAACAAAAAGCACCCAGTACACACTGTAAAGTGGTTGTGTAGGTGTCACGACAAAAAGCACCCAGTACACACAGTAAAGTGGTTATGTAGGTGTCACAACAAAAAGCACCAACTTCACACTGTAGAGTAGTCATGTAGGTGTCACGACAAAAAGCACCCAGCCCACACTGTAAAGTGGTTATGTAGGTGTCACAACAAAAAGCACCCAGCACACACTGTAAAGTGGTCATGTAGGTGTCACGACAAAAAGCACCCAGCCCACACTGTAAAGTGGTTATGTAGGTGTCACAACAAAAAGCACCCAGCACACACTGTAAAGTGGTTATGTAGGTGTCACAACAAAAAGCACCCAGCCCACACTGTAAAGTGGTTATGTAGGTGTCACAACAAAAAGCACCCAGCACACACTGTAAAGTGGTCATGTAGGTGTCACGACAAAAAGCACCCAGGCCACACTGTAAAATGGTTATGTAGGTGTCACAACAAAAAGCACCCAGGCCACACTGTAAAGTGGTCATGTAGGTGTCACAACAAAAAGCACCCAGCCCACACTGTAAAGTGGTCATGTAGGTGTCACGAGAAAAGTACTCAGCACACTCTGTAAATGTGATTGACATTAGGAAGGGCATCCAGCCATAGAAACCAAACTCATGCTAGCGTGGAAAAATGGACGTTAAACAATGGTTAGGATGATAATAATGTAACTAAAAGGACCATTAACCCTTTAACATTTACATTATTCTATATTTACTGGATTGGGAGTATCGGTAGAGGGTCGGACGCCATGCTTTCCAGCATAGTTACGTCCCTTTATGATCTGAGTTCAAATCCCGCCGAGGTTGACTTTGCCTTTCATCCTTACGGGGTCGATAAAATAAAGTACCAGTAATGCACTGGGTGATTGCTGGCCTTGTGCCTAAAGTAGAAACAATTATTCTATATTTACTATTATATTTTCACAGTAAAGGCTTTACCTCACATAATATTTCGCATAATATCGAATCTATGAGATTTTTATATTGTATATTTTGAGAGCAATACCTTAACATCAATATGAGTGGCTGGTTACAGCCGGTTTGAACAGAAAAAAGTGAGAGAATTCTGGCCAGATGTGGTTGGTTTAAATGGTAAAGTTATTTCATTTTGTTTGGTATGGAGAGATTTAAAACTAGTAAGAGGTAATGTTTAGTAGGTTAGTGTGTGTCAGCATGGTGGACTATTTCAGAGACTGTATTATTAGTGTAACACCCTTTATAATAACTAGGAGACTGTTTACGATGTTTCGATGGACAAATATATCAATACCCAGCTTAATATTTAAATAGATTTCTCTCTCTTGAAGTCTCTCTCACACCTATCAAATGGATACTGATGGTGGTGGTGGTGTTGGTAGTGGTGATGTTGTTGTTGGTAGTGGTGGTGCTGTTGGTGGTGGTGGTGATGTTGGTAGTGGTAATGGTGATGTTGGTAGTGGTGATGCTGTTGGTGGTGGTGGTGATGTTGGTAGTGGTGGTGATGTTGGTAGTGGTGGTGATGTTGGTAGTGGTGATGGTGTTGGTAGTGGTGATGTTATTGGTGGTGGTGGTGATGGTGTTGGTAGTGGTGATAGTGATGTTGGTAGTGGTGGTGCTGTTGGTGGTGGTGGTGATGATGTTGGTAGTGGTGATGGTGTTGTTGGTAGTGGTGATGTTGGTAGTGGTGGTGATGTTGGTAGTGGTGATGCTGTTGGTAGTGGTGGTGCTGTTGGTGGTGGTGGTGATGGTGTTGTTGGTAGTGGTGATGTTATTGGTGGTGGTGGTGATGGTGTTGTTGGTAGTGGTGATGGTGCTGTTGTTGGTGGTGGTGGTGATGGTGCTGTTGGCTAGTGAT
>OZ024760.1:6320358-6322858 GCA_964016885.1 Eledone cirrhosa
TAATATCATTAGGTATCCACAAAGTTAACAGCAGAAACAAATTTTGTTTATATATATTGTTGTTATTAATTCTGGCAATATTACACAAATATGACCCTCCCTAAGTATAACAATATCTATATATATATATATATATACACATATACATACATAAATTTATATATATTTAATTGGCAGCAGCACCAAGACATCATTTAGGCATAATATAGGTGTATATTAAAACATATATTTTGTAATATAATGAGGAAAATGGAGAAAAATAAATTTTCTCGTTATAAAATGATATTGCTGTTTGATAGCAAGGCTACTCATTTGTTTATTGAATATAAATGTATAGTATATTTTTTTTATGTTTTCATATCCATCCATACATATATATGTATAGATAGATTTCTATTTATTGCCACTAGGGCGCAAAAGAAGGGGCAAATACAGGGGGGGGGGGGGTTTAAACAAAAAGGCGAGTAAAGAAAACAAATAACAAATATAAAATTAACAATAAAGTCCTTAATAGGGAGGGGGCGTTTGGGGGGTCGCACACACCCCCGAAAAAAGTGTGCAACCCCTTCTCCTCAGGAGCACAGAGAGAGGGTGCTCCCTCGTTCCTTCCTCTTTCTTTTCCACCTACAGGCTGATGTAGAGAGAAGGCCCATTCACACGGGCCATTCTCGCCACTTTCACCCACCTTTCATAAAAACGACTGGGGTTGAGCATCTCTCTCTCCATCCTGATCCTTCTTCCGAAGTGATATCAGAAGAAACGGATCAGTTGTTGGCAAGGGTGGGACGGGAACTGATTCTGGCTTGATTTCTACAGCTTGATGCCCTTCCTAACACCAACCTCATTTACAGTGAGTGCTGGGTGCTTTTTTTTGCCGTGGCACCTCCATGACCACTTTGCAGTGGAATGATAGGGACCCCAGTCCCTACCATCTCATTTCTACAACTGAGTAAACTGGAGCAATGTGAAATAAAGTGTTTTGCTCAAGGAAACAACACATCACCCGGTCTGAGAATTGAACTCACAACCTTTCGATTGCAAGCCCAATGCTCTAACCACTAAGCCATGTACCTATGTGTGTGTGTCTTTCACAGTTGTACACATTGGTGAGAAACGAGTACATTCAAACAAAAAATACCTCATGTTATGTACTCTATTTGAATTAGTCAGTGGATTGGCAGAATTGGTAGAGTGTCGGACATAAGTGCTGTGTGGAATCTAGTTTCAACTTTCTACATTCTGAGTTTCAAACCTTGCTGAAGTCAGTTTCGCCTTTCATCTTTCTGGTGCCGATAAAATAAAGTACCAGTTATGTACTGGGCTTGATATAATCAGCTTTCCCCTCCCCATCCCTGAATTGCTGGCTTTGTACCAGTGTTAGGAAATGTTATTTACTCTGCCTGAGTACACACACACACACACACACACACACACATGCACCAGTGGGCATACACACACATATACACATACATGCAGACCTCTCACCCATCACACACCTGTGCGCACCCTTCACCCACCCACACGTACACATGTTGTTATCCTCCCCATCAGAAAAGTTGTGAACCTGTGACCGCTCTGTTACAAAACCTGCTACTAAAGACATTTCTATTCACAAAATATACGATATGAAAAGAACAAAAGAACAAACAAAAAACACCATTTAATCAACTCAATTTGTAACAAAGAATCATTTGTTACCTTTATTGAACTGGCTAGCACTTGTGTTTACAACAAAGTTCAATAGTGAAAAAAAAAAACTTATTGATTTCATGGCCTCTGTAATCAATTATTTGGTGTATGAACATTCGGCATAGATCAAAGCTTTTAATTTTTATAGTGATTGTGTATGTGATGTGAAGGTGAACAGCCTTGTGGTTACAGTATTGGTTTCATGTTCTTTATACGGGAGTTACGACCAGCAATGGAAAGACCAATGGAAACATTGTTTTCTTGGTCTGATCTGATCATCAGCTCTTTTCTTCTGCCAGCGATGGAAAGGCCAATGGAAACATTGTTTCCTTGGTCTGATCTGATGATCAGCTCTTTTCTTATACCAGCTCTAATGATCAGCAATGGAAAGGCCAATGGAAACATTGTTTCCTTGGTCTGATCTGATGATCAGCTCTTTTCTTCTGCCAGGAGTTACAATCAGCAATGGAAAGACCAATGCAAACATCGTTTCCATTAGTCTGATCTCATGATCAGTTCCTTTCATCTGCCAAGGGTTGTAGTTGACTGGCAGATAGTACCAGCAATGTAAAGCCTAATTGTAAGCTCATATGTTCAAACCTCAGGCTAGGCAGTGCATTGTGGTATATGATCATTCAACACAAATCAAACATAGTCTTTATGGTTGTGTGTGTGTGTGTGTGTGTGTGTGTGTATATATATATATATATATATATATATATATATATACAGTGTATCCCCAGCATTCCTGGTCCCAATTATTGGCGGAATTTTCCTCAGAACCTAACTAATTGTTTGTGGAAACCACCGC
>OZ024760.1:6332858-6340358 GCA_964016885.1 Eledone cirrhosa
CTGGAAATATAGGAGACACGGCGCCACCAATTTCGAGGAGAAGAATGTCTATAAGAAGCAAAATTAAATAAAACTTAATTATAAAAATTATTTTAGTTTTTCTTATGGTGATGATGATGATGATGATGATAGTTGTGTGTGTGTGTGTGGGGGGGGGGGGGGTGATGGTGATGATGATAATGTTGATTGTGATGGTTAAGGTGATGATGATAATGTTGATTGTGCTGGTTATGGTGATGATGATGATGATTGTGCGGGGTGATGGTGATGATGATAATGTTGATTGTGATGGTTATGGTGATGATGATAATGTTGATTGTGCTGGTTATGGTGATGATGATGATGATAGTTGTGGGGGTGATGGTGATAATGTTGATTGTGATGGTTATGGTGGTGATGATAATGTTGATAGTGATGGTTATGGTGATGATAATGTTGATTGTGATGGTTATGGTGATGACAATGTTGATTGTGATGGTTATGGTGATGATGATGATAGTTGTGGGGGTGATGGTGATGATGATAATGTTGATTGTGATGGTTATGGTGATGGTGATGATGTTGATTGTGATGGTTATGGTGATGATGATGGTGATGATGATGATGGTGAAGCTTCTGGCACAATTTCTCTGAGAAATCTACGTCTTTCATCTCACCTTACACACACCAGCACCATCTTCCACCAATACCATTGTTATCATCACCACCACCACCACCATCACCGCCACCATCCGCCATCACCATCACCGCCACCATCCACATCACCCACCCCACCATCACCACCATCCACATCACCATCCCCACCACCAATACCTCCCCCACCACCACCAATACCCCCCTCCACCACCACTTTCAATATCTCCCCCTCACCACCACCACAAATACCCCCACCCCACCACCACCAATACCCCCCTCCACCACCACTTTCAATATCTCCCCCTCACCACCACCACAAATACCCCCACCCCACCACCACCAATACCTCCCTCTCCACCATCAATCCCCCTCCACCACCACTATCAATACCTCCCCCTCACCACCACCAATACCCTTTCCCCCTGCCACCACCAATACCTCCCCCTCCACCATCAATCCCCCTCACCACCACCACCAATACCCGCCACCATCAATCCCCCTCCACCACCACCACCATCAACAACCACAATGTCCAGTCCACAAGATTGTGTCTTTCTATCACAGAATAAATTCTATGATTATAAATAATTTAACTCCACAATAGACAACAGAATCAAAGATAATATTTTTGATGTTGAGAATTAAGTTGGATTCATTAGGAAAACATTTTATATATATATATATATATATATATATATTATATTTTTATTCATTTTATATATATTTATATTTTTATTCATTTTATGTATGTTTATATATATTTATATATATATTTATATATATATATATATATATATATATATATATATTATAATTATACTTTTATTCATTTTATATATATTTATATTTTTACTCATTTTATGTATGTTTATATATATTTATATATATTATAATTATATTTTTATTCATTTTATATATATTTATATTTTTATTCATTTTATGTATGTTTATATATATTCATATATTTATATTTATATATTTATATATATTTATATTTATTCTATATTTATTATAAATTTATATATTTTTACATTTATATTTATATATTTATATTTATATTCATTTTATATTTATTATATATTTCTATTTTTGTATATATTTTACATTTCTATTTATATATATTTCTATATATATTTATTATATATTTATATATTTTTATTTTTATTCATTTTATATATATATATATATATATTTGTTTATTTATTTTCTGGAAGAATTCAGGTGGAAAATTCCAGATAAAATAAATATAAAAGAGATTGATTTGTTGGTTTATTTGTTTAAATAGTAGCGGTGGTGGTGGTGGTGGTGGTCGTGGTGGTGGTGGTAGTGGTAGTTGTGGTTGTTGTTGTCGTTGTGGTGGTGGTTGTTGTCGTTGTGGTGGTGGTTGTGTTGGTGGTTGTTGTTGTTGTGGTGGTGGTGGTCGTGGTGGTTGTATTGGTGGTGGTAGTTGTGGTTGTTGTGGTGGTGGTGGTCATGGTGGTTGAATTGGTGGTGGTTTTTGTCGTGGTGGTGGTTGTGTTGTTGTTGGTGGTGGTTGTATTGGTTGTGGTTGTTGTTGTCATTGTGGTGGTGGTTGTGTTGGTTGTTGTGGTGGTGGTGGTTGTTGTTGTTGTTGTGGTGGTGTTGGTTGTTGTTGTTATTGTCGTGGTGGTTGTATTGGTGGTGGTTGTTGTTGTTGTTGTGGTGGTGGTGGTCATGGTGGTTGTATTGGTGGTGGTTTTTGTCGTGGTGGTGGTTGTGTTGTTGGTGGTGGTTGTATTGGTTGTGGTTGTTGTTGTCATTGTGGTGGTGGTTGTGTTGGTTGTTGTTGTTGTGGTGGTGGTTGTTGTTGTTGTTGTGGTGTTGGTTGTTGTTGTTATTGTCATGGTGGTTGTATTGGTGGTGGTTTTTGTTGTGGTGGTGGTTGTGTTGTTGGTGGTGGTGGTTGTATTGGTTGTGGTGGTTGTATTGGTTGTGGTTGTTGTTATCATTGTGGTGGTGGTTGTGTTGGTTGTTGTTGTTGTGGTGGTGGTGGTTGTTGTTGTTGTGGTGGTTGCTGTTGTTGTTGTTGTGGTGTTGGTTGTTGTTGTGGTTGTTATTGTCGTGGTGGTTGTATTGGTGGTGGTTGTTGTTGTCATCGTGGTGGTGGTTGTGTTGGTTGTTGTTGTTGTGGTGGTGGTTGTTGTTGTTGTTGTTGTTGTGGTGGTTGCTGTTGTTGTTGTTGTGGTGTTGGTTGTATTGGTGGTGGTTGTTGTTGTTGTGGTGGTGGGGTGGTGGTGGGGTGGGGTCTGAGAAGATTAAAACAAATGAATGTCTAGCCTTTTCAAAGAGCCACACTCTCTGTAGTAGGGTGTGTAAACCTATCCAACCCATTTCAGTATGGGAGAAAAACAAAAGTAAAATGATGACATATATCTGTGAGTGTCATCATCATCATCATCACCATTATCACCATCACCACCACCACCATCACCATCATTATCATCATCATTATCACCACCACCAACATCACCACCATCATCATCATCATTATCACCACCACCACCACCATCACCATCATCATCATCACCACCACCATCATCACCATCATCACCATCATCATCATTATCACCATCATCACCATCATCACCATCATCATCACCATGATCATTATCACCATCACCACCACCACCACCATCATCACCATCATCACCATCATCACCATCATCACCATCATTATTCAACGCCTGCTTTTCCTGCTAGGAAGAGTTAGATGGGTCTTCATAGACCAAGTCAGTACTGAAGCAGGGCTACTGACCTCCCAGACAAGCCGGGGGGTCTGTATCTCACTTATGTACGCTCATATCGAGTGCAGAGGAGCAGATGTCATATCCTAGACACAACTAAACAGTCCTCCAAACCCTTTGTTTAGCAAGCTTTCTACAGCTGGATGCTCTTCCTAACACCAACCATTTTACAGCATGTACTGGGTGTGTTTATCGTGTTAGTCACCAATGCTAGGGAGGTTGTCGTGTCCTTGACACAACTAAACAGTCCTCCCAACCCTTTGTTTAGCAAGCTTTCTACAGCTGGATGCTCTTCCTAACACCAACCATTTTACAGCATGTACTGGGTGTGTTTATCGTGTTAGTCACCAATGCTAGGGAGGTTGTCGTGTCCTAGACACAACTAAACAGTCCTCCCAACCCTTTGTTTAGCAAGCTTTCTACAGCTGGATGCTCTCCCTAACACCAACCATTTTACAGCATGTACTGGGTGTGTTTATCGTGTTAGTCACCAATGCTAGGGAGGTTGTCGTGTCCTTGACACAACTAAACAGTCCTCCGAACCCTTTGTTTAGCAAGCTTTCTACAGCTGGATGCTCTCCCTAACACCAACCATTTTACAGCATGTACTGGGTGTGTTTATCGTGTTAGTCACCAATGCTAGGGAGGTTGTCGTGTCCTTGACACAACTAAACAGTCCTCCCAACCCTTTGTTTAGCAAGCTTTCTACAGCTGGATGCTCTTCCTAACACCAACCATTTTACAGCATGTACTGGGTGTGTTTATCGTGTTAGTCACCAATGCTAGGGAGGTTGCCGTGTCCTTGACACAACTAAACAGTCCTCCAAACCCTTTGTTTAGCAAGCTTTCTACAGCTGGATGCTCTTCCTAACACCAACCATTTTACAGCATGTACTGGGTGTGTTTATCGTGTTAGTCACCAATGCTAGGGAGGTTGTCGTGTCCTTGACACAACTAAACAGTCCTCCCAACCCTTTGTTTAGCAAGCTTTCTACAGCTGGATGCTCTTCCTAACACCAACCATTTTACAGCATGTACTGGGTGTGTTTATCGTGTTAGTCACCAATGCTAGGGAGGTTGCCGTGTCCTTGACACAACTAAACAGTCCTCCAAACCCTTTGTTTAGCAAGCTTTCTACAGCTGGATGCTCTTCCTAACACCAACCATTTTACAGCATGTACTGGGTGTGTTTATCGTGTTAGTCACCAATGCTAGGGAGGTTGTCGTGTCCTTGACACAACTAAACAGTCCTCCAAACCCTTTGTTTAGCAAGCTTTCTACAGCTGGATGCTCTTCCTAACACCAACCATTTTACAGCATGTACTGGGTGTGTTTATCGTGTTAGTCACCAATGCTAGGGAGGTTGTCGTGTCCTTGACACAACTAAACAGTCCTCCAAACCCTTTGTTTAGCAAGCTTTCTACAGCTGGATGCTCTTCCTAACACCAACCATTTTACAGTATGTACTGGGTGTGTTTATCGTGTTAGTCACCAATGCTAGGGAGGTTGTCGTGTCCTTGACACAACTAAACAGTCCTCCCAACCCTTTGTTTAGCAAGCTTTCTACAGCTGGATGCTCTTCCTAACACCAACCATTTTACAGCATGTACTGGGTGTGTTTATCGTGTTAGTCACCAATGCTAGGGAGGTTGTCATGTCCTTGAAGAAGCAATCTTATATATTAAAATTAAATGAGAAAAAAACTCTAATTCTGGGAGTATTAACAAGATTGACAAAAAAGTATTCTATCTAACTTCACTTATATATAGATCTCCCTACCATGGTTTCATATGGGCAAGAACTATTATTGGAACCACCAATAATTCAAGAATCTGCCATACTCTTGAGGGGAGTTAGTTTAATTATGTAAAATCTGAGAGAAATTGACCAAGAAATACACAGTTCCATCCACCATCATCAACTGGTCCCTGGGTGCCTTTAACAAGGTCCATTCTGTTTCAAATATTCTGGTAAGGCCCCCAGTTTTATGGCACCTCTTCTGGCCTTTTCACTAATCACACAGAACCACCCCAAAAGGTAATTATCATTCGGTAGAGCATCGGACACTCAACTTCGTGGCATAGAGTTACAGGCCTTTACATTCTGAGTTTAAATCCTGCTTAGGTTAGCTTTGCCTTCCATCTTTACAGGGTCGATAAAATAAAGTACCTGTCATGCACTGGGGTCAATTTAATCGACATTCCCCTTCCCCTGAAATCTCTGGCTTTGTACCTAAATCAGAAAGCATTATCGTTATCTTTCCTTCCCTGACTGAAATGATTTGACTGATATTTCTAGTGGCTCAAGTGTCCATGTAGTGGTTTTGCCACGGAATCAAACTAATTAGGTTTAATGGAAATGTAATTAGCATAGGTTAGACAAGGATCTTGAGAAAGCAATAACAACGTCGTTAGTTTATTAGGTAATATTGGTAACGATGATATGGTGACTGTTAACGAGGAAGGGAATATTGTAAAATAATTTATATTGTCTGGCAAACACTAGAGATGGGAGTGGTGTGGGATGGAGGAGTGGGGTGATGCTGATGCTGCTGGTGGTGATGATGGTGGTGGTGGTGGGTGGGGTGATGGTTGTGGAGTGGCAGTGGCAGTGGCGAAGGTATGGGCGGTGGTGAGAGTGGTGTTAGTTTTGGTAATGATGGTCGTGGTGGTGGTGGTGATGGTGGTGATGGGGGGGGGTGCTGTTTGTATAGATGGTAGTTTGGTGGTGGTGGTGATGGTAATGATGGTAGTTGTGGTGGTGGTTGTGAGATTGGTGGGGTTAGTGGTGGTGGTGGTGGCGATGATGGTGGTGGTGGTAGTGATGGTAGTGGTGGTGGTGGTGGTAGTGATGATGGTGGTTGTGAGATTGGTGGTGGTAGTGGTGGTGGTGGTGGTGGTGGAGAGTATTTCTGCAAGTGAAAAGAGCTAGCTATATATATATATTAATATTCATATCCATGTTCCTGGATATTGTTGAGGGAGGGAGGGAGAGGAGCAGGTATGTGGTGGGAGAGACAGAGAGAGAGAGAGAGAGAGGAAGGAAAGTATGCATGTGTGTGTGGGAGAGAAAGAGAAGGTGTGTGTGTGAGAGAGAGAGAGACCAAGAGTGGGAGAGAGAGAGAGAGAGAGAGAGAGACAGCAATAGAGTGGCAGATAGTATGGAAGAGAGGGAGAGAGAGAGAGAGAGCACAAGAGTGGGAGAGGGAACAAGAGGAAGTAGAGTGGGAGAGAGAGAAAGAGAGACTGGGGGAAAGAGCAAGAGAGTGAGAGAGAGTAAGAGAGAGGGGACAGGGAGAGAGAACACATGAGAGTGAGAGAGGGGGACAGGTACAGAGAGAGCACATGAGAGTGAGAGAGAGGGACAGGTAGAGAGAACACATGAGAGTGAGAGAGAGGGACAGGTAGAGAGAGCACATGAGAGTGAGAGAAGGGGACAGGTAGAGAGAACACATGAGAGTGAGAGAGAGGGACAGGTAGAGAGAGCACATGAGAGTGAGAGAGGGGGACAGGTAGAGAGAGAGAGCACATGAGAGTGAGAGAGAGGGACAGGTACAGAGAGAGCACATGAGAGTGAGAGAGAGGGACAGGTAGAGAGAACACATGAGAGTGAGAGAGAGGGACAGGTAGAGAGAGCACATGAGAGTGAGAGAAGGGGACAAGTAGAGAGAACACATGAGTGAGAGAGAGGGACAGGTAGAGAGAGCACATGAGAGTGAGAGAGAGGAGAAGGAGAGAGAGGGACAGGGAGAGAGGAGGAAGAGTAGGAGAGAGAGGAGGAGTGGGAGAGAGAGGAGGAGGAGTGGGAGAGAGAGGGGGAGAGCGTGATTGGAATTAATATAGGAAAATTGATTGTCACCTGAATTTAGCCAGTGGATATTGTATTGGAATTTTAATGTCTAACAATATCTTGCTTATTATATTTATGGACAACATATGTTGGTGTATATATATGTTGGTGTATATATATGTTGGTGTGTATATGTTGGTGTGTATATATGTTGGTGGGTATATGTTGGTGTGTATATATGTTGGTGTGTATATATGTTGGTGTGTATATGTTGGTGTATATATATGTTGGTGTGTATATATGTTGGTGT
>OZ024760.1:6345358-6352858 GCA_964016885.1 Eledone cirrhosa
TCCAGAATTAGCCATCGAAACGGCTTGAGCTCAGCCGTCGGGGTCCTACTCGTTCCTATATATATATATATATATATATATATATATATATATATATATATATATACCATCATCGTTATGTCTTTTCACTACTACGTACGTGATCAGGCTTCCTCACGGCCTCTGTTTACTAAAATATTTCAGAAAGAAGGAAGAAAGGCCTTGGTTGGCTCACGCCCACACTGGGTTCAATCCAACAGAGCGTAAGGATTACAAAGGGAAGTGGACTTCTTAACCATGCAGATATACCTTGCCATCTGCATCAGAATATCAAAGAATGGTTGTGGTGGTGTTGGTGGTTGTGGTGGTGTTGGTTGTGGTGGTGTTGGTGTTGGTGGTTGTGGTGGTGTTGGTGTTTGTGGTGGTGGTGCTGGTGGTTGTGGTGGTGTTGGTTGTGGTGGTGTTGGTGTTGGTGGTTGTGGTGGTGTTGGTGTTTGTGGTGGTGGTGCTGGTGGTTGTGGTGGTGTTGGTTGTGGTGGTGGTGGTGTTGGTGGTTGTGGTGGTGTTGGTTGTGGTGGTGTTGGTGTTGGTGGTTGTGGTGGTGTTGGTGTTTGTGGTGGTGGTGCTGGTGGTTGTGGTGGTGTTGGTGTTGGTGGTTGTGGTGGTGTTGGTGTTGGTGGTTGTGGTGATGTTGGTTGTGGTGGTGTTGGTGTTGGTGGTTGTGGTGATGTTGGTTGTGGTGGTTGTGGTGATGTTGTTGGTGTTGGTGGTTGTGGTGATGTTGGTGTTGGTGGTTGTGGTGATGTTGGTTGTGGTGGTGTTGGTGTTGGTGGTTGTGGTGATGTTGGTTGTGGTGGTTGTGGTGATGTTGTTGGTGTTGGTGGTTGTGGTGGTGTTGGTTGTGGTGGTGTTGGTGTTGGTGGTTGTGGTGGTGTTGGTGTTGGTGGTTGTGGTGATGTTGGTTGTGGTGGTGTTGGTGTTGGTGGTTGTGGTGGTGTTGGTTGTGGTGGTGTTGGTGTTGGTGGTTGTGGTGGTGTTGGTTGTGGTGGTTGTGGTGATGTTGGTGGTTGTGGTGGTGTTGGTGTTGGTGGTTGTGGTGATGTTGGTTGTGGTGGTTGTGGTGATGTTGTTGGTGTTGGTGGTTGTGGTGGTGTTGGTGTTGGTGGTTGTGGTGGTGTTGGTGTTGGTGGTTGTGGTGATGGTGGTTGTGGTGATGTTGTTGGTGTTGGTGGTGGTGTTGCTGGTGGTTGTGGTGATGTTGTTGGTGTTGGTGGTTGTGGTGATGTTGTTGGTTGTGGTGGTGTTGGTGGTTGTGGTGGTGTTGGTTGTGGTGGTGTTGGTGTTGGTGGTTGTGGTGGTGTTGGTGTTGGTGGTTGTGGTGATGTTGGTTGTGGTGGTGTTGGTGTTGGTGGTTGTGGTGGTGTTGGTGTTTGTGATGGTGGTGCTGGTGGTTGTGGTGATGTTGTTGGTGTTGGTGGTGGTGTTGCTGGTGGTTGTGGTGATGTTGTTGGTGTTGGTGGTTGTGGTGATGTTGTTGGTTGTGGTGGTGTTGGTGGTTGTGGTGGTGTTGGTTGTGGTGGTGTTGGTGTTGGTGGTTGTGGTGGTGTTGGTGTTGGTGGTTGTGGTGATGTTGGTTGTGGTGGTGTTGGTGTTGGTGGTTGTGGTGGTGTTGGTTGTGGTGGTGTTGGTGGTGTTGGTGTTGGTGGTTGTGGTGATGTTGGTTGTGGTGGTGTTGGTGTTGGTGGTTGTGGTGATGTTGGTTGTGGTGGTTGTGGTGATGTTGTTGGTGTTGGTGGTTGTGGTGGTGTTGGTGTTGGTGGTTGTGGTGATGTTGGTTGTGGTGGTTGTGGTGATGTTGTTGGTGTTGGTGGTTGTGGTGGTGTTGGTGTTGGTGGTTGTGGTGGTGTTGGTGTTGGTGGTTGTGGTGATGGTGGTTGTGGTGATGTTGTTGGTGTTGGTGGTTGTGGTGGTGTTGGTGTTGGTGGTTGTGGTGGTGGTGGTGTTGGTGGTTGTGGTGATGTTGGTTGTGGTGGTGTTGGTGTTGGTGGTTGTGGTGGTGTTGGTGGTTGTGGTGGTGTTGGTGTTGGTGGTTGTGGTGATGTTGATGGTTGTGGTGATGTTGGTTGTGGTGGTGTTGGTGTTGGTGGTTGTGGTGGTGTTGGTGTTGGTGGTTGTGGTGATGGTGGTTGTGGTGATGTTGTTGGTGTTGGTGGTTGTGGTGGTGTTGGTTGTGGTGGTGTTGGTGTTGGTGGTTGTGGTGGTGGTGGTGTTGGTGGTTGTGGTGATGTTGGTTGTGGTGGTGTTGGTGGTTGTGGTGGTGGTGGTGTTGGTGGTTGTGGTGATGTTGGTTGTGGTGGTGTTGGTGTTGGTGGTTGTGGTGGTGTTGGTGTTTGTGGTGGTGGTGCTGGTGGTTGTGGTGATGTTGTTGGTGTTGGTGGTTGTGGTGATGTTGTTGGTTGTGGTGGTGTTGATGTTGGTGGTTGTGGTGGTGTTGGTGGTTGTGGTGCTGGTTGTGCTGGTGTTGTTGGTTGTGGTGATGGTGGTGATGTTGGCGGTTGTGGTGATGTTGGTAGTTGTGGTGGTTGTGCTGGTGTTGTTGGTTTTGGTGGTGGTGGTTGTGGTGGTTGTGCTGGTGTTGTTGGTTGTGGTGGTGGTGGTGGTTCTGGTGGTGGTGGTGGTGGTGGTTGTGTGGGGGTGGGGGGATGGGGAATAAATAAATAGATAACAAATAAAATACACATATATGAGCTGCTGGGCTGAAAGGTTCATAGGCTGACTATGAAGGAGTGATTTCAACTCTTCTTATTAATTAGTAACTGCTTTGTTTCTTTTCAGGGACTATGTTGAAAAATATACTTCATTTGGTCATTCCATGAGAGTATCTTGGTCATTGGATGACTAGTTGAAAAATAAACCTCATCTGGTCATTCCATGAGATTATCTTGGTCATAGGATGACTAGTTGAAAAATAAACCTCATTTGGTCATTCCATGAGAGTATCTTGGTCATAGGATGACTAGTTGAAAAATAAACCTCATTTGGTCATTCCATGAGAGTATCTTAGTCATAGGATGACTAGTTGAAAAATAAACCTCATTTGGTCATTCCATGAGAGTATCTTAGTCATAGGATGACTAGTTGAAAAATAAACCTCATTTGGTCATTCCATGAGAGTATCTTGGTCATAGGATGACTAGTTGAAAAATAAAGCTCATTTGGTCATTCCATGAGAGTATCTTAGTCATTGGATGACTAGTTGAAAAATAAACCTCATTTGGTCATTCCATGAGAGTATCTTAGTCATTGGATGACTAGTTGAAAAATAAACCTCATTTGGTCATTCCATGAGAGTATCTTAGTCATTGGATGACTAGTTGAAAAATAAACCTCATTTGGTCATTCCATGAGAGTATCTTAGTCAGTCTATGAACTATTCAGCCAATCCTCGCAAATTCCAATACCAATAAGTCTTAAAACCAAAACTACAGCCCATAGTGTATTGGAGTAGATGAATATTTCAACATGTCTGTGTGTCAGTAATTTAACTTGCTGATATAGTAAAACATAACAACAATACCATGAACATTTAACAATTAAATAGCTTTTGTCATTTTTATTCATTCAATGAGTTTTAACAGTTGCAGAAAAGTTCCACCATCACTGTTGCATAATTTTACCATTTTTTTTTTTGTTTAATTCTTTATTTTATTTTATATTTATATTTTTTTAAATTTTATTTTTTATTTTTTATTTTTCTTCTCCAAATTCCTTCCAATTTCTCTCTCTTTCTCTGTCTCTCTCTCTCTCTCTCTCTCTCTCTCTCTCTGTATCTGCTGAAATCTTCCAACTGCTCTCTCACTCTTTCTCTTCTCGCTCTCTCTCTCTCTCTCTCTCTCTCTCTCTCTCTGTATCTGCTGAAATCTTCCAACTGCTCTCTCACTCTTTCTCTTCTCGTGCTCTCTCTCTCTCTCCTGCTTTCTTGTTCTCTCTCTCCCGCTTTCGTGTTCTCTCTCTCTCTCCCGCTTTCTTGTTCTCTCTCTCTCTCTTCCGCTTTCTTGTTCTCTCTCTCTCTCCCGCTTTCTTGTTCTCTATCTCCCGCTTCCTTGTTCTCTATCTCCCGCTTCCTTGTTCTCTCCCTCTCTCTCTCTATCTATCTATCCTCCTCTCTCTCTCCATCTACTGAAATCTTCTAATTTCTCTCTTTCTCTCTCTTCCCCTGCCAAATCGTTTGTTCGTTCATGACTGGATTACTAATGAGTTATAGCCAAGTTTTATGTCTTTCAATTAATATTGGAAATAATGGGTGGGTGTCGGTGGAGGAGGAGGAGGTGGGCGTCAGTGGAGGAGAGGAAATTCAGGTGTTTAGTTAGTGTTCAGTGAAATAATGATCTTTGTGGCGTTATTGTTCAGCTACTTCTGTGAAATTTAACCCTTTTGTGATGATATTTCTAATGAAATACATCGGCTCGATTTGAATTGATTAACAAAGAAAGTTCAACGGATTTACTGAGATTCATTAATTATTACGATTGTAATTATATCAGGTTTTCCCATAAGTAATTTCTTGAATTTTGGTCAGAAAAACAAGTAATAAAATTTCACATTTTACTAAAAATTAGTCCTCTATTTACCATATTTCCCGGCGCCGAAGACGCTTTGTCCTCGAGGACGCACCCTAATTTTGACAACCAAAAATTTGCAAAAAATTATAAACAACCTTCGGCCTCTAGGACACATGCTAGATTTTTTAGACTTATTTTAGGAAAAAAGTAGCGTCACTTAGGTGACACATACACTAACTTAACTTAGATGACATATACACCAACTTAACTTAGGTGACATATACACTAATTTACTTAAGTGACATATACACCAACTTAACTTAAATGTCACATAACCCAACTTAACTTAAGTGACATATACACTAACTTACTTAAGTGACATATACACTAACTTACTTAAGTGACATATACACCAACTTAACTTAAATGACATATACACCCACTTAACTTAGGTGACATCTACACCAACTTAACTTAGGTGACATATACACCCACTTAACTTACGTGACATATACACCAACTTAACTTAGGTGACATATACACCAACTTAACTTAAATGACATATACACCAACTTAACTTAGGTGACATATACACCAACTTAACTTAAATGACATATACACCAACTTAACTTAGGTGACATATACACCAACTTAACTAAGGTGACATATACACCAACTTAACTTGGGTGACATATACACCAACTTAACTTGGGTGACATATACACCAACTTAACTTTATTGACACATACACCAACTTAACTTAGGTGACATATACACCAACTTAAATGACATATACACCAACTTAACTTAGGTGACATATACACCAACTTAACTTAAATGACATATACACCAACGTAACTTAGGTGACATATACACCAACTTAACTTAGGTGACATATACACCAACTTAACTTAGGTGGCATATACACCAACTTTACTTAGGTGACATATACACCAACTTAACTTAGGTGACATATACACCAACTTAACTTAGGTGACATATACACCAACTTAACTTAAATGACATATACACCAACTTAACTTAGGTGACATATACACCAACTTAACTTAAATGACATATACACCAACTTAACTTAAATGACATATACACCAACGTAACTTAGGTGACATATACACCAACTTAACTTGGGTGACATATACACCAACTTAACTTGGGTGACATATACACCAACTTAACTTAGGTGACATATACACCAACTTAACTTAGGTGACATATACACCAACTTAACTTAAATGACATATACACCAACTTAACTTAGGTGACATATACACCAACTTAACTTAAATGACATATACACCAACTTAACTTAAATGATATATACACCAACTTAACTTAGGTGACATATACACCAACTTAACTTAAATGACATATACACCAACTTAACTTAGGTGACATATACACCAACTTAACTTAGGTGACATATACACCAACTTAACTTAGGTGACATATACACCAACTTAACTTAGGTGACATATACACCAACTTAACTTAGGTGACATATACACCAACTTAACTTAAATGACATATACACCAACTTAACTTAGGTGACACATACACCAACTTAACTTAGGTGACACATACACCAACTTAACTTAAATGACATATACACCAACTTAACTTAGGTGACATATACACCAACTTAACTTAAATGACATATACACCAACTTAACTTAGGTGACATATACACCAACTTAACTTAGGTGACATATACACCAACTTAACTTAGGTGACATATACACCAACGTAACTTAGGTGACATATACACCAACTTAACTTTAAGAGTGAAGAATCTGAGGTGGTGGTCACATCCAACCAGACACAAAATACAGACAATCTAAAGAAGAAAGACAAAGTTTACCTCAGTGTAATTTGAATTAAGAGCTGAGAGGATATTTCACAGCCATGGCTGTGAAATATCCTCTCGTTGTTCCATCTCCTGACAGCTCCTCCCAACCCTCACACCACCACCACCACTACCCCCTATCCTATCCTATCCCCCCCAAAATCTAACTAGTTGTACTACTATTTACATTACTAATTTGACCACAGACAGAAAGTGATATATTAACATCTCTATCAAACTATTTTGTCAGGAGTGGTTGACATTTATTTTTATACTATTCTATCATTCTATAGTGCTGCAGTTCTGTAGTTCCATAGTTGTACAGTTCTATAGTTCTATAGTTCTATAGTTGTACAATTCTATAGTTGTACAGTACTATAGTTGTATAGGTCTGCAGCTCTATAGTTGTACAGTTCTATAGTTCTATACTTCTGCAGTTCTATAGTTCTATAGTTGTACAGTTCTATAGTTCTATAGCTGTACAGTTCTATAGTTGTACAGTTCTATAGTTCTATAGTTGTACAGTTCTATAGTTCTATAGTTGTACAGTTCTATAGTTGTATAGTTGTACAGTTCTATAGTTCTATAGTTCTATAGTTGTACAGCTCTATAGTTCTATAGTTGTACAGTTCTATAGTTCTATAGTTGTACAGTTCTATAGTTCTATAGTTGTACAGTTGTACAATTCTATAGTTGTACAGTTCTATAGTTGTATAGGTCTGCAGCTCTATAGTTGTACAGTTCTATAGCTCTATACTTCTGCAGTTCTATAGTTCTATAGCTGTACAGTTCTATAGTTCTATAGCTGTACAGTTCTATAGTTCTATAGTTGTACAGTTCTATAGTTGTACAGTTCTATAGTTGTATAGGTCTGCAGCTCTATAGTTGTACAGTTCTATAGTTGTATAGGTCTGCAGCTCTATAGTTGTACAGTTCTATAGCTCTATACTTCTGCAGTTCTATAGTTCTATAGCTGTACAGTTCTATAGTTGTACAGTTCTATAGTTCTATAGCTGTACAGTTCTATAGTTCTATAGTTGTACAGTTCTATAGTTGTACAGTTCTATAGTTGTATAGGTCTGCAGCTCTATAGTT
>OZ024760.1:6357858-6360358 GCA_964016885.1 Eledone cirrhosa
CATGCAGCATCGCGCTCCTCACACAGGCATCATACAACCGGCCAATGTATATATATATGTATGTATATATATATATTCATGAGTGTATTGCAATAATATTATAATAATATCATATCATGAATATTCGGTTTGTTTGCAAGCAATCAAACTCATAGACACCACGTGTGTTTTCTAGATGAACAACTTCTTCCTTTTGTTCCAGCGGTATCTAAGAGAAAGCAATCGACAATTGTTTTGGAGTTATTGCTCCTTATTGAGATTGTATATTCTCATGTCTCTGCTACCTGCTGGAATTGCTGAGAATACATAGTATTCTCAAATGTATACATCGGCTGATTAACCTCATTTGCATACCGAGCAATCTTACGACCGGCTTTGCCGATAATTAAAATCAATATTGGTTTTCACTCTTAACATGGTGGATACTTAAATTAATTATAAAAATTAATATTCAGTTTGTTTGCAAGCTACTTCTGGAACAAAAGGATGAAGTTGTTCATCTAGAAAAACACATATGGTGTCTATGAGCTGTAGAAACCAAGCCAAAATCAGTTCTGTATGAACTAGACATGGTCACCTGACCTGGCATTGCTCACAACAGGATAACTCATCTAACCCATGCCAGCATGTAAAAAAAGGTTGTTAAGCGGTGATGACGATGATGATGATGAATAACTCTAGAAATTTTGATAAATTCATATACAGATTTCAATCCAGATTTGTCTCCCCTGTTTCAAATATAAAGATCTCCATTGTTCGGAGGAAGATTTAGTGTAGAGAGATAACCACTTCCCTTATCATATTTTTGTCCATGTGCCTGAATGAAGGGCCAGTTTAAAAGTGCCTCCTCCATTACACAGTGGTGGGCATGACTGGACCCTAAAACCACTGGTAGTACTGACATGTTAAGTGTATGAAACTTTGTTTATATATATATATATATATATATATATATATATAAATTAATAAAACAATGAATAAACAAAGAAACAGTTCCTTATATTAAAAAAATTCATCATTTTACGATCGTTTCTAGGATATATATGTGTTAGAGTTGGTATGCATATTCTATAGATCTATGTACAATATTTATACAAACTATCAGAGGGAATATACATACCTACACATATATATGCTGTCTTCAGAAAGTTTATTTCTGAAGACAGCATATATATGTGTAGGTATGTATATTCCCTCTGATAGTTTGTATAAATATTGTACATAGATCTATAGAATATGCATACCAACTCTAACACATATATATCCTAGAAACGATCGTAAAATGATGAATTTTTTTAATATAAGGAACTGTTTCTTTGTTTATTCATTGTTTTATTAATTTATCTTGATTCTGTTTTCCGTTAATTTTTACCGAAAATAGTTTTTGAATGCATCTTCTCTTTTCATGATATCCGGATTACATTGAGTTCTTCATACGGATTGGACACTACCGTAAATTTTTGGTAGATTTATCTACTATATATATATATATATATATATATATATATATAATAACTAGAAATTGATTAACATATATATAAATAAATATATAAATATAAACAGGAATAATCACAGGAGATAATTTCTACAAGCGTGTAACCACGCATGGCTAGTAGGTAACGAATAAATAAAGTTAACTAGAACTTCAAAAATAGATACCTTTTAATGATTAATCTTCCCTGAATATATTCCATTAAAGAAATATATTTCACCAATTAATCAGATGGTAAGTCACAGAAAGTGGATATTATTGGATTATCAACAAGGAAGAACAATATTCCAGCAATCCGTGTTTACACTTCGAGTCAAAATCTTGAACTGGCCGCTACCACGTGTTGTTTTTACACATCACAGCGGCTTCGTCTCAGTGGCGTGAATAGGTATTCGACAACTAGAAATAGCAGTCAATTCTTTTCAACAGAGTTAGCTCTACAATTAAGGAGCCGTATTTATATATCTATATCCAAAATTAAGATAAATTAAATGAATTTAATCCAAATCGAAATTGTGGGTGTCATGCCTTAACGGCATGCGCCATATCGCCCGGAAAATAAGCTCAAAGATTATGTAGGTCTGAGCATTTTATAATAACTAGAAATTGATTAACATATATATAAATAAATATAAACATGAATAATCACAGGAGATAATTTCTAGCCATGCGTGGTTACACGCTTGTAAAAATTATCTCCTGTGATTATTCCTGTTTATATTTATTTATATATATGTTAATCAATTTCTAGTTATTATAAAATGCTCAGACCTACATAATCTTTGAACTTATTTTCCGGGCGATATGGCTCATGCCGTTAAGGCATGACACCCACAATTTCGATTTGGATTAAATTCATTTAATTTATCTTAATTTTGGATATAGATATATATATATGTATATCAAGTTTAATATAAGAATAGCTTCTACAGGACTAGAACTCTTTCATTCAAAAGAAATCATCAGGAAAGCCGACTGTCATTGTAAAATAATTGTTGTTTCTACTAT
>OZ024760.1:6365358-6380358 GCA_964016885.1 Eledone cirrhosa
ACCCTCATCTCCAGGAGTACGAAGAGTTTGTACTCCTTTCCTCTCAACCTACAGGCTGGTATAGAGAGAAGGCCCATTCACTCGGGCCATTCTCGCCAATTTCACCCACCTTTCATAAAACTTGCTGGGGTACAGCACCTCTCTCTCCATCCTGATTCTTCTTCCAAAGTGGTATTTGAAAAAAAGATAGATAGATAGGTAGGTGGGTAGATATACAGGTAGGTAGACAGACAGATAGATAGATAGATAGATAGATTTCTTTATTTACCATAAAGGCATAAAAAGAAGGGACAAATACAAAGGGGGAGTTTACATATAATCGAGTATATAGATAGATAGATAGATAGATAGGTAGGTGGGTAGATATACAGGTAGGTAGACAGAGAGAGACAGAGTGGGTGCATGGAAACGATCACTGATGGAGAAAGATAGATTTTTTTCTTTTTTCTTAGAAATGTCAGTTCTGTTGATTCTCAAATCATTTTGTGTCGTGTTGTTTTGTTGTTGTTGTTGTTGTTGTGTTGTGTTGTGTTGTGTTGTGTTGTGTTGTGTTGTGGTGTCCTGCTCTGTTGTGTTGTTTAACACTTCCGTTACCATATTTCTAATATGGAATTATCATCACTGATTCTTTTCAAATCCTTTTGAAAAGAATCAGGAATTTGTAAGGATTTAGTCATATATCTGTTTACCCCCTCCTCTCCCCTCTCTCTCTCTCTGTATATATATATATATATATATATATATACATATATATACAAATGGAAACTATATTTATAAAACCATATTTATTTTATTATACATATTTCAAGGGCCACCAAGGCCAATTATGGTGCACTTTCATCAGATAAAATACAATACAGATTAGTTTTATAAATAAATAGTGACATACCCTGATACAATACTTAACATTTTTAAGCTTGTTGAATCCCAACAAATTAAATATAACTTCTGCATATATATATATATATATATATATATATATGTATGTATGTATGTATGTATGTATGTATGTATGTTTGTATGTATGTATGTATGTATGTATGTATGTATGTATACATATATACAGTCTGTTTGCTTTTTTATGCGAACTTGAGATATGCAAATTTGTTTTAACATGTCTTGAAAAAATATTAAATATTCACTTTGCCCAAATAACGCGCTCTAACGCCTCTGGTTTAAACATTTTTTTATTTATCAGAAAATTAGTCTTGAATTACGCGACTTTTTTTCACATGCCACGTTCACAAACGCATCTTTGCGTTAAAAGCAAATACACTGTATATATGTGTGTGTGTATTTTGTATCCAAAATGGCTGACTGGATACACTTTTGCTTTTCCTAAAAAATAATGTTTTTCTGTTCCTTCTTCTTCACACTCTCCTCTATCTTTCTATTCTATCTTCTGATGAAGGACCAGTGTCCAAAACATCAAAACTCCTTTTCTACTATATATTTCTTTATTGTACTGTGTTGTTTGCTTTGTTGTTTCCATTTACTTTTTACACATACACACACATGTATGTATATGTTGAACCCTTGCTAGCACAGAAGTTAAATGATGAAGATGATGATCATCATCATCATCATCACCATATATATTTCAAATGAAAAGGGCTTCAATAAGACTAGCACTGTTTCATTTGGTTGAAGCCATTCTATCTTTCTATTTACTTTGAAAATAATCTAGAATTTGAAGGGATTTAGTAATACAGTGAAATTTGAAGGGATTTAGTAATACAGTGAAATTTGAAGGGATTTAGTAATACAGTGAAATTTGAAGGGATTTAGTAATACAGTGAAATTTGAAGGGATTTAGTAATACAGTGAAATTTGAAGGGATTTAGTAATACAGTGAAATTTGAAGGGATTTACTAATACAGTGAAATTTGAAGGGATTTACTAATACAGTGAAATTTGAAGGGATTTACTAATACAGTGGAATTTGAAGGGATTTAGTAATACAGTGAAATTTGAAGGGATTTAGTAATACAGTGAAATTCCGTTATAATGAAATTCTCGGGGTATAAAAAAAATCCGTTATAACAAGATCGACATAAACACATCGCGTGTGCGACCAGATATTGAAAAAATTTTCGTTATACTGAAAAATTTTTTATAATGGAATTTTTACCTGTATAACTAACATTTTATTTCATTAACCCTTTAGCATTTACATTACTCTATATATACTATTGTATTTTTGTGGTAAAGGCTTTACCTCACATAATTATCTCACATAATAGTATCGAACAACTACCAGCATCAGTTGTTAGCTGTTGGGACACTGCATCCCTCAAAACTTCCATACTTTCTGAAATTCACCAATACTACACCTGATATTCCCCCTCCATACACATGCATGAGTTGTACTGCACTTGAGCACTGTACACAATCATTTTCATTACTATCATTTCATTATGATAACCAACTTTCTCATTATTAAATTGGGGTTTGGAACATAACTTAACAAAGATTATTTTAATGGAAGGCTTTTAGATAAATATAGACACTAAATAATTTTGAAAATAATCAGGAATTTGAAGGAAGCTTGTTTTCTAACTTTTTCATTTTTAAGATGGTGTTTGGAACATAACTTAACAAAGGTTATTTTAATGGAAGGCTTTTAGATAAATATAAACACTAAATAATTTTGAAAATAATCAAGAATTTGAACAAATTTTGTCATCTAACTTTTTCATTGTTAAGACGGTGTTTGGAACATAACTTAATAAAGGTTCTTTACATGGAATTATGATAGAAGGTTTTTAGATTAATATAAACACATTAAAATATTTTAGTACTAAGATAGTAAATTTATATATGTTTAATATATATTTGATTATAAGCCAAGGAACATGTGACCAAAAATTAGTGGCAGAAGGGGGACGGCTTATATTTGGGGGTCAATATTTTGACGATTTTAAAATTCTACATAAAGTTTATATTTTTGCCCATTTCTTAGACATAAAATAGTGGGGATGGCTTATATTCAAGTGTATACAGTATATTGGAAGATATTGATTTAAATAGGATCCCTTTAACCCTATAGCATTTAAACTGGCTGTATCCAGCCAGAATTTTCTGGACTGTGTTGTGTTGTGTTGTGTTCCAGGAGAAAACAATTCACTTTACGTTGCTCCAGTATACTTAGCTAAAAATGAGTTCCAGCAATAACCCTGTGATGGACTGTTGTCCTATCCAGGATATAACTAACTTTTTGTATTGTTAAGCTGGCGTTTGGAACATAATTTAACAAAGTCTTTTATGCAGAATTATGGTACATTTTTTATTAAATATAAACACCTTAACCCTTTAGCATTTAAACTGGCTGTATCCAGCTGGAAATCCCTCACCTCTTTCTGTTAAAACTGGCTGTAACTGGCCACTCATAGTGATAATATGGTATTGTTCTAAAATAAATGATATCAAAATCTCATAGATTCAATATTATGTAAGATAATTATGTGAGACACAGCCATGAAATACAATAGTAAATATAGAGTAATGTAAATGCTAAAGGGTTAACATGGGTCGTTTTGTTTCATAGAACCAGAGCTAGTTTTAGTCAGGGATGGTTTTGAAAGAGTTAAAAAAAAACAGGAGAAAAAAATTCCTCCAACCAGCAAACAATACTTTTATCGGCTGTTAAATTTATTACTGTGATATTATTTTGATATCTTGTTATATTTTGTGAGGTTATTTTTCACACATTGCTGCTACAGACTACATATAATAAATAACAACCACAAGAACCACCACCACCACCACCACCACCACCACAACAGAAATAAAAATAAAAATTCTAAAACACGAACACAAGAATTTGTTACTTTGAGAGAGGAAGCCAATAGAATGTTCCAGATTTTTTTTTTTTAATTTTTGTTTTATGTTATATTATTTATTTATTTTATTTTTATTTAATTTATTTATTTATTTTATTTTTTATTTTTTTTATTTTTATTTTTATTTTTATTTTTTTTGTTGCTGGACAATTTTTCTGGTTTGGTTCAGTTCTTAAGTTTCTGAGGTCTATTGAAAATAATGTTTTATTGTAGCTTGCTGTTGTTTTTGTTGATGTTGTTGTTGATGATGATGATGTTGATATGTCTATCGTGCTCACTTTCTAGCTAGCTAAACACCATATACAAAATATATTTTAGTGTTTTTATTTAAGCGTTAATAATCTAATCCTTGAAAAGTCTGTTTAAAGAGATGACTAGCCAGAGGTAATGGAAACTTCCATTTTCCAACTTATATTCTGTCATTTCCTGTATGTGTATCTACTTTGACACCTCTCAACTCCTTCTCAACTGGAAAAATTTCGGAAACAGAAAATTCTTTTCAAGAATAATCTCATCGTTTATATCCGAGAGAAAAAGGAAAAGAAATAACAGTAGAAATAAAAAAAATGTCTATATGTGTATATATATATATATGTTCCAAGGCTCTGATACCATCAACACCATAAACACAGAGCTGGCATATCTAAGAACTGACTAACTGCCTGATGAGGTCATAGCCATTCAATGGCTATCATCGAAATATATATAGCAGTAAATAAAGGATTATGAGTTCATGCAATTGACTTATGTTTCGTCACTATATAGTGACTTTGTTAGTTTCAGAAGATCCTGTTAAGGGTGAAAGCAGCGATTCTTTGCTTAAACTTTAATCTGTTTTTTTAATAAATATATATATATTTGTATATATATGAATAATATATATATATATGTATTTATGTGTGTATATATGTATATATATATATGTGTATGTGTATAATATATATATATATAAGAGGAATCAAATGCTGTGTGCAGGAGAGGCGGTTGCGCTGGTATGGACATGTGATGCATATGAAGGATGACAGCTGCATAAAAAGGTGCAGAGCACTAGAAGTCGATGGAAACCGCAGAGTGGGGAGACCCAAGATGACCTGGGATGAGGTGATAAAAGCCGACCTTACCCAATTACACCTCTCAAAGGCGATGACACACGACCGTGACCTCTGGCGTCACGCAGTAATACAGAGTACCCGACCTCCCATGGGTACAAGCTGAAGCATATAGACAATATGCCCCCACACCCCCCACTGCAAGGTGGTCGTGGAGGTGCCACGGAAAAAAAGCACCCAGCCCTCACTGTAAAGTGGACGTGTAGGCGCCACGAAAAAGCACCCAGCACTCACTGTAAAGTGGACGTGTAGGCGCCACGAAAAAGCACCCAGCACTCACTGTAAATGAGGTTGGTGTTAGGAAGGGCATCCAGCCAAAATCAGTTCCTGTATGAGCAAGGCATGGTCAGCCGACCAGACACTGCCCACAACAGGACAACCCGTCTAACCCATGCTAGCGTGGAAGAACGGACATAAAACGGTGATGATGATGATGATATGTGTGTATGTGTATAATATATATATATATGTATATGTGTGTATATATGTGTGTACATATATATATATATATATATATATATATATGTGTGTGTATGTGTATAATATATATATATATGTGTATATATATGTATGTATATACACATGTGTGTGTATGTATATATATATTTATATATATATATATATGTGGGTGTGTGTATATATATATATATAAAACAAAATTTAATATAGAAAAAAGGTATGGCTGTGTTTAAGGTGTTCACTTCACAACATAGGCACAGGTATGGCTCTCTCTCTCTCTCTTTCTCTCTCTCTCTCTCTCTCTATATATATATATATATATATATATATATATATATATATATAGAGAGAGAGAGAGAGAGAGAGAGAGAGAGAGAGAGAGAGCCATACCTGTGCCTATGTTGTGAAGTGAACACCTTAAACACACAGCCATACCTTAGATGATGTAGGACAGAGCAAAGGAGAGACACGAAATAAAAACCCAGTTACTGAAGAGGTCACATAATGTGTGACGAAAGAGCTTTGACAATATATAAACAACCATCTGGTTATTAAACCAACCAACCAACCAACCAACTTTAAATTTATAATAAATTGGAGTGAAAACGAAAAGATGCATGTGTTTTTATTGGCTGCATGACCTGTCCAATGTATAACAATGGACACACACGCACACACACACACGCACACGCACACGCACACACACACAGAGACACAGAGAGAGAGAGAGAGAGAGAGAGAGAGGCAGGTAGGCAGGCAGAGATGTCTATATATGTTTTATGAGGTTTTAACTGTAATTCATAATAAAATCAAATTGACTTGAAGAAAAGAAGTTCATGTCAAATTGAAATGATTAAGTAGTTATAAAATATAAAATATAGAAAGTAGGGGAGACATCTTGAATAATTGAAACTAGAATTGGAGAATCATATATAGGAAGAAAATGGAGATTTGAAGTAAAGATGTCAAGAAGGAGAAGAAGACTTGTCGCTTATTTCAGACAGAAAAAATATAAGGGAAAGGAAAAATAGATGAATTGAATTAGCTGTTAAATTCATCAGCTGTATAGTTTTGTTGTTGTTGTTGTGGTTGTTGTCGTTGTTGTTTGTATTGTCATTGTTGCCACTGTCATTAACTATGTTGTTGTTGGTGTTATTGTTGTTATTGCTGTTATTGTTGTTTGTTGTTGATATCATTATCGTTGTTGTTGTTGTTGTGATTGTTGGTGTTGGTGTTATTGTTGTTGTTGTTGTTGCTGTTATTGTTGTTTGTTGTTGATATCATTATCGTTGTTGTTGTTGTTGTTGTTGTTGGTGTTATTGTTGTTATTGTTGTTTATTGTTGATATCATTATCGTTGTTGTTGTTGTGGTTGTTGCTGTTGCTGTTATTGTTGTTGATATTGTCAATGTTGCCATCACTGTCATTAATTTTATTTTTGTCACTGTTGTTGTTGTTGTAGTTGTCACTGTTGTTGTTGTTGTTGTCCTCATCATTAACTTCATTATTGTTACTATTATTATATGCATTGGCAGTATCGGTAGAGCATCAGACACCATGCTTTGTGGCATGGAGTTATGGCCCTGTGCGTTCTGATTTCAAATCCCGTCACGGTTAGCTTCATTTTACATCCTTACGAGGCCGATAAAATGAAGTACCAGTAACGTACTGGGGTTGATTTAATCAACTTTCCCCTCCTCCAAAATTGTTGGATTTTTGCCTAAATCAGAAACCATTATTATTGCTGTTCATGTTGTTGCTGTTGTTGTTGTTATCAACATAATTATTATTATTGTTATAAGAATAACTAGTGTTGTGATTATTTTTATTATGGTGATGGTTATAATGATGATTGTTTCTATATTTGGCACAAGACCAGCAATTATCCCAGTGTATTACTGGTACTTTATTTTATCGACCCCGTAAGGATGAAAGGCAAAGTTTAACCTCGGCGAGATTAAGCCTTTTTACCATGTCTCCTACACAACCACTGTGATGTTGGGTGATGTTGGTGGGAGTGGGTTGGGGTGTATATTTGGTTAAGAGGTGCCTACTGACTGTAGGTATAACTTTGTACATAGGGAAGGCGGGTCTTCTGTATTACTGTGTAGTGCCAAATGTCTCGATCCAGTGACATTGTCTTCGAGAGCTGTAAGTGTGCAAGGTCGGATTTTATTATGTCGTCCCAGGTATTTCTGGGTCTACCTACTCCGTAACTTCCATCAATTTTGATCACCCTGTACTCTTTTATACAGCTGTTGTCTTTCATGCACATCACATGACCATACCTACGTAATCTTCTCTCGAGTAAACAGCATCTGATCCCTGTTATTCCTAATTTCTCTCCTAGTTCATTTATGTTTTGCCATTCGTGTATTACATATCCAACGGAACATGCATGCCTCGTTCCTTTCCAATCTGTGCAAGTCCTCACCACATTATGCCCATGTCTCACTGCCATGTAACATTGCTGTTCATATACAAGCATCATACAATCCGTCTTTCACATATATATACACACACACACATCACACACACACACACACATCACACACACACATATATATATATGTGTGTGTGTGTGTGTGTACGAATATATATATAGTTTTAGCTCGATGATGCAAATCTATGTTTTGCTGCGAGGAAATAGAATAAAGATTGTTTTTCTTTTTTTTTTCTTAAAATAAAAATAAAAATAAAATAAAAACAAAACATTGATTCATTATAGATGGAAATTTCACATTCAATGTTTTACAAATCTCCAGAATTAAACAAAAAAAATGTAATACATTATTTTTATTATTTATTTTTTATTATTTTTTGGGAGAGAGCAGGGTGGTGTTGGGGTGGAGGGGCATGGCCGAGGGGGGGGGGGGGGGGGGGGGGCGTGTCATGGATGAGTGCAGGGGAGGTTACTTAAAAAAATGATTTGGCAGCACTTAAAGGGTGAAAGGAAAGAAAATATCTTGTTAACTTGGGTGTTTCTTTAGAATTGAAAGTAATCATCTTTAGGGTTGGTACCGTAGATTTTTGGTAGATGTCGGTCAAGACAGGATTACTACTACTACTACTACTACTACTACTGCTGCTGCTACTACTACTTCTGCTGCTACTACTACTACTACTGCCACCATTACTACTACTACTACTACTATACCACCACCACCATTACTACTACTACTACTACTACTACTACTACTACTACTACTACTACTATTACTACGACTATACCACCACCACCATTACTACTACTACTACTACTACTGAATATAATAATGATGATGATAATAATAATAATAATAATCATTTCTAGTATAGGCACAAGACCAATAATTTGGGGGAAGGAGAAAGTTGATTAAATCACCCCAGTACATTACTGGTACTTTATTTTATCAACCCCGTAAGGATGAAAGGCAAAGTAAACCTCGTCAGGATTTGAACTCAGACCGAAAAGGGCCATAACTCTATGCTGCAAAGCATGGTGTCTGACGCTCTACCGATACTGATAATAATGCTGGGAAGATACTCGGCAAGAAATGGAAACAAAACTGAAGGAAAACAAAAAACACAAAAATAATAATGATATGTGAGTGTGTATGTATGTATTTATACACACACACACACACACACACACACACACACACACACACACACACACACACACACACACACACATATATACACACATATCTCTCTCTCTCTCTCTCTATATATATATATATATATATATACACACACACATATAAAAATGATAATTTATATTCTATCCATGTTTTACTTGCATGGACTAACAAGAAATATCTTTTAATTTTATAATATATTCATTCTATAACATTCTTAGGAGGGAGATGCAGCACTGATAATTTTTATTGAGGAATGGGAGTTGTTGATGGAGCTGGAGTTGAAGAAGGCTCTGGGAATTAATGGTAGCGGTAATAACATGGAGATGATGTTTACATTCCACACACATACATGTACATACATACACATAAACACACACACACACACACACACACACACACACACACACATGGAGATATTTACACTCCACAAAAGCACACACAAATACACATGTGCATACATACACATGCACATATATACACATATACATGCACACATACACATATATACACATGCTTTCATGTACACCACATGTATACACACACATTCTCAACTAAGTTATGGTGTTGTAAAATTAATGCATAGAAAGAGAAAATATATATACATATATAATAATATATATATATACATACACATTTATATATATATATATATATATATATATGCATTTATATATATATACACATTTATATATATATACACACATTTATATATATATATATATACACATTTTTATATATATATATATATACACATTTTTCTATATATATATATACACATTTTTATATATATATACACATTTATATATATATGTATACACACACACATTTATATATATATATATATACACATTTTTATATATATATATACACATTTTTATATATATACACACATTTATATATATATATACATACATATATATATACACATTTATATATATATACATACACATTTATATATATATATATATATATATACACATTTATATATATATATATATACACACATTTATATATATATATATATACACATTTTTATATATATATATACACATTTTTATATATATATATACACACATTTATATATATATATACATCCACATTTATATATATATATACATACACATTTATATATATATATATATATATATATATATATATGGCGGCACACACACAAGTAAAAATAATAAAGAACTTTCCATTGGTTGGGATGGGATTCAGAATAGTGGTGAATATAATATGTTAAATTATAAATTCTAGATGTGTTTTTTAATTAGAGGAAATCACATTTCACCGGAAAAAATCTAAACAATAAACAACAACAACAACAACAATCATGATAATAATGCTTTCTTTATTTTTTTTTATTTTTTATTTTTAAAAAAATTTTTTTTTTTTTTAATTTTTTTTTTTTAATTTTTTTTTTTTTATAATAAAATAATAATAATAATAATAATAATGATGATGATGAATAAAAAAAATGTAGGAGTCTGAAGTCTCTTACTATATTTTAATGGTATTTTGAAATAGTTTTTTAATCAGGTGACAAATACGGGAGGAGGTGGGGTGTAAGATGACTTATAAGATACCAATATTCTGTCTACTAATATAACTAGGTGTGGGTGTATGTATGTATATATATATATATGATGATGATATATATATATATATATATGATGATGATATATATATATATATATATATGATGATATATATATATATATCATCATCATATATATATATATATACATATATGTATATATATATATATGATAATGATATATATTTATATATATATATATATATGATGATGATATATATTTATATATATATATATATATATATATATGATGATGATATATATTTATATATATATATATGTATGTGTATATTTATATATATATATAAATATAAATATACACACATATACACATACATACAAGCGAGACACGGTCTCCCGACCATTCCCGCATCAAATGGAAAAAAACCGTCTAACGCATGCAAGTGTGGAAGATGGACATTAAATGACGACGATGATGATGATGATTATATATATATATATATAATCATGTATATACACACATACACACATAAATAAATATATATATATATATATATATAGGTATTAAAAGTGCTAATTAATTGCATCCATAGACAGTGTGCCAAGATGAGCACTCAATGCTCCGTGGTGGGGCAGAGTTTCAATGGGAAGTGTGGTTAGATTGTGTGTTATCATCATATTCATCCTGGGATTTGACCAAATACAATTTAATAGGATGAAAGCAACGATAACACATTCTTTTAGTAGAGTGTGTGGCAGCCTAAAATAATGTATCGGATGTTTAATAATCCAACCACACTTGGATGCGTGTCTCTACATGTGAACACATATCTGAGGAGCATCCGATTCCAGAGTCAGGAGCGAACATTAATCGATCGTTCCTTGAGCTGATCGGCAGTGAAACATATGTAATATGTAATTAAAAATTAAATATGTATATGATGCAACACTGATTATTTATTCCCTTTTAATATTATATGTAAATGTGGTTGGTGTTAGGAAGGGCATCCAGCTGTAGAAATCAAGCCAGACAGTCCTATGCGAGCAAGACAATCACTCTTGCCTCAAGTGGGAAAACCCCCGTCCAAACCCATGCAAGCGTGGAACACGGACGTTAAACGTTGATGATGATGATGATGATGATATATGGCTGTGTGGTTAAAAAGTGGGTTTGGTCCTGCAGGGTAGTACCGTGAGCTAAGTGCCTTGTGAATGGTATTTAGGTAGGCAAATTCTCCAGAAGACGATCATGTGTATGTATATATATATATAAACTCGGATTTACATTTTATATCATCATCATCATCATCATCATCATCACCGTTTTACGTCCGTTCTTCCACGCTAGCATGGGTTAGACGGGTTGTCCTGTTGTGAGCAGTGTCTGGTCAGCTGACCATGCCTTGCTCATACAGGAACTGATTTTGGCTTGATTTCTACAGCTGGATGCCCTTCCTAACACCAACCTCATTTACAGTGAGTGCTGGGTGCTTTTTCTTGGCGTCTACATGTCCACTTTACAGTGTGGGCTGGGTGCTTTTTTGCCGTGGCACCTCCACGACCACCTTGCGGTGGGGGGTGTGGGGGCATATTGTCTATATGCTTCAGCTTGTACTCATGGGAGGTCGGGTACTCTGTATTACTGCGTGACGCCAGAGGTCACGGTCGTGTGTCATTGCCTTTGAGAGGTGTAATTGTATATATATATATATATATATATATATATGTGTGTGTGTATAAAATGTAAATCTGAGTTTTTCGATTATTAATGATAATATTCAATTCGTTTGCAATTATGTAAACAGCTTCTTAAACTATGTGAGTAGAACAACTTCGTCAGTCTTGCTCTTGTGTTGGCATTTAAACAGAGCAACAGACACTGATGTTACTGGGTGGTTACCCTTCATCAGTAACGTATACTGTTTACCTGCCAACTGTATCATCGATTAACATCTATGTTCCACACTTGCATGGGTTAGAACGGGTCCCATTTAGAGGCAAGTTGTGTCGGGTGACCGTGTCTAACTCATGTAGAGGTTTTCTACGGCTGGATGCCCTTCCTAACTCCAACCACATTGACAGTATCTGGTGGGTGCTTTTTGCCATGTCTTTTACACATGTATATATATATATATATATATATATATATATATATATATATATATACGTTATTCCGGGTTGAATCGGAGGTAACCACAGTAAGTAAGGTACTCAATACATAGCAGAGTATAAAAGTTTTAATATAGATGAGATTCTACAGGACTAGAACTGTTTCATTCTTTAGAAATCATCAGGAATCATGATTCCTGATGATTTCTAAAGAACGAAACAGTTCTAGTCCTGTAGAATCTCATCTATATTAAAACTTATATATATATATAAAAGTGAAGAATAACATGGCCAACAGTACATATAAGGAGATTTAATTACATTCTAACAATTGTTTCCATGTATATATATATATATATATATATTTAAAAGTTAAACAACGTTCAATGAATACATCAAAGAATGAGTTTTACAATAGATTGGAAGCGCTCAACAGAAAAGGTTTTCCAGAGTTATTAATATTAATTCAAAATATTAACAAAATAGATATTCTTGAGATCAATTATATTTTATTTCCATATTTCAGAGGTACTGAGTTAAGTTCAACAGTACGTCCTCATAAGATAAAATAAGATGATGCATGACATACCCTGACATAGTAGAACTTAACTCAGTACCTCTGAAATATGTATAATAAAATATAATTGATCACAAGAATATCTATTTTGTTAATATTTTGAATTAATATATATATATATATATATAAATCAGGAAAGAAGAGTGACACTGTTTGCTATACAAAAAAGGTTTTTAATCTCATTGCTGACAATTGTTTCTCTGAACTGGTAGGTTTAGAGATCGCTATCCGCTTATTTTCGCATTACTCAATCACCAATACAAAATTATAACCAGTCAGTTCATTGGAGCTTGCACCTGGACTACACCTAAGTGGACTGCATATAACTATTATTTGTTACCCCGTATATATATATATATATATATATATATTTAAAACAACACCAGAAGGCCGTACTGGAAGATATGCTGTAAATTTTAATTCCATGAAATCACTATACATATTTCAATGGCCCAGCTCCATCAACCAGTTATGATGCAAGACAAGATGGTCTCATCAGGTAATTTCGACATAATTACAAATCAGGGTTACGTAGAACCCATACTTATCCTAGAAGATACGGAAAAGAGAATAGCAAGTTGAAAAATTGAGGCGTGAAAAATGAAAATTTTACTTGGAGACTGTCCACAAAATGGCTGTTGTATTGTCTGCAGACAATACTCTACCAATACTGCTAATCCACCATCTTAGTGATGATAATAATAATAATTGTTTCTACTTTAGGCACAAGGCCAGCAATTACCCAGTGCATTACTGGTACTTTATTTTATCGACCCCCGTAAGGATAAAAGGCAAAGTTAACCTCGGCGGGATTTGAACTCAGATCGTAAAGGGACGTAAAGGGATGTAAAGTGATGATAATAATAATAATGGCTTCAGATTCAGGGACATGGCCAGCAATTTTGGGGGAGATGAAAGTCAATTAAATCGACCCGAGTGTGTTACTGGTACTTTATTTTATCGACCTCTGTAATAATTGTTTCTACATTTGGCACAAGGCCAGCAATTACCCCAGTGTATTACTGGTACTTTATTTTATGGACCTCTGTAATAATTGTTTCTACATTTGGCACAAGGCCAGCAATTACCCCAGTTTATTACTGGTACTTCATTTTATTGACCCCGTAAGGATGAAAGGTAAAGGTAACCTCGGCGGGATCTGAACTCAGACCGTAAAGGGCCATAACTCTATGCTGCAAAGCATGTTGTCTGACCCTCTACCGATACTGCCAATCCACCAATAATGAAAGGCAAGGCTAACTCTGGTGGTATTTGAACTCAGACCGTAAAGGGCCATAACTCTATGCTGCAAAGCATGTTGTCAGACCCTCTACCGATACTGCCAATCCACCAATAATGAAAGGAAAGGCTAACTTTGGTGGTATTTGAACTCAGAACGTAAAGGGCCATAACTCTATGCTGCAAAGCATGGCGTCAGACCCTCTACCGATACTGCCAATCCACCAATAATGAAAGGCGAGGCTAACTTTGGTGGTATTTGAACTCAGAACGTAAAGGGCCATAACTCTATGCTGCAAAGCATGTTGTCTGACGCTCTTCAGATACTGAATAATAATTTTGAACAGTATTCTCAATACAATAGAAACAATGCTACCAAAAACCACTCTGCACATACCCAAGGCTCACGCAGCTGTGCTCGATAATGCACTGACAATGTGCAATATAAGTAATAAAACTGATGCTAATAATTGTTTCTACTGTTG
>OZ024760.1:6395358-6397858 GCA_964016885.1 Eledone cirrhosa
TGGTGGTAGTTGTGGTGGTGGTGTGTTGGTAGTTGTGGTGGTGGTGTGTTGGTAGTTGTGGTGGTGGTGGTGCTGGTGGTGGTGTGGTGGTGGTGGTGGTGGTAGTGTAGTGGTGGTGTGGTGGTGGTGTGTTGGTAGTTGTGGTGCTGGTGGTGGTGTGTTGGTAGTTGTGGTGGTGGTGTGGTGGTGGTGGTGTGGTGGTGGTGTGGTGGTGGTGGTGGTGGTGGTGTAGTGGTGGTGTGGTGGTGGTGTGGTGGTGGTGGTGGTGGTGGTGTGGTGGTAGTGGTGCTGGTGGTGGTGTAGTGGTGGTGTGGTGGTGGTGTGGTGGTAGTGTAGTGGTGGTGTGGTGGTAGTTGTGGTGGTGGTGTGTTGGTAGTGGTGGTGTGGTGGTAGTTGTGGTGGTGGTGTGTTGGTAGTTGTGGTGGTGGTGGTGGTGCTGGTGGTGGTGCTGGTGGTGGTGTGGTGGTGGTGTGGTGGTGGTGTGGTGGTGGTGTGGTGGTAGTTGTGGTGGTGGTGTGTTGGTAGTTGTGGTGGTGGTGGTGCTGGTGGTGGTGTGGTGGTGGTGGTGGTGGTGGTAGTGTAGTGGTGGTGTGGTGGTAGTTGTGGTGGTGGTGTGTTGGTAGTTGTGGTGGTGGTGGTGGTGTGGTGGTGGTGGTGGTGGTGTGTGGTGGTAGTTGTGGTGGTGGTGTGTTGGTAGTTGTGGTGCTGGTGGTGGTGTGTTGGTGGTGTGTTGGTAGTGGTGGTGGTGTGGTGGTAGTTGTGGTGGTGGTGTAGTGGTGGTGTGGTGGTGGTGTGGTGGTAGTTGTGGTGGTGGTGTGTTGGTAGTGTGGTGGTAGTTGTGGTGGTGGTGTGTTGGTAGTTGTGGTAGTGGTGGTGAGGTGGTGGTGGTGTGGTGGTAGTGGTGGTGGTGTGTTGGTAGTTGTGGTGGTGGTGTGTTGGTAGTTGTGGTGGTGTGTTGGTAGTTGTGGTGGTGGTGTGTTGGTAGTTGTGGTGGTGGTGTGTTGGTAGTTGTGGTGGTGGTGTGTTGGTAGTTGTGGTGGTGGTGTTTTGGTAGTTGTGGTGGTGGTGTGTTGGTAGTTGTGGTGGTAGTTGTGGTTGTTGTTATAGTTGTTGTGGTGGTGGTTGTTGTTGTTGTGGTGGTGGTGGTTGTTGTTGTGGTGGTAGTGGTGTGTTGGTAGTTGTGGTGGTTATTGTGGTGGTAGTGCTTGTTGCTATGATTGTTGTGGTGGTGGTTGTTGTTGTTGTTGTTATGGTTGCTGCTGTTGTTATGGTTGTTGTGGTGGTGGTTGTTGTTATGGTTGTTGTTGTTGTGGTGGTGGCTGTGGTGATTGCAGTTGTTGTGTTGATTGTGGCTATGGTAGTTGTTGTTGTTGTGGTGGTGGTAGAACCACTTTACACCACACCCACACCCATAACTTATGCTTATGTCATCATATCATTTTGGCAGTATCGGTAAAGCATCAGACGCCACGGTTTGCAGCATGGAGTTATGGCCCTTTACGTTCTGGGTTCAAATCTCGCCTAGGTTACCTTTGCCTCATCCTTACAGGATCGATAAAATAAAGTACCAGCGATACATTGGGGGTGGGGGGTGGGTAAGTGTGGGCCTTGTGTCAAAAGTAGAAACAATTATTTATATATTATCATCATCATCACCACCTTCACCATTATCATCATTACCATTATCGTTATCATCGATGAAATAAAGTACCAGTAATGGACTCGGGTTGATTTAACAGACTTTCCCCTCTCCAAAAATTGCTGGCTATGGTAGCCTATAGGAGAAACCATTATTATTCGTCTCAGACAAGTTTGTATGTGAGGCTGTCTGTGAGTGTGCATATGTATATATATGTAATACAGAACACCTGTCTTCCCATGGGCCCAAGCTGAAGCATCATCATCATCATCATCATCAACGTTTAACGTCCGTGTTCCACGCTTGCATGGGTTTGGACGGGGGTATTCCCACTTGAGGCAAGAGTGATTGTCTTGCTCGCATAGGACTGTCTGGCAGGTTTTCTACAGCTGGATGCCCTTCCTAACACCAACCACATTTACAGTGTGGGGCTGGGAGGTTTTTACCGTGTTGCCTACACGGCCACATTACAGCGTGGACTGTCTGGCAGGTTTTCTACAGTTGGATGCCCTTCCTAACACCAACCGCATTTACAGTGTGGGGCTGGGAGGTTTTTACTGTGTTGCCTACACGGCCACATTACAGCGTGGACTGTCTGGCAGGTTTTCTACAGTTGGATGCCCTTCCTAACACCAACCACATTTACAGTGTGGGACTGGGAGGTTTTTACCGTGTTGCCTACACGGCCACATTACAGCGTGGACTGTGTGTTTTTTTGTCGTGACACCTACACGATCTCATTTGTTTCGGCCTGGATGGTGTGGCACCAACACAACTTTACATAGAAAGGGGTGGTGTGGATGGGGTGGGGGTGGTGGGACGGGGGTGTATTTTGTTAGAGATGCCTACTGGCTGGAGTAG
>OZ024760.1:6402858-6405358 GCA_964016885.1 Eledone cirrhosa
CATATATGTATACAGACGTACAGTAGCATGCATATATATATATATATATATATATATATATATATATATATATATATATATATATATATATACATATATATACACATATGCATACAGGTACACATACATATATGCACGCATCAGTTTAGCCGACGTTTATTATAACGCCGCTTTGTTCGTTTGTTTGTCAACAAACCGAACAGCCTGAATTTATGCCATACGGTGTTAAGGCAACCACGTCACCTTTTTGTTCAACACTGACACAGGAACGATGTACTAGTTTCAAGCTTGTTAGCTATCATCAGCACCGTTTACCCATCTGCCAGATAGTTGAACGTTCGAAAGTATATACTTTCCTTATGAAAATTAACGGCTGAGCAGCCTAATTTGCATATTGAGTGAGTTAAATCGGTCAGGCATACCGAAAACTCCTGTCCAAACCCATGCAAGCGTGGAACATGGACGTTAAACGATGATGATGATGATGATGATGACATATATAAATGTTATCTGAGATTTTCGAATATTAATAATAATATTCAATTCGTTTGCAATTATGCAAACAGCCTCTTTTATAAGCCATGTCAGTAGAATGAGCCCCTCATTGTCGCTCTTGTGTTTGCATGCCAACACAAGAGCAAGAATGAGGGGCCCATTCTACTGACGTGGCTTATAAAAGAGGCTGTTTGCATAATTGCAAACAAATCGAATATCATTATTAATATTCAAAAATCTCAGATTACATTTATTGTATTCAGCCATGTAGAGTGATAATTAGTTGTTATATATATATATATATATATATATACATATATATATATATATATATATATATATATATATATATATATATATATATACACATATATATATATATAAGTTGAAAAAAATGAAAACGAAATTTCATTTCTCACTCTTAGTATGGCACTTACTTAAATGTAAGTATGTATGTATACGTACATACATATATGTATACAGACGTACAGTAGCATGCATATATATATATATATATATATATATATATATATATATATATATATATACATATATATACACATATGCATACAGGTACACATACATATATGCACGCATCAGTTTAGCCGACGTTTATTATAACGCCGCTTTGTTCGTTTGTTTGTCAACAAACCGAACAGCCTGAATTTATGCCATACGGTGTTAAGGCAACCACGTCACCTTTTTGTTCAACACTGACACAGGAACGATGTACTAGTTTCAAGCTTGTTAGCTATCATCAGCACCGTTTACCCATCTGCCAGATAGTTGAACGTTCGAAAGTATATACTTTCCTTATGAAAATTAACGGCTGAGCAGCCTAATTTGCATATTGAGTGAGTTAAATCGGCCAGGCATACCGAAAACGATAAGTTGAAAAAAAATGAAAACGAAATTTCATTTCTCACTCTTAGTATGGCACTTACTTAAATGTAAGTATGTATGTATACGTACATACATATATGTATACAGACGTACAGTAGCATGCATATATATATATATATATATATATATATATATATATATATACATATATATACACATATGCATACAGGTACACATACATATATGCACGCATCAGTTTAGCCGACGTTTATTATAACGCCGCTTTGTTCGTTTGTTTGTCAACAAACCGAACAGCCTGAATTTATGCCATACGGTGTTAAGGCAACCACGTCACCTTTTTGTTCAACACTGACACAGGAACGATGTACTAGTTTCAAGCTTGTTAGCTATCATCAGCACCGTTTACCCATCTGCCAGATAGTTGAACGTTCGAAAGTATATACTTTCCTTATGAAAATTAACGGCTGAGCAGCCTAATTTGCATATTGAGTGAGTTAAATCGGTCAGGCATACCGAAAACTCCTGTCCAAACCCATGCAAGCGTGGAACATGGACGTTAAACGATGATGATGATGATGATGATGACATATATAAATGTTATCTGAGATTTTCGAATATTAATAATAATATTCAATTCGTTTGCAATTATGCAAACAGCCTCTTTTATAAGCCATGTCAGTAGAATGAGCCCCTCATTGTCGCTCTTGTGTTTGCATGCCAACACAAGAGCAAGAATGAGGGGCCCATTCTACTGACGTGGCTTATAAAAGAGGCTGTTTGCATAATTGCAAACAAATCGAATATCATTATTAATATTCAAAAATCTCAGATTACATTTATTGTATTCAGCCATGTAGAGTGATAATTAGTTGTATATATATATATATATATATATATATATATATATATATATATATATATATATATATATATATATATTATAAATGAAGTATTTCCGTAGGAAAGGTAAAGGAAAAGAGAGTGCTCTTTGTAGGCTACAGAGCTTTTTAGTTATGTAATAAACAACATAAGTAAATTAATTCATTTACCAGTGGTTTCTTGAAGGCAGATGTTTATATCTGTCTTCAGTCTTCAGAAAGAATAATATCTTTTATTATTCTTTCTGACGACTGAAGACAGA
>OZ024760.1:6412858-6425358 GCA_964016885.1 Eledone cirrhosa
ATCACTCTCACCTGAAGATGATTCTCTGGGACCCTGGGACCCAATTATTGAGAAGAAGGACAGCATTCCTCACTCATTCTTTGCCCCCCCCTCCCCACCTCCCTTGCACTTTCTCCTTTCTTTTATATATATATTTGTTTATGGGTTTTATTTATTTTTTTTTTGGTAATTATAGCTGTTTTATGGAATAAAGCCACCTAACACCATCTGCATCATCACTATCACTACCACTAACACCACCACCATCATTACTACCACTAACACCACCACCATCACTACTACCACTAACACCACCACCATCACTATCTCCACTAACACCATCATCACCATCACTACCACTAACACCACCACCACCATTGCCTGCCATCACTACTACCACTAACACCACCTGCATCATTACCATTAAAACCACCACCACCACCACCATTACTACCACTAACACCACCACCATCACTACCATTAAAACCACCACCACCATCGCCACCACCACCATCACTACTACCACTACACTACTGCCACTACCACCACCACTATCATTGCTACCACTAACACCACCACACCATTACCATCATCACCACTAACACCACCACACCATTACCATCATCACCACTAACACCACCACCATCAATACCACCAGCAACACTAACACCATTACCATGCTGTTGCTGTTATTGTTGTTGTTGTTTTTGTTATTGCAGCCGTTGTTGTTGTCATTGATCATCACGTTTTTGTTGCTTTTCTTGCTGCTCTTGTTGTTGTTGTTATTGCAATTGCTGTTGTTGTTGATGTTGTTGTTGGTGTTTTTGTTGGTACAGATTTTTCAAAGGTCTTTAGAAAATTACTAATGATAACAATGATGATGATGATAACAATAGCAACAACAACAATAATAAAGACATCTTAGTGACTGAGATTAGAATCTCCAATTCTTTATATATCCATTATCATATTTTAGGGTCATATACATATTTATATATATATATATATGTGTGTGTGTGTCTATGTATATATATATATATATATATATATATATTTATATATATATGTCTGTATGTATGTGTGTGTATGTATATATATATATATATGTGTGTGTGTCTATGTATATATATATATATATATATATTTATATATATATGTCTGTATGTATGTGTGTGTATGTATATATATATATATATGTGTGTGTGTGTGTGTGTCTATGTATATATATATATATATATATTTATATATATATGACTGTATGTATGTGTGTGTATATATATATATATATATATGTGTGTGTGTGTGTGTGTCTATGTATATATGTATATATATGTGTGCGTGTGTGTGTGTCTATGTATATATGTATATATATATATGTGTGTGTATGTATATATGTGTGTGTGTCTATGTATATATATATATGTGTGTGTGTGTGTGTGTCTATGTATATATGTATATATATATATATGTGTATGTATATATGTGTACATATATGTGTGTGTGTGTGTCTATGTATATATGTATATATATATGTGTGTATGTATATATGTGTACATATATATATGTGTGTGTGTGTATGTATATATATATATGTGTGTGTGTGTATGTATGTATATATATATATATATGTATGTGTGTGTGTGTATGTATGTATATATATATATATATATATATATATATATATGTGTGTGTGTATCTATGTATATATGTATATATATATATATGTGTGTGTATGTATATATGTGTGTGTGTGTGTGTATATGTATATATATATGTGTGTGTATGTATGTATGTATGTATGTATATATATATATATATTCAAAATATTATCTTTTGAAAACCAATCACCATTCACAAGTAAACAGAAGCCTTTCTCTCTCTCTGTTAAAAATCTCTTATCTTCTCCTCATTTATCTCTCGCTAAAAATGAATAAATTTCAAGTTTGGAAAATTAAAAAAAAAAAAAATGAAGATATTTAAAAAATTAAAATAAAATCTATATAACAAAAAAATAAAAATAAAAGTAAAATGTAAAAAATAAATTTCATCATATTTATTGATTTTTTTTTTTGGCGGGGATAGATGGGTTGTTGGTCATGGTGGTGGAGATAGTGGTTATGGTGGTTGAAGTGGTGGTGGCGGCGGTGGGGATATGGTAATTGAAATTTAGGAAGTTTTCATCAGTGGGCTGTCCTGTTATTATCATTTAATATTTTAGTTGATATATATATGCGTGTGTGTATATATATATATATATATAATTTGGTTATTTAAGGAAACACAAAACAAATTCAAATCTTTATATATCTATATACCTACACACACAAACATATATAAAAGCACCCAGTCCACACTGTAAAGTGGTCATGTAGGAGTCACAACAAAAAGCACCCAACCCACACTATAAAGTGGTCATGTAGGTGTCATGACAAAAAGCACCCAGTCCACACCCAAAATGGTCATGTAGGTGTCATGACAAAAAGCACCCAGTCCACGCTGTAAAGTGATCATGTAGTAGTCACAACAAAAAGCAGCCAACCCACACTATAAAGTGGTCATGTAGTAGTCACAACAAAAAGCAGCCAACCCACACTATAAAGTGGTCATGTAGGAGTCACAACAAAAAGCACCCAACCCACACTATAAAGTGGTCATGTAGGAATCACAACAAAAAGCACCCAGTCCACACTGTAAAGTGGTCATGTAGGAATCACAACAAAAAGCACCCAGCCCACACTGTAAAGTGGTCATGTAGGAATCACAACAAAAAGCACCCAGCTCACACTGTAAAGTGGTCATGTAGGAGTCACAACAAAAAGCACCCAGCTCACACTGTAAAGTGGTCATGTAGGAGTCACAACAAAAAGCTCCCAGCCCACACTATAAAGTGGTCATGTAGGAATCACAACAAAAAGCACCCAGCTCACACTATAAAGTGGTCATGTAGGAGTCACAACAAAAAGCACCCAGCTCACACTGTAAAGTGGTCATGTAGGTGTCACAACAAAAAGCACCCAGCCCACACTGTAAAGTGGTCATGTAGGAATCACAACAAAAAGCACCCAGCTCACACTGTAAAGTGGTCATGTAGGTATCAGAATATAAAGCACCCAGCTCACACAGTAAAGTGGTCATGTAGGTGTCACAACAAAAAGCACCCAGCTCACACAGTAAAGTGGTCATGTAGGAGTCACAACAAAAAGCATCCAGCCCACACTGTAAGGTGGTCATGTAGGAGTCACAACAAAAAGCACCCAGCTCACACTGTAAAGTGGTCATGTAGGTGTCACAACAAAAAGCACCGAGCCCACACTGTAAAGTGGTCATGTAGGAGTCACAACATAAAGCACCCAGCTCACACTGTAAAGTGGTCATGTAGGAGTTACAACAAAAAGCACCCAGCTCACACTGTAAAGTGGTCATGTAGGAATCACAACAAAAAGCACCCAGTCCACACTGTAAAGTGGTCATGTAGGAGTCACAACAAAAAGCACCCAGCTCACACTGTAAAGTGGTCATGTAGGAATCACAACAAAAAGCACCCAGTCCACACTGTAAAGTGGTCATGTAGGAGTCACAACAAAAAGCACCCAGCCCACACTGTAAAGTGGTCATGTAGGAATCACAACAAAAAGCACCCAGCTCACACTGTAAAGTGGTCATGTAGGAGTCACAAAAAGAAGCACCCAGCTCACACTGTAAAGTGGTCATGTAGGAATCACAACAAAAAGCACCCAGCTCACACTGTAAAGTGGTCATGTAGGAGTCACAACAAAAAGCACCAAGCTCACACTGTAAAGTGGTCATGTAGGAATCACAACAAAAAGCACCCAGCTCACACTGTAAAGTGGTCATGTAGGAATCACAACAAAAAGCACTCACCTCACACTGTAAAGTGGTCATGTAGGAGTCACAACAAAAAGCTCCCAGCCCACACTGTAAAGTGGTCATGTAGGAATCACAACAAAAAGCACCCAGCCCACACTGTAAAGTGGTCATGTAGGAGTCACAACAAAAAGCACCCAGCCCACACAGTAAAGTGGTCATGTAGGAGTCACAACAAAAACCACCCAGCCCATACAGTAAAGTGGTCATGTAGGAATCACAACAAAAAGCACCCAGCCCACACTGTAAAGTGGTCATGTAGGAGTCACAACAAAAAGCACCCAGCCCACACTGTAAAGTGGTCATGTAGGAGTCACAACAAAAAGCACCCAGCCCACACAGTAAAGTGGTCATGTAGGAGTCACAACAAAAAGCACCCAGCCCACACTGTAAATTGGTCATGTAGGAGTCACAACAAAAAGCACCCAGCCCACACAGTAAAGTGGTCATGTAGGAGTCACAACAAAAAGTACCCAGCCCACACTGTAAAGTGGTCATGTAGGAGTCACAACAAAAAGCACCCAGCCCACACAGTAAAGTGGTCATGTAGGAGTCACAACAAAAAGTACCCAGCCCACACTGTAAAGTGGTCATGTAGGAGTCACAACAAAAAGTACCCAGCCCACACTGTAAAGTGGTCATGTAGGAGTCACAACAAAAAGTACCCAGCCCACACTGTAAAGTGGTCATGTAGGAGTCACAACAAAAAGCACCCAGCCCACACTGTAAAGTGGTCATGTAGGAGTCACAACAAAAAGCACCCAGCCCACACTGTAAAGTGGTCATGTAGGAGTCACAACAAAAAGCACCCAGCTCACACTGTAAATGTGGTTGGCATTAGGAAGGGCATCCAGCTGTAGAAATTTAGCCAGAAACAGTTCTGTATGAGCAAGACACGGTCACCTGACCCAACTTGCTGCCGTGGAAAGTGGACATTAAATGACAACGGTGATGATGATGATGATGATGATGATGATATATATATATTTATAGTGTACGCGATTCAGTGAATTACTGGTGGTGGTACCAACACAAGCACTCTACGCACTGGCAGAATGTATATATTTAAAAGACAATGAAGTTTTTCATTTACATATAATAGATTTTTTATTGTGTATTGACCTTTTCTGCATGTTTCGCAGAGGATTCACTCAAGGTGACCCATAGGAGTTATAGACCTGACTCTTATTGATCTACTCCTCAGACTGGCGATTTGACAAAAAATATAGCATCATATCTATTTATGTTCATACATTGGACAAAATCACTAGCAAACGTTTCAAGCTCCAAATTTAAACCATACCTCCAGAAAACAAAGCCGTCAATATAGTGACCTCTCTCTCTCTCTCTCTCTGTCTCTGTCTCTCTCTCTCTCTATATATATATATATATATATCATCATCATCATCATCATCATCATCATCATCATCACCGTTTTACGTCCATTCTTCCACGCTAGCATGGGTTAGACGGGTTGTCCTGTTGTGGGCAGTGTCTGGTCGGCTGACCATGCCTTGCTCATACAGGAACTGATTCTGGCTTGATTTCTACAGCTGGATGCCCTTCCTAACACCAACCTCATTTACAGTGAGTGCTGGGTGCTTTTTCGTGGCCCCTACACGTCCACTTTACAGTGTGGACTGGGTGCTTTTTTGCTGTGGCACCTCCACGACCACCTTGCAGTGGGGGGTGTGGGCGCATATATATATATATATATATATATATATATATATATATATATATATATATATATATCACTTTTCCAAGAGGTGGTCGAAATGAACAGACCTACTTTTTCTTGAAGATATTTTTTTTATTTTCTGCCCCTGCTCACTCTCCTCTATCTTTTTATTTCTTCTTTAATTTCTAATTCTATTTTCCGATGAAGGACTAGTGTCCGAAACGTTAAGACTTTTTCTATTATATATATTTTTTTCTATTTACTTTTCATTTACACAGACAGACACATACACACACAAACACACACGTGTGTGTGTGTATGTGATGCCACAGCATTGTATCAGTTCAATGGCTGAAGACTGTAGAAGAATAAGAGTAAAAGAATATGCACTCATATACACACACACACATACATATATACATACGCAGACACACACACACACATATATATATATATATATACACACATACATACTTATTTATATATATATATACATATTTATATATATATATACACACACATACATACATATTTATATATATATATTATGTATAGTAGGATATAAATCTCTTTGTCCTAGCCTCTACTCTCATCAATCCATTATCTCTAGTGCGTATTGTCTGATAGCTTTTATTCATTTTATTTTTATTTAAAATTTTAAGAACAGCTGCACATTCTTATATAAACTGTCGATAACTGAGCTGTGATGGTGTGTGGCTTAGTGGTTAGAGATTTGGGTTCATATTTGTGGGGTTGTGAGTTTGACTCCTAGGCTGGGTGATGAGTTATGTCCTTGAGCAAGACACTTTATTTCACATTACTCCTTCTGCTAGGAGTAGCGACCTGTAGATAGTATCAACAATTGGAAAGACAAATTCCACCCTACTCAGTGAGTGAATCAGGTTTGATTTCTTATTGATCATTTAACCCTTTAGCATTTACATTACTCTATATTTACTATTGTATGTTCATGGTAGACACTTTATCTCCTACTAGCCGAATTACCCGTCCCTTGCTGCGTTTCACGCATTTTTTTGTAAGTAAATGATGATTGATTTTAAACCAGTGATATAATTTATGGAGAAAAAACTCTGCATTTCAATATTACTCAATGTAAAATGTAATGCATGAAAAATTGGAAAACATTATTTTTTGTAATATATCAAATCAAAATTACATTATTAAATCTTATTCTTATTTTGTTTCTTGTAAATAATTTTTTTCAAAATATCAATTCAAAACATGATCATTTCATTTTTGTGTAAAGCATTATTTTATTTGGGCTTCCAAAATTTTCACTATAGTGGGTTTAACCCCCATTAGGGTGTCTTAATATTATTGAAATTTGCTGAAATTTTGTGAATAGGCATCATATCTTGTCATTTACCTATTGTTTAAATTTCATATAAATCAAAGGGAAAAAGTTTTCAGCGGGGGTTTGTGCCCCCGGCGAACTCTTTGATTAAAATGAAATATATTTATCCAAGTACCCTGGGCATTGTAGTTTCAGAATATATATGGTTATGGGGGTCTATCTCCAAAAACATAGGAGGAGTGCGTGAACAAACAAACAGACAGGAACTACAACTTTATATATATAGATAATTACCTCACATAATATCGTATCTATGAGAGTTTGAGAACAATACCTTAACATAGGTATGAGTGACCAGTAACGGCCAGTTTGAACAGAAAGAGGTGAGAGAATTCTGGCCGGATACGGTTGGTTTAAATGCTAAAGGGTTAAAAAAAAGCAAAAAACACTGAGTTATCTTCACCTATTGAGAACATTGTACTAATAAGGTGAGAGATGTTTTAAGGGAGTTGTTTTTGAGATATGGAGTGTCATAGCTACTTCTTCATAGTACATGCTGATTTCATGTACCCCTATGGTAGAGCAAAGGTTCTAAAACTTTTGGGGTCACCACCTCCCCCCTCATGGCCACGTAATACCGTCAGCACCTCCCACCCCTATTTCCGGAGAGACCTGCCTACATGGAAATTGTAAATAATATATGATAAATAAAATTGTAAATAATATATGATAAATAAAATTGTAAATAATATATGATAAATAAAATCGTTAATTTAGTTCCTGTATGAGCAAGGCATGGTCAGCCGACCAGACACTGCCCACAACAGGACAACCCGTCTAACCCATGCTAGCGTGGAAGAACGGACGTAAAACGGTGATGATGATGATGATATATAATAAATAATATAATTGTTTCTATTTTTTTTTTTTACTATATATAAATAAAAATACATATTTTTTATTTATATATAAATATATAATATGTATCATTTGATATTTAATATACTATTAGATCATCTCTGTCACCTCCTTGGGCCCCAGCACTTCTCCTGGACCTTCCCAATGCCCCCCAGCGGCGGTAGTGGCCACTTTGAGAACCTCTGAGGTAGAGGGGGCCCATTGATGGGAGAAGATACAGAGTAAAACCAAGGAAACATTGGAATGGTCTTGTTATTGAGTCACTACACCACACCCATGTAGTGTTGCGCACAGACCCTTGCCTGGGGTTAAGGCTTCAAGGTCGTTAAGTGTGCATAAATCTTCAAGACTGGGGCCAACTATAAGGTGCTCCACTGTAACAGATACCTAAATGTGGAATGTTACACAATGCCCCACCCCCCACCCTCACACACACACAGCCCCGGCGGACAGGATGGAGAAGGCGTTCCCTCGAAGGACAGCAAGGGAGACGTGCTGGAAAAGCCACTCCAACTCGCAGGGCTCACACTTGCGGCTGGCCAGCTCAGCGCCTATGGTGGTGAGTAGGGAGGTATCCCTAGGGCCCGAGGACACCAGAAGTCTCCACTGCCAGGGGTAGCCAGCTCAGCGCCTATGGTGGTGAGTAGGGAGGTATCCCTAGGGCCCGAGGACACCAGAAGTCTCCACTGCCAGGGGTAGCCAGCTCAGCGCCTATGGTGGTGAGTAGGGAGGTATCCCTAGGGCCGGGGACACCAGAAGTCTCCACTGCCAGGGGTACGACCGCAAACCTGTCGGAGAACGACCGGTATTTGAGGAGCTTGGCCTCCTCAGACCGACATGCAGCAGAACCTGGGTTAGTCGCAGAGGTGCTCTGTAGTGTGTAAATTGCCCACATTGGCAGTTGGAATCATCGTAGGTGGGATGTCCTCATTTCTGAGGGTTGGCTGTATAGTGACCAACAGCTGTTAGGGGGTGATTCAGGCAGGGCCAGGAGAGACGGGGTGGGGGGAGAAAGTATGAGAGAAAAGTCGAGGTAGAAAAACAGGCGGGAGGGAGAGAGACAGAGGTTAAGAGAAAGAGAAAAAGAGAGACAGTGAAAGAGAACGAGAAAGAGAGAAATTACATAACAGATCCTTGTCTCTCACATTTCCCTTCCTCTTCCTCCCCCTTCCACCCCACACCAACACCCTTCCCACTTCCTCTTCCTCTTCCTTCCAGCTTTTATTTCACAGAAACATTAAAATGAAAAGAAAAGTAAACACACACATACAAATACACATAAACACACATAAACACACACAGCATACACAAAACACACACATACAGATAAACACACAAAATACACAAAGATACACACATACACAAACAAGATACAAAACACATATAAATGCACACAAGCACACACATACGCACAAATATTCACGCATACACAAACACACACAAATACACAAACACATATATACACAAACAAACACACACACAAACATACAGATACACACATACACAAACACACACAAATACACAAACACATATATACACACAAACAAACACACACACAAACATACAGATACACACATACACAAACAAGATACAAAACACAAATGCACACAAGCACACACATACGCACAAATATACACGCATACACAAACACACAAATACACAAACACATATATACACACAAACAAACATACAGATACACACATACACAAACAAGATACAAAACACACATAAACGCACACAAGCACACACATATGCACAAATATACACGCATACACAAACACACACAAATACACAAACACATATATACACACAAACAAATACACAAACAGGATACAAAACACATATACACAAACACACACAAATACACAAACACATATATACACACAAACAAACACACACAAACATACAGATACACACATACACAAACAAGATACAAAACACATATACATGCACACAAGCACACACATACGCACAAATATACATGCATACACAAACACACACATACAAATACACATATATACACACAAACACACACACACACAAACATACAGATACACACATACACAAACAAGATACAAAACACATATACATGCACACAAGCACACACATACGCACAAATATACACGCATACACAAACACAAATACACAAACACATATATACACACAAACAAACATACAGATACACACATACACAAACACACACAAATACACAAACAAACACACACACAAACATACACAGACAGAGAGAGAGAAAATATTTTTGTTTTAGTTTTACAAGCAGAATGATATATAGTGTCTGTTTTAAAAGTTTATTTTTAAAACTGCATCAGAGGTGTTTATTGTTGGTTGGGAGTTTGTATTATGGGGCCAATATGTTGACATCATCATCATCATCATCATCAGCGTTTTACGTCCGTTTTTCCACGCTAGCATGGGTTAGACGGGTTGTCCTGTTGTGGGCAGTGTCTGGTCGGCTGACCATGCCTTGCTCATACAGGAACTGATTTGGCTTGGTTTCTACAGCTGGATGCCCTTCCTAACACCAACCTCATTTACAGTGAGTGCTGGGTGCTTTTTCGTGGCGCCTACACATCCACTTTACAGTGTGGGCTGGGTGCTTTTTTGCCGTAGCACCTCCACGACCACCTTGCGGTGGGGGCATATTGTCTATATGCTTCAGCTTGTACCCATGGGAGGTCGGGTACTCTGTATTACTGCATGACGCCAGAGGTCACGGTCGTGTGCCTTTGAGAGGTGTAATTGGGTAAGGTCGGCTTTTATCACCTCATCCCAGGTCATCTTGGGTCTCCCCACTCCGCGGTTTCCATCGACTTCTAGTGCTCTGCACCTTTTTATGCAGCTGTCATCCTTCATACGCATCACAATAAAAATATTAATAATAATAATTGTTTCTACTTTTGGTACAAGGCCAGCAATTACCCAGTGCATTACTGGTACTTTATTTTATCGACCCCGTAAGGATGAAAGGCAAAGTTAACCTCGGCGGGATTTGAACTCAGAACATAAAGGGCCATAACTCTATGCTGCAAAGCATTGCATTCGACCCCTCTACCAATGCTGCCATAATAATGGTTTCTGATTTAGGCACAAGGCCAGCAATTTGGGGAATGGGAAAGTCGATTAAATCGACTCCAGTACGTGACTGGTACTTTATTTTATCAACCACGTAAGGATAAAAGTCAAAGTTAATCTCGGTGCTATTTGAACTCAGAATGTAAAGGGCCGTAACTCTATGCTGGAAAGCACGGTGTCTGACGCTCTACCATTACTGCCAACAATAATAATAATAATTGTTTCTACTTTAGGCACAAGGCCAGCAATTACCCAGTACATTACTGGTACAGGCCAGCAATTTTGAGAGAGGGGTTTATGGTTCAGTCCTCCTGCTTGGCACCCTGGACAAGTGGTCTTGTACTATAGTCTTCATTTGTGAGTAGAATTTGGTAGATGGAAACTGTGCAGAAGCCCTTTATGTATTTGTATGTGGCTATGTAAGAAATAGGGCAGGAGCCTGTTCTGTGTGAGTGCATGTGTGTGTATGAGAGTATGTGTGTGTGTGTGTATATCTATATGTGTGTGTGTGTGTGTATATATATATGTGTGTGTGTGTGTGTGTGTGTATATATGTGTGTGTGTGTATATATATATGTGTATGTATATGTATATTTGTGTGTGTATATGTATACATATACACACTCATATATACACACACATATATATATATAATAATAATGAAATTATTGTGTAAAGTGCTCAGGTGCACTACAACTCGTCAAAGGTGTATGTATAGTACATAGAATAATACACAAATGTCAGGGAAGTACATGTGTGTATGTGTTAGCTGTAGTGTTGGCGGATCTCGGGAAGCATGGAGGCCTTAAAGGATGCAGTGTCTCGACAGCTAACAACTGATGCAGGTAGTTTGTTCCATGCTTCAGCAACTCTGAGCATGAAAAAATGTTTCCGAAAGTCATGGGAACTGTGCTGTTTTCTTACTTTGTGGGCATGACCACGTGTGTTAGACACATGGAAATCAAAAAGGTACTCAGGGTTGTTGTTGGCAACATGGTTAACAATTTTGTGGGTGTTTACCAAGTCAGTTGCCAGGCGTTGGAGCTTCAATGAATCCATGCCCAGGGAAGCAAGGCGCTCAGAGTATGGTAGATGCCTGATGGAGGGTATTCGCTTGGTTGCACATCTCTGAACAGTTTCCAGGCGGTCAATGTTCTGAGCAAGATAGGGGTTCCAGACTGGTGATGCAAATTCTAAGTGTGGTCGCACCATAGCTGTATACAGCCTTAAATAGATATCTGGAGAGCGGCTGACAAAGGTCTTGCTGAGTGATGCTAAGACACCCTCGGCCCTCTTGACAATTTTAGAGACGTGCCTCGTCCAACGCAAATCGCTGCTGACCGTAATGCCCAGGTCACGTTCACAGGAAGACTTCTTGATATTAGTGTTGTGGAGGGAGTATGTGGACGCTGGGTTTTTACTCCCAAAATGCATGGTGGTGCACTTGTCCACAGCTAGCTTGAGTTGCCAGTCTGAGATCCATTGTTGCATTGTGTCCACACATTGTGTACACACACATACCCTCATACACACACATGAACTCAGACATATATATGTATATATGTCTGTGTGTGTATATGTATATTTCTGTATGTATATATATATATGTCTAATATATATATATGTGTG
>OZ024760.1:6430358-6435358 GCA_964016885.1 Eledone cirrhosa
GTATTCGTTATAACGAAATTTTACCTGTACTATAAGTGATGTTAGTAATGTTAAAATAATCTTTAAATAATCTTTAAATCTTATTTATTTTTATTTGTTTTTTTTTTTAACGTTTGTTTTCAAATATTTCCACTTCATCTCATCACTTCCTTTTCGTCATATCACTTCCTCCTCATCACATCTTCCTCATTACTCCCCCCCTCCCCACACCACCACCACCGTCTTCGTTATTTCCTCTTCGTTTCGTTACTCTGCTAAGTGTAACAGTAACAATAATTATTATCATCGTTGTTGTCTATTTAGGTAAATTCTAATTAAAAACCTAAATATTGCCACCATTGCAATAAATTTCAGATTTATATTTTATATGAAATATAAAATATCAACTTTTCCGAAACTATTTCTAAATTTTGGAAGCATTTCAAAATTTAACGAAATCTAAAAATAAGAATCAAAATTTATAATCCTAAATATTTCTATTTTCTAAAGTTTTATATAAATCTTTTTCTTTTTCTTTTTTTGCTTTGTGTTTTTTTGTTGTTGTTTACTTTACATATTAAATCTTTCATTTTTTAAAATTTTGTTTTTAATTCTCCATCAATATTCCTGGCAGGTATTACGTTTTATTTGCGTATTTCCGTCTTGTTTACTTATAAATTTACATGGACATTGTTTTCCATCAAATTGGTGTGGAAGTTGTGATAATGTTGGTGGTGGTGGTGTTGGTGATAGTGATGATGGTGTTGTTGTTGGTGGTAGTGGTGGTGATGGTAGTATTGGTGGTGGTGGTGATAATGTTGGTGGTAGTGGTGATAGTGATGATGGTGATGGTGGTGGTGATAATGTTGGTGGTGGTGGTGTTGGTGGTAGTGGTGGTGGTGGTGTTGGTGGTGGCGATAATGTTGGTGATAGTGATGGTGGTGATGATAATGTTGGTGGTAGTGGTGGTGGTGATAATGTTGTTGATAGTGATGGTGATAGTGGTGGTGGTGGTGGTGATGATAGTGTTGGTGATGGTGGTGATAGTGTTGGTGGTGGTGATGGTGGTGGTAGTGGTGTTGGTGGTAGTAATGATGATGATGACGATTTTTTGTGTGCATGTGTATATGTGTGCTTGCGTGTATGTGTGTGTGTGGTTTTTTATTGAACTGGATGTATTTCATCATGACACTGTGTCTTACATGAATATCAATTATTGAATGTCTTTTTGTTTTTTTTTTATCTAGATCAGTTGCCCCATGATTGCCCTCCTTCTCAGGCTCTTCAGCTAGGATTTGAACTCGCTCTCAAAGAAAGAGACGCTGTTTTAAGAGAAAATGCCAAAGCTGTAGAAGAACGGGATTCTGCTCTGCGACAGTATAAATTAATGAAAAATGAACGAGACCAGGCTCTGCATGGCTTGGAGAACATAACTGGGAAATCTACAAAAGCTAGCAATACGTGAGTATTTCAATATACTTCTTCAACATCGTCTGTAGTTATGGTCGTAGTTTCAGGCAAGGTTTTCTAGCTAGATGCCATTCCTGTCAATCACCAACCATTTTACCATGTGAACTGGGTGCATTATTTGTGCCACCAGCACTAGAGAGGTTGTCTGACCAATTTTAAAACTCCTCCTCTCTGCACTGTGTTAGTGTTTTATTTTATTCACAGTGACTGCTCTCCTAGACAGATCACTTTCACTTTGGCCTACAGAGCCTGTCTCATACAGTCTTATTTTATTTGGAGTGACAGCTCTCCTAGACAGGTTGCCTTCACTATGGCCTACAAAACTCATGTTTGTCTCATACAGTCTTATTTTATTCAGAATGACAGTTTCCAATTTTTTATATTGTTTTTGGAAAAACAATATATTTTCATATATATATATATATATATATATATATATATATATATATATATATATATATATATATATATCAAATTAAAAGGTAGAGTTAAAAACTCACAATAATCCACTATGATTCAGAGAGTTCCAGGAAGAGAGACTGAGGTCTTTATTAATCATAGCAATGAGAAAGACACACTATATATATATATATATATATATATATATATATATATATATATATATATATATATATTTATATATATATATATATTTATATATATATATATATTTATATATATATATATTTATATATATATATATTTATATATATATATATTTATATATATATATATATTTATATATATATATATATTTATATATATATATATATTTATATATATATATATATTTATATATATATATATATTTATATATATATATGTAGATAAATCTATGAATATGCATGCCAATTCTAACACATATATATCCTAGAAACGATCGTTAAATAATGAACTTTTTTTGTTTAATATAAGGAACTGTTTCATTGTTTTATTCATTATTTTTTTAATATTTTATATTTATATATATATATATATATATTTATATATATATATATTTATATATATATATATATTTATATATATATTTATATATTTATATATATTTATATATCATCATCATCATCATCACCGTTTTACGTCCGTTCTTCCACGCTAGCATGGGTTAGACGGGTTGTCCTGTTGTGGGCAGTGTCTGGTCGGCTGACCATGCCTTGCTCATACAGGAACTGATTTGGCTTGATTTCTACAGCTGGATGCCCTTCCTAACACCAACCTCATTTACAGTGAGTGCTGGGTGCTTTTTCGTGGCGCCTACACGTCCACTTTACAGTGTGGGCTGGGTGCTTTTTCGTGGCGCCTACACGTCCACTTTACAGTGAGTGCTGGGTGCTTTTTCGTGGCGCCTACACGTCCACTTTACAGTGTCGGCTGGGTGCGGGGGCATATTGTCTATATGCTTCAGCTTGTACCCACGGGAGGTCGGGTACTCTGTATTACTGCGTGACGCCAGTGGTCACGGTCGTGTATCATCGCCTTTGAGAGGTGTAATTGGGTAAGGTCGGCTTTTATCACCTCATCCCAGGTCATCTTGGGTCTCCCCACTCCGCGGTTTCCATCGACTTCTAGTGCTCTGCACTTTTTTATGCAGCTGTCATCCTTCACACACATCACATATCCATACCAATGCAATCGCCTCTCCTGCACACAGCATTTGATTCCTCTTATGCTCAGTCTCTCTCTCAATTCATTTATGCTTTGTCGTTCGCGTATATTACTATTACACATCCATCGGAGCATGCAGGCTTCGTTTTTCTCTAATCTACGTAAGTCTTCCACCTTCAGCGCCCAGATCTCACTACCATGTAACATTGCTGTTCGGATACATGCATCATACAGTCTGCCTTTCATTTTGAGGGAGAAGCCTTTTGCAGCTAGCAGTGGTAGTAGTTCCCTGAACTTCTTCCATCCCGTTCTCACCCTAGTTATTGTACTTCCTGAACACCCACCTCCGCTGCTAATTCGGTCACCTAGGTAGCAGAAGCTGTCTACTGTCTCTACAGAGCCCTCCCAGAGATTAGTGGTACTTGTTTCCTGTGGCTGTTTGCTGCTTGCGTCCCAGTACAGCTGCTGCATGTGAAGCCTACATTCTTAATTAAGCTTCCTGAGATCCCGCTACATCTCTTGTCTACCCATTGTTTGCATTTGGGGCAGAGAATGGAGTTCCTACCTACACCTTTCCTACATACTGAGCAAGGCCATTTCCCTGAGGGGATCTGGGTTCTGTTTTCTCGTCTACTTACAAGGACCTTAGTCTTTGTCATATTGACTTTGAGACCCTTTCTTTTTAGTCCCTGCTTCCAAGTTTGGAATTTCTTCTCTAGTTCTACCACAGATTCAGCTATAAGTGCGAGGTCATCAGCATACAGGAGTTCCCATGGGCATCCGGTCTTAAACTCCTCCGTTATTGCCTGCAGAACTATGATGAACAGGAGAGGGCTAAGAACAGAGCCCTGGTGGACCCCAACCTGTACGCTAAATTCGTCGCTATACTCATTGCTAATCCTAACTTTGCTGACTGCTCCCCTATACATGGCGTGTACAGCTTTCACAAGCCATTCATCTACTCCTAGTTTTCTAAGAGCCCACCAGATTACACCACATGGAACTCTGTCAAAGGCTTTCTCAAGATCGATGAATGCCAGGTAGAGTGGCTTACTTTTAGCTAGGTACTTCTCCTGTATATATATATGTATATATTTATATATATATATATATTTATATATATATATATATATTTATATTTAAAAGAATAGAGGTGTAACACACGAGTTGTGATATATTGGTAAAAGGAAAAGAAAATGCTGACAAATTGTTCCCAGTGAGAAATAGTTTAATTAGGAATATATATATATATACGTTTGTATATGTATAATAAAGCCAAAACAATGCAGGTATGGACATAGAATAAAGAATGCAAATGCAAAAGACTAATTGTCAACAATATCTTTTGCATTTGCATTCTTTATTCTATGTCCATACCTGCATTGTTTTGGCTTTATTATACATATACAAACGTTTATACCTCATTACACAATGCTTCAAGTGAACTATAACCTCCTCCCATATATATATATATATATATATATATATTTATATTAATAGTAATAATAATAAATTTGAAGACTAATATATATTTATATATATATATATTTATATATATATATATATATATATATATATATTTATATTTATATATATATATATATTTATATATATATATATATATATATATATATATATATATATATATATATATATATATATACTACACTTTGATCTTAGTCAAAAGGCTGAACATAAATTTAGACTTTGAACTGTTTATCACCCATCTTGCTGTGGACTATAAAATCATATTGAGCTTTATAGCATTTTCTTTGCCTTTGTATTATCAACTCACTTAAACGTGTTCACATATATATATATATGTGTGTGTGCGTGTATGTATGTGTGTGTATATAAGTATGTTTTGAAGCAGCAAGCAAGTTTGAAATTAGAAATAGATATTTTCGCCATATTTTTTAACTAAAGATATTTTAGCCTAAAATTTC
>OZ024760.1:6440358-6445358 GCA_964016885.1 Eledone cirrhosa
TAATCCCAATGGGTCACGGGTGGTCTAGTTTATAAGTAAAGGTCTCATTATAAAACTCACCAAACCACTCAACAATTAACAGTTAAAGAATTTGTTTACATTTAAAATTTTAAATGATGCCATAATGCAATGAAAATATATATTGTCTAACTACAGAAGTATGACGTCAAACCACTCTAGCATATCTAAACTATAATAAAAGAAGGTTGCGGGATTGCGTATGGTTTTTTTTATTTTTTATCCCGTTTGTAAAATAAGTTGGATTACTTTGAATAAATAATGAATGAATGTTACATAATTTATTATTATAAAAATTATAATAACTTTTTTTCAAAATAAATAAAGCCTGGAGAAGGATGGGCTCTGACAGGCTTAAAAATGCCCAAGAAATGCCACATGTCAAACCATAACCCTTCGTCTCTATCAGGAGTTATGGGACCATATATATATATATATATGTGTGTGTAAAAGGTAAACAGAAATAACATAGAAGGGATATATTAGGTTAATGCTTGATATAGCAGGAAGCGGGTCTTAACATTTCGGACGCTAGTCCTTCATCAGAAGAAAGAATGAGAAATAAGATAATTGTTTCTACTTTTGGCACAAGGCCAGTAAATACCCAGTACATTACTGGTACTTTATTTTATCGACCCCGATGAAAGGCAAAGTTAACCTCGGCGGGATTTGAACTCAGATCGTAAAGGGACGTAACTCTATGCTGCAAAGCATGGCGTCCGACTCTCTACCGATACTGCCAAAAGATAATATATATATATATTAATTCAAAATATTAACAAAATAGATATTCTTATGATCAAGTATATTTTATTATACATATTTCAGAGGTACTGAGTTAAGTTCAACAGTACGTCCTCATCAGATAAAATAAGATGATGCGTGACATACCCTGACATGGTAGATGGTTAAGATTCAGTCATGGTAGTGAGTAATATATGACAAAACTCAATATTTATACCTTAATATTGAGAACATGAGAAAAATATATAATACATACAATAGAGAGGGTGCGTCTCATACAGCTTAAAAAATACATGGCATCAATATAACTGTTAAGTTTGATTTATTCATTGAACCTTGTTTAACTTTTAAATATATATATATATATATACTCTGCAATGTATTGAGTACCTTACTTACTGTGGTTACCTCCGATTCAACCCGGAATAACGTATATATATATATATATATATATTTATTGTATAGAAGGAGCTTCTACAGGACTAGAACTGTTTCATTCAGATGAAATCTTCAGGAAGCTGGGTGTCATATTAAGTTCTGGTATTTATACATTTAGGTAGTGGTGGTAAGGGAGGGGTGGTGGCTTGGGGGGGGGGGGGGGGGGGTAGGTTGGTATTTAGATACACAGGACCATAACATGGCACAGACCTTACTTACTGTGGTTATCCCCGACTCAACCCAGGACCTACGTATATATATATATATATATATATATATATTTCCATAGAAAAGGTAATAGCAAGAAGAGTGCTCTATGTATAGTACAGAGTTAATTATATATATATATATATGTAAGATCCTGATGTAAATTGGGAGGTGACCACTGTTAAAAAAGGTACTCAGTATGTTAGTAGTAGTAGAGTATAGGTATATTCATTATATTATAGAAATGACTCCTACAGGACTAGAACTTTTTCATTTACAAGAAATCATCAGGTACTTATATATATATATATATATATATATATATATATATATAAATGGCTCCTACAGGACTAGAACTGTTTCATTTGAAGGAAATCATCAGGGCTTTTCTGATTATTTCCTTCGAATGAAACAGTTCTAGTCCTGTAGAAGCCATTTCTATATTAAATATTTATACTCTACTATGTATTGAGTACCTTACTTACTGTGGTTACCTCCAATTGAACCCGGGATACACACACACACATGCACACACACACACACGCACACACACACACACACACACACACACACACACACACACACACACGCACACACACACACACATATATGCAGTTCTGTTTACATGCTAACACAAGAGCAAGAATTCTGGGGTCATTCTACTGACATGGCTTCAAGAGGCTGTGTGCATCTGACAGTAATGTACTGGGTAATTGCTGGCCTTGTGCCTAAAGTAGAAACAATTATTAATATTCGAAAAACTCAGATTACATTTATTGTACTCAGCCATGTTGAGCGATGAACTATTTGTTAGTTTTATATATAAAGCCTAGCTAAGATAAAAGTGTCACGCAGTAATACAGAGTACCCGACCTCCCATGGGTACATGCTGAAGCATATAAACAATATGCCTCCACACCCCCCACCGCAAGGTGGTTTTGGAGGTGCCACGGCAAAAAAGCACCCAGCCCACACTGTAAAGTGGACGTGTAGGCGCCACAAAAAAGCACCCAGCCCACACTGTAAAGTGGACGTGTAGGCGCCACGAAAAAGCACCCAGCACTCACTGTAAATGAGGTTGGTGTTAGGAAGGGCATCCAGCTGTTGAAATCAAGCCAGATCAGTTCCTGTATGAGCAAGGCATGGTCAGCCGACCAGACACTGCACACAACAGGACAACCCGTCTAACCCATGCTAGTGTGGAAGAACGGACGTAAAACGGTGATGATGATGATGATGATGAAAAGAGGACAAAACTCTGATTCCATCAGGGAAATGGCCATGTTCGATATGTAGAAAAGGAGCTGGCATAGATTCTATAAAATGTTCTCAATGCAGATCTTGGGTACACAAGAGATGTCATCATCATCATCATCATCACTCGTCGACTACTGTCGAGATGATGGATCTCACTCTCATGCCCCAGCATCCCCTGTCCCCCATCGCTGCCCCCAGGTCCTGTCTGCTGATTCCCGTATCCCTAGAGATAACGTCAGGGAATGACAGCTTCCTACTCCCAGTCAGGCTGGAGTCAGGGTTCCAGAGCAAGAGAGCGGATATGATTAGATGTAGTGGGATAGCAGGCAAACTAACAGGTAGGGAGAAATACGTATGCAGTAGATGTACAGGGAAATTAGACAGTAGAAGTCGTATTGATAGACACATTTTTCAAATTCAGGTAGGATCTATAGAAGTGGTTGATAGCTTCCGGTACCTAGGTGATCAGATTAGCATGAGAGGGGGGTGTTCTGAGGCCATAGTATTTAGAATAAGGACGGGTTAGAAGAAGTTTAGAGAGCTGCTTCCTCTGTTGACAAAGAAGGGTTTCTCCCTGCGTATGAAAGGCCAGTTATATGGTGCCTGTGTGAGATGCGCGATGCTGCATGGTAGGGAGACATGGGCAGCAACTGCAGAGGATATGTGACAGCTGGAGAGAAATGAAGCAAGCATGCTCCGTTGGATGTGTAATGTCAATGTGCGTGAACGACCAAGCATAGATGACTTGAGAGAGAAACTGTGTATAAGAGGGATAAACTGCAGTGTGCGGGAGAGAAGGCTGAGATGGTATGGACATGTGATACGCATGGAGGATGACCGCTGGGTAAAGAAGTGCCAAGAAATCCCAGTAGAAGGAAGACGCAGTAGAGGAAGACCACGAAAAACATAGGCGGAGGTGGTGAGAGCTGACCTCAGATCGCTGAAGCTCACCAAGGAGATGATGAAGGACCGTGACAAGTGGAGAGATGCTGTGGTGAATAGGTCCCCCCCCCCCCCATCCTTGCAAGCAGGGAACAGCAGACATAAAATGATGATGATGATGATTATATATATATATATAGTGCATCAGTTTAGTACTAGAGTTTATTCTTCTTCTCTATCACTCTTTCTCACACCCTCTCTATCATTCTATCACTCTCTCTCTCTCTACTTCTCTATCATTCTATCTCTCTCTCTCTCTCTCTCTCTCTCTCTACTTTATCATTCTATCTCTCTCTCTCTCTCTCTACTTTATCATTCTATCTCTCTCTCTCTCTCTCTCTCTACTTTATCATTCTATCTCTCTCTCTCTCTACTTTATCATTCTATCTCTCTCTCTCTCTACTTTATCATTCTATCTCTCTCTCTCTCTACTTTATCATTCTATCTCTCTCTCTCTCTCTACTTCTCTATCATTCTCTCTCTCTCTCTCTCTCTCTCTCTCTCTACTTCTCTATCATTCTATCTCTCTCTCTCTCTACTTCTCTATCATTCTCTCTCTCTCTCTCTCTCTCTACTTCTCTCTCTCTACTTCTCTATCATTCTATCTCTCTCTCTCTCTCTCTCTCTCTCTCTCTACTTCTCTATCATTCTATCTCTCTCTCTCTCTCTCTCTCTCTACTTCTCTATCATTCTCTCTCTCTCTCTCTCTCTCTCTCTCCCTCTCTCTACTTCTCTCTCTCTCTACTTCTCTATCATTCTATCACTCTCTCTCTCTACTTCTCTATCATTCTCTCTCTCTCTCTCTCTCTACTTCTCTATCATTCTCTCTCTCTCTCTCTCTCTCTACTTCTCTATCATTCTATCTCTCTCTATCTCTCTCTCTCTCTCTCTCTCTACTTCTCTATCATTCTCTCTCTCTCTCTCTCTCTCTCTCCTTACACTTCTCTACTATCAAGACAGGTTAAATTCTGTTTAATTCCATTTATTATCATTTGTGAGGTTCACTTGTGTTTATGTCGTGCGTAAACCTGTAAAACCAGTGTACACTGGGGTTGACATCTGTTAGCTATTGCTTTCATTTTGAAAGTCTGAGATTGCATGTTGAGAATCTGTAAATATCGTTTATTTACATGTTTCTGTTGGTTTTTACTATTATCTTTATTGTTATTGTATGTGTGTGTGTGTGCTATCTGTTTATATGTGTGTGTGTGTGTGATATCTGTTTGTATGTGTGTGTATGTGTGTGATATCTGTTTATATGTGTGTGTGTGTGTGATATCTGTTTGTATGTGTGTGTATGTGAACTATCTGTGTGTCTATATGTGCTTTATGTGTCTATATGTGCTTTGTGTGTGTATGTGTGCTATCTGTTTATATGTGTGTGTGTGCTATCT
>OZ024760.1:6457858-6465358 GCA_964016885.1 Eledone cirrhosa
GAAACCATGATAAGCACCGGCCTAACGAACATTCTGGCTTAAGACAGACTTTAGTTAGATTAGATATAGCTGTAGAGACCATATCAATGGATAGGTCTGTTCAGGTGTGTCAACAACATGACAACCTCCCTGGTGTTAATGACATGATAAATACACCCAGTACACTCTGTAAAGTTGTTGGTGATAGGAAGGGTATCCAGCCTTAGAAAACTATACCAAAGAGAGCCTAAAAAGTTTGAGAATCTCTGAACTCTACTGACTAATGTGTCCTTTTTTGTTTAAAACAAACCCCAGCAAACAAACCAAAAAAGACAGTAGTATGTAATTTGAGGGAGATGTAGCTATTATTTCTAACACACACCTCGACCGTGTACAGACTCTCTATTGCCAGTTTCAGGGAGATGTAGCTGTTATTTCTAACACACACCTCGACCATGTACAGACTCTCTATTGCCAGTTTCAGGGAGATGTAGCTGTTATTTCTAACATACACTGAGACCATGTACAGACTCTCTATTGCCAGTTTCAGGGAGATGTAGCTGTTATTTCTAACATACACTGAGACCATGTACAGACTCTCTATTGCCAGTTTGAGGGAGATGTAGCTGTTATTTCTAACACACACCTCGACCATGTACAGACTCTCTATTGCCAGTTTGAGGGAGATGTAGCTGTTATTTCTAACATACACTGAGACCATGTACAGACTCTCTATTGCCAGTTTGAGGGAGATGTAGCTGTTATTTCTAACATACACTGAGACCATGTACAGACTCTCTATTGCCAGTTTCAGGGAGATGTAGCTGTTATTTCTAACATACACTGAGACCATGTACAGACTCTCTATTGCCAGTTTGAGGGAGATGTAGCTGTTATTTCTAACATACACTGAGACCATGTACAGACTCTCTATTGCCAGTTTGAGGGAGATGTAGCTGTTATTTCTAACACACTGAGACCATGTACAGACTCTCTATTGCCAGTTTGAGGGAGATGTAGCTGTTATTTCTAACACACTGAGACCATGTACAGACACTCTATTGCCAGCTTGGCAAGTCTAATTAAAGTGACAGGTATTTTGACTATAAAACATGTAAGACATTTTTTTTTTGTTCCACCACCACCACCATTACCAGCAACAGTGCCACCACCACCACCACCATCATCATCATCATCATCATCATTAGCAGCAGCACCACCAGCACCACCACCACCAATTTAATAAATTCTTTAATTTTGAATGGTTTTAGTTTGTTGTAGTGAAATTCCTTTTGAGTTTCCGATAAAACTGACAGCCGGATTCTCTGGAGATAGAAATTGATAAAAATGTGTTGAAGTACTGAATATTGAGAATTTATGGTCAAATATGGAGGAGAGAATGGAATGGATGGAAGGAAGAAAGGAATAAAGACAGTTTTATAGGCCCAGACATGATTGTGTAGACATAGGAATGACTGTATAGGCCCAGATATGGCTGTATAGGCCCAGACATGATTGTATAGACATAGGAATGACTGTATAGGCCCAGATATGGCTGTATAGGCCCAGACATGATTGTATAAACATAGGAATGACTGTATAGGCCCATATATGGCTGTATAGGCCCAGACATGATTGTGTAGACATAGGAATGACTGTATAGGCCCAGATATGGCTGTATAGGCCCAGACATGATTGTATAGACACAGGAATGACTGTATAGGCCCAGATATGGCTGTATAGGCCCAAATATGGCTGTATAGGCCCAGACATGATTGTATAGACACAGGAATGACTGTATAGGCCCAGATATGGCTGTATAGGCCCAGACATGATTGTATAGACACAGGAATGACTGTATAGGCCCAGACATGATTGTATAGACATAGGAATGACTGTATAGGCCCAGACATGATTGTATAGACATAGGAATGACTGTATAGGCCCAGATATGGCTGTATAGGCCCAGACATGATTGTATAGACACAGGAATGACTGTATAGGCCCAGACATGATTGTATAGGCCCATACATGATTGTATAGGCATAGGAATGACTGTATAGGCCCAGACATGATTGTATAGACATAGGAATGACTGTATAGGCCCAGACATGATTGTATAGACACAGGAATGACTGTATAGGCCCATACATGATTGTATAGGCCCATACATGATTGTATAGGCATATAAATGACTGTATAGGCCCAGACATGACTGTATAGGCATAGGAATGACTGTATAGGCCCATATATGGCTGTATAGGACCAGATACGGCTGTATAGGCCCAGACATGATTGTATAGACATAGGAATGACTGTATAGGCCCAGATATGGCTGTATAGGCCCAGACATGATTGTATAGACATAGGAATGACTGTATAGGCCCAGATATGGCTGTATCGGCCCAGACACGGCTGTATAGGACCAAAGATGGGTGTTTAGACACAGAAATAGCTGTATAGTCATAGGTGTGGTTGTATAGGCACAGGAATGGCTGTATAGTCATAGGTGTGGTTGTATAGGCACAGGAATGGCTGTATAGTCATAGGTGTGGTTGTATAGGCACAGGAATGGCTGTATAGTCATAGGTGTGGTTGTATAGGCACAGGAATGGCTGTATAGTCATAGGTGTGGTTGTATAGGCACAGGTGTGGTTGTATAGACACAGGAATGGCTGTATAGGCACAGGTGTGGTTGTATAGGCACAGGTGTGGTTGTATAGGCACAGGAATGGCTGTATAGGCACAGGTGTGGTTGTATAGTCCCAGACATGGTTGTACAGAAATAGGAATGGTTGTATAGGCACAGACATGGCTGTATAGACACAGACCTGGCTGTATAGGCACAGGCATGGCTGTATAGGCACAGACCTGGCTGTATAGGCACAGACATGGCTGTATAGACACAGAACGTGGCTGTATAGACACAGACCTGGCTGTATAGGCACAGACGTGGCTGTATAGGCACAGGCGTGACTGTATAGGCACAGGTGCGACTGTATAGGCACAGGTGTGGCTGTATAGACACAGACCTGGCTGTATAGGCACAGGCGTGGCTGTATAGGCACAGGTGTGACTGTATAGGCGCAGACATGGCTGTATAGGTATAAATATGATTGTATAGGCACTAGTGGAGCTGTATAAGCACAGACGTGTAGGTATAGGAGGCATGGCTGTGTGGTTAAAGAGTTCATTTGACAGACACATGGTTCTGGGTTGAGTCCCTCGCTTTGTTTTTAAATTACAAATCATTATTGGTGGATTGGCTGTATCAGTAGAGCATCAGACACCATGCTTTGCAGCATAGAGTTACGGCCCTTTATGGTCTGAGTTCAAATCCCACCGAGGTTAAATTTGCCTTTCATCCTTACGGGGTCGATAAAATAAAGTACCAGTAATACACTGGGATAATTGCTGGCCTTGTGCCAAAAGTAGAAACAATTGAGGTTAAATTTGCCTTTCATCCTTACGGGGTCGATAAAATAAAGTACCAGTAATACACTGGGATAATTGCTGGCCTTGTGCCTAAAGTAGAAACAATTATTATTATTATTAGGCATCGGATTGGCAGTATTGGTAAAGCATCAGACACCAAGCTTTGTAGCATAGAGTTATGGCCCTTTATATTCTGAGTTCATATTCCACCGAGGTTAGCTATGCCTTGATATGGGGTTGATAAAATAAAGTACCAGTAATGCACTGGGGTCAATTTAATTGACTCTTTTCCCCAAAAAAATTGTTGTTAATGTTGCTGTTCTTGTTGATGTTGTTACTATTGTTGTTGTTAATGTTGTTCTTGTTGGTGGTGGTGGTGATGTTGTTGTTGTTGTTGGTGGTGGTGGTGGTGGTGGTGGGGGGGGTGATGTTGTTGGTGGTGATGTTGTTGGTGGTGGTGGTGGTGGTGGTGATGTTGGGGGGGGATGTTGTTGTTGTTGTTGGTGGTGGTGGTGGTGGTGATGTTGGTGGTAGGGGTGGTGATGTTGTTGATGTTTTAATAACTGTTGTTATTGTTGGTGGTGGTGGTGGTGTTGATGTTTTTGCTGGTGGTGGTGGTGGTGTTGTTGTTGTTGTCGTCGTTGTCGTTGTTGGTGGTGGTGGTGTTGATATTATTGATGTTTTGATAACTGTTGTTATTGTTGTTGGTGGTGATGTTGTTGATGTTTTGATTACTGTTGTTGTTGTTGTTGTTGTTAATGTTGATGTTGATGTTGTTGTTGTTGGTGGTGGTGTTGATGTTGTTGTTATTGTTGTTGTTAAAAGTGAACCTGAACCGTACCAGCTGTTTTCTGTAACCAATTCTTTATCAACTCACGAGGGCAAATGTGGTTTTAATAATTTCATCTGGGATTTACGAGATTACATTAGCTTGTTAAAATATTAATTAATGTTATTTTCTTCGTTTGTGTTGTTCTTGTCTTTTGGGTTTTATTTTTAATTTTTCCTCTTCTTCTTCTTTGCCCACTTATTCGTGAGAAGGTCGTGGGGTCAGAGTCCTCAAAAAATCCTTCCAGTGGGTCCTGTCAGAAGCAATCGTCTCCAACTGATCCGGATGGATCCCCAAGTGAAAACAGCCAAGCTCAAGGATGTTATCCAACCATTTTGCTTGGAGTCTACCCCTGGGTCTCCTGCTGGTTGGTTTTGCCAGTAAAATCTGTTCAGCGATTCTTTCCTGAGACACTTATATTCCATAAGCCCATAGTATTGGAACTGTGATGCCTCAATTAAGAGAAGTAGTGGCTTTACCTGGAGTGATTCTCTGATCTCCGAGCTACACACTTTATCAGAGGAATCCCATTTCGGCCGCTTCTTCTTTGCATTCAAAGTCTGAACATTGTTTCTGTGAATCTCTGTTAGTTCTGATGATGAGGACTCTTCAGTGGTACCATAGACCTTCCTGGTGTTTGGTGACCTACATGATAAACACACCCAGTGGACTCTGTAAAAATGGTTGGTGTAAAAAACCTGCGAAACAAAGGGTCTTGAGGACAGGACAACTTCCCTGGTGTTGGTGACCAACATGAAAATGCACCCAGTGGTCTCTGTAAAATGGTTTGTGATAGAAAGTACCTTCAACTGTAGATAACCTGCCAAAGAGTCTGGAGGACTCATCAGCTGTGCCATAGACATCACAACCTCCCTCGCGCTGGTGACCTACAATGATAAGTACACCCAGTGGACTTTGTAAAGGTGTTGGTTGCAGGAAATGCATTGAATTGTAGAAAACCTGCCAAACAAAGAGTCTGGAGGACTCTTCCGCTGTCCCATAGACATCACAACCTCCCTCGTGTTGGGGACTGAAGACGTGTGGGAGGAATTAGAGAGAAATAAATAAAGAGATTGACAGAGAGAGACGGGGGGCAGCTGTTCTTAGAAATAGATTGGCTAAAGAAGTGTGTGAAGAATTAGAGAGAATAAGAGATGAAGATATTGACAGGTGTGAAGTGCCTCTCTGACCACTGGCCAAAGAACACAAAAGACTGTTGTTGAGTTACATAGTGGACTATGGCTTGAGTAAGTGAGAAGAAATAGACTAATTGTTCCATCTTTTATACAAGAAGAAAGACTTAACATTGATGTCTGTGAGTGAGAATTCTGAAGACCAAACTGTTGAATGTGAAGGAACTTGGTATATATGTGTGTGTGTGTGTGTGTGTGTGTGTGTGTGTGTGTGTGTGTGTGTGTGTGTGTGTGTGTGTGTGTGTTTATATGTAGCATTAAATTAAAAATTTATCCCTTAGAATCTTTGAGTTTATTCTACAGGTGGTATGACACATGTTTCTCAGACATGACATCGTTAATGTAATTTTGGTCATGTATTTATATATATATATATGTATATATATATATATATGTATGTATATATATATATATATATATCATCATCATCATCATCATCATCACCGTTTTACGTCCGTTCTTCCACGCTAGCATGGGTTAGACGGGTTGTCCTGTTGTGGGCAGTGTCTGGTCGGCTGACCATGCCTTGCTCATACAGGAACTGATCTGGCTTGATTTCTACAGCTGGATGCCCTTCCTAACACCAACCTCATTTACAGTGAGTGCTGGGTGCTTTTTCGTGGCGCCTACACGTCCACTTTACAGTGTGGGCTGGGTGCTTTTTTGCTGTGGCACCTCCACGACCACCTTGCGGTGGGGGGGGGGGGGCATATTGTTTATATGCTTCAGCATGTACCCATGGGAGGTCGGGTACCCTGTATTACTGCGTGACGCCAGAAGTCACGGTCGTGTGTCATTGACTTTGAGAGGTGTAGTTGGGTAAGGTCGGCTTTTATCACCTCATCCCAAGTCATCTTGGGTCTCCCCACTCCGCGGTTTCCAACAACTTCTAGTGCTCTGCACCTTTTTATGCAGCTGTCATCCTTCATACGCATCACATGTCCATACCAGCGTAACCGCCTCTCCTGCACGCAGCATTTGATTCCTCTTGTATATATATATATATATATATATATATATATATATATATATATATATATATGTATATATATATATATATATATATATATATATATATGTATATATATATATATATATGTATATATATATATATATATATAGGAGTAAGTAAGACCCCGACGGCTGAGCTCAAGCCGTTTCGACGGCTAATTCTGTACTCCAATACAGAATTAGCCGTCGAAACGGCTTGAGCTCAGCCGTCGGGGTCTTACTTACTCCTATTACCCACTCTACTACCTTAAGTATTGAGTACTTTGGTGCGTTATGGTCCACCTGGTTCCTTACCACTTTTCCCTCGCTATATATATATATATATATATAAATATATATAAATATTCCGTTGGGGCCGACGCGAAGGGTTAGTTTTGGTTATTTGTTGGAGATTTCTTCATAGAAGCCTCATTCTTATAGCCTGGTCTATTCGATTTTTATATAGTTAATTATGCTAATTGGGAGAGGAAATGGTATATATTTTATCTTGTGATTCTATAGACATGTTTTATGATATATATATATATATATATATATATGTAAAGTTATATTTAAAATTGTTGGGTTACAACTAATAAATATTTATAACTGATATAAAAGCACTCGACAAATATTTGGAGTATATTTACAATATTAAATAAATGGAAAACTATATTTATAAAACCATATTTATTTCATTATATATATTTCGGGGATATCATATTAACAATATGCTATGCCTTCATCAGACAAAATACAATATAAACAGTTTTATAGATAAATATATTCGACATACCGTAATAAACATCAACTTCATTTGAAGAGGTTTACGCTAGCAGTGAAAATACAGAGAGAAAGAAAGAGAGAAAGAAAAGAGGGAAAAACGAAAGAAAGAAAGACAAAACGAAGAAAAGGAATCTATTTTTCCATCTCTCTATTTTGTTCCATGCATTTCTTCTTTTTCTTTTTCTTCTTTTTCTTCCTTTTCTTCGTTTTGTCTTTCTTTCTTTCGTTTTTCCCTCTTTTCTTTCTCTCTTTCTTTCTCTCTGTATTTTCACTGCTAGCGTAAACCTC
>OZ024760.1:6467858-6477858 GCA_964016885.1 Eledone cirrhosa
TACACTGTAAAGTGGACGTGGAGGTGCCAAGGAAGAAAAAGCACCCAGTACTCACTGTAAATGAGGTCGGTGTTCAGAAGGGCATCCAGCTGTAGAAATCAAGCCAGAATCAGTTCCCGTCCCACTCTTGCAAGCAGGGAAAAGAGGACGTAAAATGATGATGATGATGATGATGATGATGATATGAACATGTGTGATTTCTTTGATTGTAAACCTTCCACTATTTTTTTTTTGTTCTGTTTTTCCTCTTTTTATCTTCCTTCTTCCTATTGAATTATAACTCAGTCTTAGCCGTGTATATCTGTCTACATTATTAATTCTATATATCTCTGTCCCACATTAATCTACTTAATGTGTCTCAAACAGGATTAATTTTTAATCTCCCACCCTCTCTCTATAGCGATCTACCTCCCTACCTCTCCCCCTCCCCCTCTCTCTCTCTCTTTGTCACTGATTCATGTCCTTCTCCACCTCTCTACCTCTCTTTCTCTCCCTCTCACTCTCTTTACCTCTTGCCCACTTCTCTCTCTCTCTCTCTCTCTCTCTCTCTCTCTCTCTCTCTCTCTACATCTTGCCCACTTCTCTCTGTCTCTCTCTTTCTCCCCCTCTCACTCTCTCTACATCTTACCCTCTCCTCTCTACCTTTTACTCTCTCTATCTTTCTCTCTCTTACTGATGCATGTCCTTCTCTTTCTCTTTCGTCTGTGACATACTTTGATGGTAATAACAATAGGGATAGTGATGATGATGGTGATGGTGATGATGATGATGATGGTGGTGGTGGTGGTGGTGATGATGATGATGATGATGATGATGGTGGTGGTGATGATGGTGATGATGATGGTGGTGGTGGTGGTGGTGGTGGTGGTGATGATGGTGGTGGTGATGATGGTGGTGATGATGTTGATGATGATGCTGATGATGGTGATGATGGTGGTGGTGGTGATGGTGGTGGTGGTGATGTAACAAAAATCAAACATAAAAAAACCTAGAAATTCTTTTCCATAATTCTACATATTTTTTACTAATCAGCAAATACCACAGTACATAGATGTTGAGTTAGTATTTCTACTAGTTAGTATTAGTTAGTAGTATTGTAGCACTGGAGTTAGTATTAGTTAGTGGTATTATAGCACTGGAGTTAGTATTTCTACTAGTTAGTATTAGTTAGTAGTATTGTAGCACTGGAGTTAGTATTAGTTAGTGGTATTATAGCACTGGGGTTAGTATTTCTACTAGTTAGTATTAATTAGTAGTATTGTAGCACTGGAGTTAGTATTTCTACTAGCTAGTATTAGTTAGTAATATTACAGTACTGGAGTTAGTATGAGTTAGTAGTATTACAGCACTGGAGTTAGTATTTATACTAGTTAGCAGTAGTTAGTAATGCTATAGCACTGGAGTTAGTATTTGTAATAGTTAGTATAGTTACGAGTTAGCAGTAGTTAATAATACTGTGGCACTGGAGTTAGTATTTCTACTAGTTAGTATGAGTTAGTAGCATTACAGCACTGGAGTTAGTATTTGTAATAGTTAGTATAGTTACGAGTTAGCAGTAGTTAATAATACTGTGGCACTGGAGTTAGTATTTCTACTAGTTAGTAATACTATGCTGCAGGAGTTTGTATTTCTACTAGTTAGCAGTAGTTAGTAATAACACAAGTAATAACACAGTACATAAATGTGGAGTTAGTAATACTACAGATGTAGAACAATGTAGTATTTTTTTCTAGTTAGTTGAATTTAGTATAATGTGGAGTAATGGTGGGATGATGCAAGGATTCCTTCAAAATATATTAAATATAGGTGGGGTGGGGTGGGGGAAACTAATGGCGATTAATGAAGTCCTGTTTAGCCAAGAGGGACAATTAGGGGCTGGAGTATTATATATGTGTATATATATATATATATACACACACACACACCCCACTCTCAAGCGTCAACCTAACACCTTCCGTAACTATACTCCTTGTTGTTGTTATTTACTTTTCCAATATATATATATATCATCATCATCACCACCACTGTTTTATGTCCGTTCTTCCACGCTGGCATGGGTTAGACGGGTTGTCCTGATGTGGGCAGTGTCCGGTCGGCTGACCTTGTCTTGCTCATACGGGAACTGATTCTGGCTTGATTTCTACAGCTGGATGCGCTTCCTAACACCAACCTCATTTACAGTGAGTGCTGGGTGCTTTTTTTTCCATGGCGCCTATATATAGGTGCCATGGAAAAAAAATCACCCATATATATATATATATATAGTTGTTATATAGTAAAGTGTATTATGTCGTGATTAAAATGATTGGAAATTTATACCATGCCTTCGGATCTTTATTTTGATATATATATATATATATATATATATATATATATATATATATACACATAACGAAGGAGGTGTGGTAAAGAACCAGATGTACCATAATGCACCAGAGTACTCAATACTTGGGGTAGTAGAGTGGGTAATAGGAGGGTTACTATCTTTCCTTTCATAAATTCAACGATTTAGTCTTAGTTTTCACCCTTAACCCACTTCATGCCAAACTGCCTGATCCACTTCTGTTTTCTTTGATAATATCGTGTTTATTTTAAAGTGTTTATATTTATCTAAAAACCTTCCATCTTTTAAAATTATGTTCTAAACATCATCTTAATAAGAAGGTTATTTATATTACTACCTACATCCTACTGCCCAAATACTTGGCTATTTAAACATTTTTTGAAGAGCATAGACAGTGTCTTCTATTTAAAATATAGTAATGAAAGGGTTAAAGTGTTTATATTTATCTAAAACCCTTCCAAACACCTACTTAATAATGAGAAAGTTATATTACTAAATCCCCCCAAAAATTCTTCACTATTCGGTAGAAATATGATAATGAAAGGGTTAAAGTATATATATTTATCTACTAAAAAACATAAGTTTACGTAAGAACCCTTGTTAAGTTATGTTCCAAACACCAACTTGACCCTTTAGCATTTACATTATGGTGGATTGGTAGAGGGTCAGATGCCATGCTTTGATGCATAGTGTTACGGCCCTTGCCATTCTGAGTTCAAATCCCGCCGAGGTTCACTTTGCCTTTCATCCTTACGGGGTCGATAAAATAAAGTACCAGTAATGCACTGGGGTAATTGCTGGCCTTGTGTCAAAAGTAGAAACAATTATTCTATATTTACTATTGTATTTTCACGGTAAAGGCTTTACCTCACATAATATCGAATCTATGAGATTTTGATATTATTTATTTTGAGAACAATACCTTAACGTCAGTATGAGTGGTCAGTTACAGCCGGTTTGAACAGGAAGAGGTGAGAGAATCCTGGCTGGATATGGCTGGTTTAAATGCTAAAGGGTTAATAATGAGGAAGTTGGTTATATTTTACTAAATTACTCCAAATTCTTGATTATTTTCAAAATGATTAGAAACCAATTTTTGACATCACCACCAACACCACCATCCTCTCTGCCCCTCTCTCTGTTTCACATATACACTCACTCTTACCAACCATTTTCCACCATGACAGATGTTTTACTCGTAATGTACACCAGCTTTAATGTAACAGATAGATGTGTAGGTAGGAATTGTTTCCATTTTAGGGAATTCTTCTGCAGCTGCAGTTTTTTTCCCTCAACATCCGGTTCTATTGCTCTTTTATATTGTAAACAGTTGGTTGGACCTACATAAAAGCATATTCAGCATTCTACTCCTTCTCACCATCTCCTACACCTCTTCTTCATCTCTTCATCTCTCCCTCTTCATCTTTCCTTCTCTTCATCTCCCCAGCCCCACCTAGTTATCTCCCCCCCCTTACATCTTCAGCCCCCTCCCATCTTCATTTCCTCCCTCTCTTCAACCCCCCCCCCCCATATCTTCACTCACCGCACCACATCATCCCCCCTCATCATTTCCCACCTCTCCATCTCCTCTTCCTCCTTCACCTTCCTCTCTTCACCCCTACCTCTTCATCCCCCCCCCTGACTTATTCACCCCCCCCCCCCCCCTCTTCATCTCCTCCTCTTCCTCCTTCACCTTCCTCTCTTCACCCCTACCTCTTCATCCCCCTTGACTTATTCACCCCTCCCCCTTCATCTCCCCTCTTCCTCCTTCACCTTCCTCTCTTCACCCCCACCTCTACATCCACCCTGACTTATTCACCCCCCCCCCTCTTCATCTCCTCCTCCCCTTCACCCCCCTCTCCATCTTCACCTCCCCTCAGCCACCTCCCTCTCCATCTTCACACCTCCCCCTCAGCCCCCCCCCCACCTCTTCATCTCCCCCTCCACCTTTTCATCTCTTCGTGTCTTCATGTCTTTGTGTCTTTATGACTTCCCATCCATTTCCGCTTGGAATTGGTTAACACAATCTGTCAGCGTATAAGTATGGAGAAAGAGAGAGAGAGAGAGTGTGTGTGTGGGTATGCCAGCCCACCCATATATATAGACACACATATATATATATGTGTGTGTGTGTATATATATATATAAATGAAGGGTATAGAAAACATTGTAGCAAAAAGCCAACAGTATTCCATAATATATAACGTATATATATATATATATATATATATATATATATATATATATATATATATATAAACATTTGTATATGTATAATTGTTTCTACTTTAGGCGCAAGGCCAGCAATTACCCAGTGCATTACTGGTACTTTATTTTATCGACCCCGTAAGGATGAAAGGCAAAGTCAACCTCGGACTATATATGTATAATAAAGCCAAACAATGCAGGTATGGACATAGAATAAAGAATGCAAATGCAAAAGATATTGTTGACAATTAGTCTTTTACCTTAGATTTATTTAAATGTCCTTAATCTTCGAAGAAGAGATATTATCTCGAAAATTAAGGACATTTAAATAAATCTAAGGTAAAAGACTAATTGTCAACAATATCTTTTGCATTTGCATTCTTTATTCTATGTCCATACCTGCATTGTTTTGGCTTTATTATACATATACAAACGTTTATACCTCATTACACAATGCTATTGTGTCTCTAGTCTGCCTTTCATAGGTTATAGATTCCATACACTGGTGGTTTTTCCCTGTTTTATTGATAGTGCACTGTATATCTCTCTCTGGTGTGTTACCTTTTCAACATATTGTATTTTAAAGAGCTCAGGATTTCTTCTCCTTTGAGCACATTATTTACAGGGAATGGTGTAGTGTGAAGTGGTGTGGCGTAGTGTGGTATGGTATAGTGTGGTGTAGTGTGGTGTGGTGTAGTGTGGAATGGTGTGGTGTAGTGTGGTGTGGTGTAGCATGGAGTGGTGTAGGTGTGGTGTGGTGTGGAACAGTGTGGTGTGAAGTATTGTAGGTGTGTATAGTGTGGTGAGGTGTGGTATAATGTGGTGTGGTGTGGTGTAGTGTGGTGTGGTGTAGTGTAGTGTAGTGTGGTATAGTGTGGAGTGGTGTGAAGTAGTGTGGTGTGGTGTAGTGTAAAGGGTGGAGTGGTGTAGGTGTGGTGTGGAGCAGTGTGGTGTGGTGTGAAGTGGTGTAGTGTAGTGTAAAGGGTGGAGTGGTGTGGAGCAGTGTGAAGTGGTGTGGTGTAGTGTAGAGGGTGGAGTGGTGTAGGTGTGGTGTGGAGCAGTGTGGTGTGGTGTAGTGTAGAGGGTGGAGTGGTGAAGATGGGAGGGAAATATAGATTAATTAGAAATGTAACAATTGACAATTAATAACTTACAATAGATTTTATAATGGCGAATAAAAATAGAAATAAAAATATTTTCCTCTTTCCTCCCACCCCTTCTCTTCTTGAAGGTGAGGGGGGAGCCTCTCTCTCTCTTCCTCTCTACAGTCCACTGCCCCCTTATCTAACTCCTTCTTTTCCTGCTTTCTCCTCTCTTCCCCCCCCCCCCCACACACACATCAAACCCTCTCTCTCCACCACTCTCACCCCTCCTGCCCTTTCTGCTCCCACCCTTTCTCATCCCACTGCCCCCTCTTATCCACCAGCCTCTCTCTCCTCCCACCCTCTCTCATCCCACTTCCCCCTCTTATTCACCAGCCTCTCTCTCCTCCCACCCTCTCCCATCCCACTGCCCCCTCTTATCCACCAGCCTCTCTCTCCTCCCACCCTCTCTCATCCCACTTCCCCCTCTTATTCACCAGCCTCTCTCTCCTCCCACCCTCTCTCATCCCACTGTCCCCTCTTATCCACCAGCCTCTCTCTCCTCCCACCCTCTCTCATCCACCAGCCTCTCTCTCCTCCCACCCTCTCTCATCCCACTGCCCCCTCTTATCCACCAGCCTCTCTCTCCTCCCACCCTCTCCCATCCCACTGTCCCCTCTTATCCACCAGCCTCTCTCTCCTCCCACCCTCTCTCATCCCACTGCCCCCTCTTATCCACCAGCCTCTCTCTCCTCCCACCCTCTCCCATCCCACTGTCCCCTCTTATCCACCAGCCTCTCTCTCCTCCCACCCTCTCTCATCCCACTGCCCCCTCTTATCCACCAGCCTCTCTCCTCCCACCCTCTCTCATCCCACTTCCCCCTCTTATCCACCAGCCTCTCTCCTCCCACCCTCTCCCATCCCACTGCCCCCTCTTATCCACCAGCCTCTCTCTCCTCCCACCCTCTCCCATCCCACTGCCCCCTCTTATCCACCAGCCCCTTTCTCCTCCCACCCTCTCCCATCCCACTTCCCCCTCTTATCCACCAGCCTCTCTCTCCTCCCACCCTCTCCCATACCACTGCCCCCTCTTATCCACCAGCCTCTCTCTCCTCCTGACCTTGATTTAAGAAGTAATGGAGGAAAAATGGTGTTGTTTTGTTTAGCTTTGGCTTTCACAGAACACCCAGTACACTCTGTAAAGTGGTAGTGTTGGTGCCATGATAAAACACACCCAGTACACTCTGTAAAGTGGTAGTGTTGGTGCCATGATAAAACACACCCAGTACACTCTGTAAAGTGGTAGTGTTGGTGCCATGATAAAACACACCCAGTACACTCTGTAAGTGGTAATGTTGGTGCCATGATAAAACACACCCAGTACACTCTGTAAAGTGGTAGTGTTGGTGCCATGATAAAACACACCCAGTACACTCTGTAAAGTGGTAGTGTTGGTGCCATGATAAAATACACCCAGTTCATGCTGTAAAGTGGTAGTGTTGGTGCCATGATAAAACACACCCAGTACACTCTGTAAAGTGGTAGTGTTGGTGCCATGATAAAACACACCCAGTACACTCTGTAAGTGGTAGTGTTGGTGCCATGATAAAACACACCCAGTACACTCTGTAAAGTGGTAATGTTGGTGCCATGATAAAACACACCCAGTACACTCTGTAAAGTGGTAGTGTTGGTGCCATGATAAAACACACCCAGTACACTCTGTAAAGTGGTAGTGTTGGTGCCATGATAAAATACACCCAGTACACTCTGTAAAGTGGTAGTGATGGTGCCATGATAAAACACACCCAGTACACTCTGTAAAGTGGTAGTGTTGGTGCCATGATAAAACACACCCAGTACACTCTGTAAAGTGGTAGTGTTGGTGCCATCATAAAACACACCCAGTACACTCTGTAAAGTGGTAGTGTTGGTGCCATGATAAAACACACCCAGTACACTCTGTAAAGTGGTAGTGTTGGTGATAATATATAAATGTGTATTTGCATAGGCAAATGTGTGTTTAGATATATGAATGTGTATATTTACATATATAAATATGTATATTTACATATATAAATGTGTATATTTACATATACAAATGTGTATATTTACATATATAAATATGTATATTTACATACATAAATGTGTATATTTACATACATAAATGCATATATTTACATATGTATATTTACATACATAAATGTGTATATTTACATACATAAATGTGTATATTTACATATATAAATGTGTATATTTACATATATAAATGTATGTTTACTTATATAAATATGTATATTTACATATATAAATATGTGTTTACATATATATGTGTGTTTACATATATATGTGTGTTTACATATATATGTGTGTTTACAGATAAATGTGTGTATTCCCACATTTCTCACAGCTTCAGTTAAATCCTGTACTGGTCTGTTTATAAGACATGAATTCTTCAGAATAAGATATAATAGTCAAACTGAAATGGTTTATTCACAACTTATAGAAATGAATAGGTGTTTCTGGTTTTTAAGAATGGATATTGATTCTGGTTTTTGTGAGAAATATAATTATACTTGGAATGGTTTCTCTTCAAATCTACATTGACACAATGACATTACTATTTTGCTGCAAGACGGAACCGAATATAATTTGCCTGTGACAACGTATTAGAGAAGAACACACATGACATTTACTCCAACTGTACAGAAAATGTGCTTCTATTCTCAAGATTCCACCATTTTCTATCTTAACTGCTTCTAATTCTGTGATACAAAACCTTAACCCTTTTTGGTACCAAACCATTTCAAACTGCTTCTGATTTTATGATACAAAACCTTAACCCTTTTTGGTACCAAACCACTTCAAACTGCTTCTGGTTTTATGATACAAAACCTTAACCCTTTTTGGTACCAAACCACTTCAAACTGCTTCTTTGTTCTGTGATACAAAAGCTTAACCATTTTTGGTAGCAAACCACTTCAGACTGGTTCTGTGATACAAAACCTTAATCCTTTTTTTGTATATATACACACTGTCTGAAGATCCCGTAATAGGATGAAAGCAGCAATTCTTTGCTTAAACTTTAATCTGTACAATAATAAATATTTGTTCTACGGGTTTATATATACTTATACTTATATATATATATATATATATATATATATATGCATGCATGCATGCATGAACCCATAATTCCTGAGGTAATCGTAGGGATGGTGTATCGAAATACGGTGTTTCTAGGGCATTTTAAAGATTATTGGAGCCCATATCCTCTCCAGGATATATATATGTATATATATATATGTGTGTATGTATTTGTGTGTATATATCTTAATCTTAGGTTTTTCCATGCTGTTCGGCGCATCAAGCAGTAAGTACTCGCCAACGGTCACGATCGGTGGCGGCTTTTTCGCATCCATGCCAAGTGATATTGGCTGCCATCAGTATATATATATATATATATATGTATATAGCCCCTACCACATCCTTCCACTCCAGCCAACACCACCCTTTCTCTATAAAGTTATGTTGGTACCACAACATCCAGTCCAAACTAATGAGGCCCTGTAGGTGTCACGACAAAAAAAAACACACAGTCCACGGTGTAATGTGGTCGTGTAGGTAACACGGTAAACAGCTCCCAGTCCACACTGTAAATGTGGCTGGTGTTAGGAAGGGCATCCAGCCGTAGAAAACCTGCCAGATAGTCCTATACGAGCAAGACACGGTCACCCGACCAATCTTGCCTCAAGTCTAACCCATGTTAGCGTGGAAGAAAGACGTTAAACGATGATTATATATATATAGGAGGCACATGGCTTAGTGGTTAGAGCATTGGCCTTGCAATCGAAAGGTTGTGAGTTCAATTCTCAGACCGGGTGATATGTTGTTTCCTTGAGCAAGACACTTTATTTCACATTGCTCCAGTTTACTCAGCTGTAGAAATGAGATGATAGGGACTGGGGTCCCTATCATTCCACTGTAAAGTGGACATGTAGGCGCCACGGAAAAAAGCACCCAGCACTCACTGTAAATGAGGTTGGTGTTAGGAAGGGCATCCAGCTGTAGAAATCAAGCCAGAATCAGTTCCCGCCCCACCCTTGCAAGCAGGGAAAAGTGGACGTAAAATGATGATGATGATGATGAATCATCGTTTAACGTGGGTTAGACTTGAGGCAAGATTGGTCGGGTGACCGTGTCTTGCTCGTATAGGACTATCTGGCAGGTTTTCTATGGCTGGATGCCCTTCCTAACACTCGAGGGTGACCGGCAAAGGTAGAAGATGCTGGATGGCGGTCATCCTCGGGTCTTTGATTTTCAGCCCCATGGATTTTATCCATTACATTCACTTATTATATTTCGA
>OZ024760.1:6480358-6482858 GCA_964016885.1 Eledone cirrhosa
CTTTTATTCGTTGACTTTAATAATACTTTACTTTACCCAAGTTGTTTTGTATGTATGTATGTATGTATGTATGGGAGAGATGACCCCTTAGCCTTTGTCAAGGCAGAATTCTAGGAGAAGGAAAACTCTGATATAACACCTGCAACCCTGATGGTATCCAATGATGTTGACTTGTTCTTCTTTTTGGTAAATATCATCTTGGTTAAGAGAGTAGGACTGGCTTTGTGCAGTGCCTTTGCTCACTATAAAAGCTTCACGGCACAGGCATTGCTTTATATCTGGAGATCTCTCTGCACTTGTCGTCACATGGTACCATGGGCCCAGCACTATGTGTCAATAATTGTCACAGGTGTAGTGTTTGTACCAGAGTTTTCAAGTCGCTCGCTGGACTAAAAAGTCATACTCGTTCAGCGCATCGGTAGGGGTTCTCCTACATGGATATAAAGTAGTGGCCGTACTCGAAAACGAGTTGGCAGCCACCATGTATATGTACCTCTGTTTGTCTCCTTGAACTATGTCATCATCATAATCGTTTAACGTCCATCTTCCATGTTAGCATGGCTTAGACAGTTTTGTCATACTTGAGGCAAGATTGGACGGGAGACCATGTCTCGCTCGTACAGAACTGTCTCTGGCATGCCCTTCCTAACACCGACCACATTTACAGTTTGTGTATATATATATATATATATATATATATTTCTGAAGACTGCGGATAGTAAAGACGTATGTATTTTTTCTTACTATGATATTTTGTAATATATTTTACATAGATCAATAATTGATTGGACATACGAGGATCTACCCACCAGAAACGATCGTAAAATAATGAGTTTTACTATGAATTAACCGTTTTTTGTTTAATTTCATTGTTTTAATATTTCTATTTTTGACTCTGTATCCAATGAATTATATCGTTGAAAATTTTGTATTTTAAACTTTGCTTCACGACATCTTCTACATACGGATTACATTGAGTTCTTCATACGGTTTAGACCCTACCATTGATTGGTAGATTTATCTGTGTATATATATATATATATATATATATATATTTAATATAGAAAGGGCTTCTACAGGGTTGCTTCCTGATGATTTCTACCGAATGAAACAGTTCTAGTCCTGTAGAAGCCTTTCTATATTAAATATTTATACTCTGCTATGTATTGAGTACCTTACTTACTGTGGTTACCCCCGATTGAACCTGGGATAAACTTATATATATATATATATATATATATATATATGTGTGTGTGTGTGTGTATATATATATATATAATCGAAAAGTTGTGAGTTCAATTCTCAGACCGGGTGATGTGTTGTTTTCTTGAGCAAGACACTTTATTTCACATTGCTCCAGTTTACCCAGCTGTAGAAATGAGATGATAGGGACTGGGGTCCCTATCATTCCACTGCAAAATGGTCGTGGAGGTGCCACGGCAAAAAAGCACCCAGCACTCACTGTAAATGAGGTTGGTGTTAGGAAGGGCATCCAGCTGTAGAAATCAAGCCAGAATCAGTTCCCGTCCCACCCTTGCAAGCAGGGAAAAGCGGGCGAAAATGAAAGGATGATGATGATGATGATATATATATACACATACACACACATATATATATATATATGTATGTATTGGTGAGTAAATAACAATATTATAATGATAATATTAATATTCAGTTTGTTTGCAAGTAAACAGCCTCATAAGCACCATATGTTAGATGACAACATCATCCTTTTCTTCCAGTGGGGGCTGAGAGAAAACAATCGACAATTGTTTCTGAGTATCTTGCTCCTTGTCAAGATTGTGTATTCTCTCGTCTCTGCTACCCACTGGAACTGCTGAGAATACATAGTATTCTCAAACGTATACATTGGCTGATTAGCCTCATTTGCATACTGGGCGATTTTACGACTGGCTTTGCCGAAAATGAATAAACAAAATTTGTTTCACTCCTAACATGGTGGATACTAATAATTGTTTCTACTTTAGGCACAAGGCCAGCAATTACCCAGTGCATTACTGGTACTTTATTTTATCGACCCCGTAAGTATGACAGGCAAAGTCAAACTCGGCGGGATTTGAACTCAGATCGTAAAGGGACGTAACTATGCTGGAAAGCATGGCGTCCGGCTCTCTACCGATACTGCCAATCCACCGCCCTTTATATTATATTATTATTATATTATTAGTGGATACTAATAATATAATAATATCATAATATTATTAATATTCGGTTTGTTTGTAAACAAACAGCCTCAGAGACACCATGTGTTAGATGACCAACATCATCTTTTGTTCCAGCAAAGGGAAACAACTCTGGACATGTTTTTGCATTAGACTGAACTCCTTAACCTTCTGGAGGCTGATTTTTTTTTATAAATTGCTTCCCTTGACACTGTATTATGTTTTGAAGGGAGATTACTCTATGAGCGCATTCAGTCCCCCGCAGCACCAAGAAGGTTAACACCACATATCTTCACTCTGTACATTAAAGTAACCAG
>OZ024760.1:6485358-6487858 GCA_964016885.1 Eledone cirrhosa
GCACACATACACACAGATATATACACATACATTCACACATACACAGATATACACACACACATACCCACAAACATACATTCATCTCTACACACATGCACACTCAGATACACAGATGTGTTTTTTTTTAACATTAGTTTGAAATGTCTAACATGTGTGGAACCAACTGGAGAATAAATCCAAATTTTGTTAACTTTTTTTTAATTTTTTCTATTTAAAAATGTTTCCTTAAAACTAAACAATTTTTTTGTGAAATTCTAGTAAAATTCTTGTGAAATTCTTGTAAAATTCTTGTAAAATTCTTGTAAAATTCTTGCAAAATTCGCCTGAGTCTTCTTTAACCCTTTCATTGCCATATTTCTCAAGAAAGACTGTGTCTGTAATTTATTGGCTAATTTGGGAAATCATCGATAATTTACTCTACAGGTAAAATTATGTGTTAACGAATACCATTATGACAAATTTTTCAGTGTAATGAAATTCTTTGCAATCCCTAACGTAATAACAAACAAAGGCTCAACTTGTTTTGGTTGGTCTCATTATAAAGAATTTTTCATTACCACAAATTTTATTTTATACCCTGTGAATTTTGTTATAACTGAATTTCACTGTATTGCATTTTCCAACCGACAGGCTGAGGCCATGCTGGGGCACTGCCAAGGAAGTTACTAATTTGGAAGGATTTTGTAACATAACTAACCTTCTCATTATTAACCCTTTAAGCATTTAAACCGGCCATTCCAGCCAGAATTCTCTCAACTCTTTCTGTTCAAACCAGCCATAACCGGCTGCTCGTTATGGCTGGTTTGAACAAGTTTATGGTGTTGTTCTCAAAATAAATATCAAAATCTCATTGGTTCGATATTATGTGAGATAATTATGTAAGATAAAGCCTTTACAACAGAAATATAATAGTAAATATAGAGTAATGTAAATGCTAAAGGTTTAAGGTTGTGTTTGAAACATAACTTAATAAAATTCTACTTAGAAAATAAAATTTACACTCTACCCACAAGTATTGAGTGCTTAATGTTTGAATGTTTTAAGTATTATAGTATCTTTCAACGTACGCTCTAATATACACACACATATGTATATATGAGTGAGAGAGATATATAAAATCCTGACCACGCCACCAAGTCGATTCGGCTTATATAAATATTGCAGTATGTTTCAACATACATTCTAATACACATACACACATATATATATTAAGTACATTATCCACTCGCCATTGAAATGGCAAGAGCTCAGCTGTTGGGCACTAAATCTTTACAATATATATATATGCATATGTTCGTTCGCATCACACTAGGATCTTAATACATTACCAGCAGCATATCTGCATCCTTGCATAAGTACACCTCATAATTGTATGAGCATCTGATGAGGTCACATGGAGACTGTCAATGATATGACCATTGCATAACCATGTCATTGAAATGTATATTATGCAATAAAACAATTATGTAAAACCTTGTAACCCTGTCTTAATAACATTTTGTATACATATATACATTATATATATATATATATAGTAAAAAATTGAACGGGAACAAAACAGAGAGGCAGTACGAACAAAGGTTTATTAGTTTCATGCTCTTGAGAGTGGGGTGGTGGTGGGGAACGACTTTTCGGTCATAAGCCCTTCTTCATGTGAAAAGTGTGTGGGAAGAGAGTTCCAAGGGTGTGTAGGGGAGTGGTGGAGAGACATATAGAAAAAAGGGGGTGAGAGGAAACGGTACAAATGAAATTAAATATAAAGGCATTATATATATATATATATATATATATATAGGAAAATAGTCAGGGCCCGACGGCTGAGCTCCAGCAGTTTCGACTGATAGATCTGAACTAGCTGTCGAAACGGCCAGAGCTGAGCCATTAGGGTCCTGACTCTTTTCCTATTACCCACTCTACAACCCTAAGTATTGAGTACTCCATTGAGTTATGGTCCACCTGGTTTCTTACCACATTTTCTTTGTTATATATATATATATATATATATATATATATATATATATTGTTATACTTTGGGAGGGTCATGTTGCCAATAAGAAACACATGCACCAGTTGCTTTCACTTCAATTTATTATAATAAATTTATAAATTTAGGAATTTATAAATTTCGGGTTGGTTGGTTGGTTCCACAACCAGATAGTTGTTCATATATTGTCAAAGTTCTTTCGTCACACATTCTGTGACCTCTTCAGTGACTGGGGATTCTTTTCTTTGTTTTTGTGCCTCTCCTTTGTTCTGTCCTAAACAAGATGGCGTAGCACAGAGAAAGGAGAGGCACAAAAACAAAGAAAAGAATCCCCAGTCACTGAAGAGGTCACAGAGTGTGTGACGAAAGAACTTTGACAATATATAAACAATCATCTGGTTGTGGAACCAACCAACCAACCGGAAATTTATAAATTCCTAAATTTATAAATTTATTATAATAAATTGAAGTGAAAGCAACTGGTGCGTGTGTTTCTTATTGGCAACATAACCCTCC
>OZ024760.1:6495358-6497858 GCA_964016885.1 Eledone cirrhosa
ACATAGCATATACATACTTACATATACATATACACACATATACGTATACATGCATGCATATATGCTAGCATACATACATACATATACATACATACATAGCATATACATACTTACATATACACACATACTTACATATACGTATACATGCATGCATGCATATATGCTTGCATACATACATACATATACATACATATATAGCATATACATGCTTACATATACATATACACACATATACATGCATGCATGCATATATGCTTGCATACATACATATACATACATAGCATATACATGCTTACATATACATATACACACATACTTACATATATTTATACACGCCTGCATGCATATATGCTTGCATACATACATATACATACATAGAATATACATGCTTACATATACATATACACACACACTTACATATACATACATGCATAGCATATACATGCTTACATATACATATACACACACATACTTACATATACGTATACACGCACGCATGCATATATGCTTGCATACATACATACATATACATACATAGTATATACATGCTTACTTACATACATAGGCATACACTCATATATACACATATTTACTCACACACAGACATCATCATCATCATCATCATTATTACTATTTAACATTGTCTGTTCCTGCTGGCAAGGGTCGGATAAGTTAGGGGTTAGGATTAGGGGTTGTTTTACAATGTCAGTCCCATAAACACAGAACTTCCTATCTTCTCTCATGTGTTTCCCAAGGGAGATAACTTGTCATTTTAAGCGGAACCTTAACAACATTATTCTCTTCAACCTCGGAGTCCCCTTGAAAACCAGGGACACTCCTCCTTACTCAAGACCTACCAAATTATAGAAAAGCAAAAAAAAAAAAAAAAAAAAAAATTGTTGCCCTTTTAAAATTTTTCGCAGTGTGGTGGTTTGGCAGTAATCGGTAGAGCGTCGGACACCATGTTTTGTAGCATGGAGTTACATCCCTTTACGCTCTGAGTTTAAATCGCGCCAAGGTTAGCTTTACATTTCATCTTTATATAGGCTGATATAATAAAGTACCAGTAACGCACTGACATCAGTTCAATCAACTTTTCCTCTCCCTTTTCTAAAATCATCGGCCTTGTGCCTAAATAAAACTTTTATTCAATATTCAGTAAATTTTAGGGGTTAGTTTTTTCCTAGTTTGGTTGCCTAAAGTCGTTATTGTCTTCTCAGAAATCCAAAATCAATATATTTTTAAGATGTGTTGAGCAAATTATGAATTTTTAATTTATATTAGCTTAAAGTTAACAGCTTCAATGCAGGTTTTTCATACATTCAACCCCATCGCTCTCTGTGGAGCATAGGCCATTGACAACCCTCCGCCATCGTACATGATCCTGGGCTGCTCTCACCACTCCACTCCAGCTGGCTTCCAGTTTTCTTAATTCAGCCTCACTGTCATGCCTCCAGCTGCCACGGGGTCGGCCCTTCTTTATCTTACCCTGCGGGTTCCAGGCCAGGACTTGGCATGTGGTGTTGGATGCTGGTTTCCTGAGGGTATATCCAATCAAGCTCCACTTCCTCTGCAGAATCTGCAGATTTTTGGCCAGAAAAATTGTCTAAGTTGGGCATTTCAGCCCCTAGAGATATAAAAAAAGTGGACAGCATCTCCTATCGGAGTGAACTCACACCTCCCGTATGTGGGATAGCTGTACTGCCAATTACACTATCTACTATTTCCTGTCATTAGGGTCTTATATGGCCAACTTATTAGATAATTTTTCAATGGGAAACAGAGACTATTGATGTGAAGCTGTGCTTGCTGTCTCACCTAAGGATGATACATAAGATAATATATATTAGGACTTATATGCCTAGCTTATTAAACAGTTTTTTTTTTTGTTTTTTTTGCATCACATTCTTGTGGTGATGTTAACTTTAAGTTAGCATACATTCAAAATGTGAAATTATTATCAACAAATCCATATATCTTTTTATGAAATAAATGTGTTGCTCCCTTTCAAAGTTCCTTCTTTTCATTACTCAATATTTTGTAAATTTGAGAAGTTTCATTTCCACTAGACTGGTTGCTTAAAATCACCAAGGTCTTTTTTAAGAAAACCTAATTTATCGTCAACGTAGCAATATATCCCTTTAGTAAATTTGAAGAGTTTCATTTCCACTAGACTGATTGCTTAAAATCACCAAGGTCTTTCCTAAAACCAAATTTATCATCAACATAGCAATATATCTTTCTCTGTGAAATAAATGTGTTGCTCCTTGCTTCAGACCTGCCAACTAAAAGAAAAGCCCAAAACACAATGTTCCCTTTGAAAGTTCCTTCTTTTTATTACCCAAATATCCAATAAATTTCAGGAGTTTCACCCCCTCTAATATGGCTGTTTAAACTCACCAGTGTCTCATAAGAACAAAAGAACAAATCTGTTATCATTTGCCTTTCGTATTTTTCTACTGCATTCTACACTGGCTTTTTGAAACTTATTGGTCTTTTA
>OZ024760.1:6507858-6512858 GCA_964016885.1 Eledone cirrhosa
ATAGGGACTGGGGTCCCTATCATTCCACTGCAAAGTGGTCGTGGAGGTGCCACGGCAAAAAAGCACCCAGCACTCACTGTAAATGAGGTTGGTGTTAGGAAGGGCATCCAGCTGTAGAAATCAAGCCAGAATCAGTTCCCGTCCCACCCTTGCAAGCAGGGAAAAGTGGACGTAAAATGAAATGATGATGATGATGATGAACCTTACATTAAGTTATTATCTCACAAACCTGGCCAAAACCAGCTCTGGTTCTATGAAATAAATCCACGTAATTTTATATAAGAACCTTACATTAAGTTATTATCTCACAAACCTGGCCAAAACCAGCTCTGGTTCTATGAAATAAATCCACGTAATTTTATATAAGAACCTTACATTAAGTTATTATCTCACAAACCTGGCCAAAACCAGCTCTGGTTCTATGAAATAAATCCACGTAATTTTATATAAGAACCTTACATTAAGTTATTATCTCACAAACCTGGCCAAAACCAGCTCTGGTTCTATGAAATAAATCCACGTAATTTTATATAAGAACCTTACATTAAGTTACTATCTCACAAACCTGGCCAAAACCAGCTCAAGTTCTATGAAATAAATCCATTCATTTTAAAGGTTTTCAATTTAAATGAAAATCTTCCAACATATCTTTATATAAGAACCTTACATTAAGTTACTGTCTTACCAACTGCTCGCTGCTGTCAGGGCGGAGTTGGCCTCCCACAGGTGCGAGCGCCATGAGGTGGAGTGGCTGTTCCAGTGCACCTCCCTTACCATCCCCAGGGCGATGAATTCTCCACTCTGTCAGCCAGGATCCAGATGTGGAGGGTAAGTTAGTTGGTAGTGGAGGTTACTCGTTGGGACGTCACTTTCACACATGTATTGAGTGCCTTTTTTTTTAACTGTTTTATTTATTTATATATATTTTACTGTAAAACGTTACATTATCTTTAGCATGCTAGAAATTTTTATGAATTGCTTCCCTTGACACTGTATTATGTATTAAGGGGAGATAACTCTACCGGTGATGTAATGCGCCTAGAGCCTCCAGAAGGTTAAGTTACTAAGTAATGAAACAATGAATAATTTTAGTAAATCCCTCAAAATTCTTCATTAATTAATTGAAATAGAGTGTTTCTCATTAGAAATGCAGTCATGAAAGGATTAACTAAATGGGCAAAGGATTTACTCAATTAAATATATTTATACACATTGGCGCAGTCTCAGTTTCACACTTGGTATTTATACAGATATAATTTTATCATATACTTCGGCTGCTAGTGCACTTCTAACTATATATCATAATTAATTACCAACACAAGCGCTAATTATATGCAAATTAGTATGTTCATTTGGAGGCACATGGCTTAGTGGTTAGAGCATTGGCCTTGCAATCGAAAGGTTGTGAGTTCAATTCTCAGACCGGGTGATGTGTTGTTTCCTTGAGCAAGACACTTTATTTCACATTGCTCCAGTTTACTCAGCTGTAGAAATGAGATGATAGGGACTGGGGTCCCTATCATTCCACTGCAAAGTGGTCGTGGAGGTGCCACGGCAAAAAAGCACCCAGCACTCACTGTAAATGAGGTTGGTGTTAGGAAGGGTATCCAGCTGTAGAAATCAAGCCAGCATCAGTTCCCGTCCCACCCTTGCAAGCAGGGAAGAGCGGACGTAAAATGTTGAATGAAAAAACAAAAAATGAATTTCAGAATATTACTAAGAGCCAATGGCTATATATACCCATCAAATAGGTGGTTCTTTGTGGTTGATTTAGATGATATACACATGTTCTGATGAGGGTCCAATTAGATCAGAAACTTGATTATTTCTTTAACGTTTACATTACTCTATATTTACTATTGTATTTTCAAGGTAAAGGCTTTTTCTTTCATAATATTAAATCTACAAGATTTGGATATTATTTATTTTGAGAACAATACCTTAACATCAGTTTATATATATATATATATATATATATATACAATGATATTTAATACATGGAAACTATATTTATAAAACCATATTTATTCTATTATATATATTTCAAGGGTACCAAAACTTATAAAATTTATAAAAGAAACTTTGTATTTTATCTGATGAAAGCATACCAAAGTTTTGGTACCCTTGAAATATATATAATAGAATAAATATGGTTTTATAAATATAGTTTCCATTTATTAAATATCATAGAATATTATACTCCAGAAATCTGTTGAGTGCTCTGAATCAGTTATAAACATTTATATTTGTTGAATTACCAACAAATTGAATATTCCTTTTGCTTATATATATATATATAGAGAGAGAGAGATTACAATAATCAAAGTTCAGTTTAAGTCATTTATTTGCTTACAATTGTTTCCTCCAAACCGAGGTTTGGATTCTTCGGAGCAACTATTTACTGATCTATAACATACTTGACCTCCTTTTCAACCCAAGAGACATATAAAACATATGCGCATATTGATCAACAGTGGGGTGACATTCATCAAGTGATATAGCATGGCAATTTACATATACAGGTTACAGGATAAAGGTTTGTATAAATAATATATTACCATTAAAGGTTTTATTACATACATAACCATAAATAGCATCCTTAATACTATATATATATATATATATATATATATATATATATATATATATATGAGTCCTGGGTTCAATTGGGGGTAACCACAGTAAATGAGGTACCCAATACATTAGTAGAGTACATACAAAATTTAATATGGAAATAGGCTTCTACAGGACTAGAACTGTTTCATTTATAAGAAATGAGGATTTCTTATGAATGAAACAATTCTAGTCCTGTAGAAGCCAATTGTATATTGAATTTTATATATATATATATATATATATATATATATATATATATATATATATATTGTATTGATTAAATAAAAATGGCGTAGACATTACAATACAATGGGAGGAAACATAATAGTACCACTGATGATGTTGCAGATGTGTGCCGAAAGAACTTTGATAGACTATATATATATAATATATAAAATATATATATATATATATATATATATATATATATATATATATATATCTGTATTTTTAACCGTTGGTTAATGAATGATAAACATTGATTGCCAAATAAATTAACTATGGAGATATAAAAGATACAGAAGTGAAAACCAACCCAAACCAAACAGTGAGTTCTGTTATTATTTCTGTCAATATTATAACAATATGACCCTCCCCAAGTATAACAATATATATATATATACACACACATATATATACTGTTTTAATTTATATTGTTTTCAGTGTTCTAGTTAAACCAGCATGGTGGAACACAGCCAAACACCACTTGACCTTTTAGTTATCAATTCATATATTAAATGGTTTTTCTCTCTCGTTCTTCTTTCCTAAAGCTATACATGGAAGCTAGAATATATATGTGGGTGTGTGTGTGTGTATGTGTATATATACATATATATATATATACATACATATACATATATATATATATATATATATATATATATATATATATATATATATATATATATGTATATATAGCGTGTAATGCTGTGTGCGTTTGTGTATGTACTTATATATACATATATATATATATATAGACGTGGTAGAAGTAGACCACGAAAAACATGGGCGGAGGTGGTGAGAACAGACCTCAGATCGTTGAAGCTCACGGTGGAGATGACGAAGGACCGTTACGAGTGGAGAGATGCTGTGCTGAATAAGACCCGTCCCACCCTTGCAAGCAGGGAAGAGCGGACGTAAAATGATGATGATGATGATGATATATACTCATTTTTGTACATAAAATCCTGATAATAAAAATAAAAATGAGGAAATTAGTTCAAAGAGAGATTTTTTTTGATTATATATGTTGTATATATGTATATATATATGTGTGTATGTGTATATATATGTGTGTCTGTGTATGTGTAGATATATATGTGTGTGAGTGTGTATATATGTATGTGTATATACAGTCTATAAAATCTGTGGTCATCTATAACATATCTGTCGTCACCACTGAATTATTTAGTCAAGTTAAAATATATAAAATTACTCCATTATTTTATAGATTCTGGGCGGTGGATTGGCAGTATCAGTAGAGGGTCGGACGCCATGCTTTGTAGCAAAGAGTTACGGCCCTTTACATTCTGAGTTCAAATCCAGCCAGGGTTAACTTTGCCCTTCATCCTTACAAGATTGATAAATTAAAGTACCAGTAATGCGATGGATCTCGATTAAATCAACTTTCCCCCCTTCCTCGAATTGCTGGCCTTGTGCCTAGATTAGAAAGGATTATAAAACTTTATCATATCTGATACAGCAATATTACATAACTATACCATCTCTGTGGATGTCATGGATGTCCCTGGCTTAATCCCTTGTGATGTTTGTTTCCATGCTCTTTATGTTTTGAGTTCAAATCATAGGTCAACTATTTTTTTAGTTCAAATCAAAGGTCAACTTTGTTCTTCTTTCTGTGGTGATAAAATAAAGTACCAGTCCACAAACTGTGGGCTGGCAGAATTGTTAAAGTGTTGGCGGAAAGGATGCTTTTGCAAGAATCTGTTTTGGTTCAATATTTTCTGACTGAGTTCAGCTCCTACTTTCTGACACTGTACACGCAGTGGTATTTCTGACACTGTACACACAGAGGTGCCTCTGACACTGTACACACAGAGGTGTCTCTGACACTGTACACACAGAGGTGTCTCTGACACTGTACATACAGAGGTGCCTCTGACACTGTACACACAGAGGTGTCTCTGACACTGTACACGCAGAGGTGTCTCTGTCACTGTACACGCAGAGGTGTCTCTGACACTGTACACGCAGAGGTGTCTCTGTCACTGTACACACAGAGGTGTCTCTGACACTGTACACACAGAGGTGTCTCTGACACTGTACATGCAATGGTATTTCTGCTAGCTGTCACAACAAACAGATAGCATCAGCAGTTGAAAATCCACCTGGAGGTCAAAGACAAAGGTTCTACTTCAGAATTG
>OZ024760.1:6515358-6520358 GCA_964016885.1 Eledone cirrhosa
TAGTTCCATCCATTATCTTTTCTATCCTTCCTTTTATCTCCAGAAAACTCCCATCTATGTCTTTGGTTTTAGAGGGCAGAACATCTAAAGTGGAGCTTATTCTATATAATATATATAATATTACCCCCTCCACATCACCCCCCACATCCCCACCAGCCCCCTTTATATATATATGTATATATTGAGAAATAGTGAAAAAAGATATCTGAATTTCCACCTCAACAAATATTGGAATTTCTTTGAGGTTTGTGGCAAATATTTTATTTTATTATTGTTTTTTTTTATGTCTAATATGTCTATTTTGCTGAAATTATTTTGGTTGAGCATTATGTTAATTTTCATTAAAACTTTTGTTCGGACTTTCTGTAAAGTTTGTCTCAAAATATTTATCTACCTAGCTTGTGTTTTTGTTAAAATTTCAACAATATCTGTAAATTTTCATTATAGATATTTAACTAAGTTCTCTAGGGTCTGTATCAACCATTTTTTTCTACCTCTTTTGTATTTTGTTAAAATCTTAGCAATATATATATAATTTTAGACAACCATCTTTTGAAATTTCACTGGAATCTGTGTCTAATATTTTATTCTTCCTACTTTGGTTGAAATCTTAAAATCATTTGAAATTTTACTAAAACTGTTTAACTATATTGTTGCAATTCTCTATGGTTTGTTTGTGTCAAACAGCTTGTTTTTTCTTACCTAGTATATTGTAAGTAGTTGAACCTTCAGCATTATCTTTAATTTTACAACTATGTCTTAAAATTATTCTGAAATGTGTCAACCATTTTTTTACCTACCTTTGAATTTTGTTAAAGTCTTAGCAATATATATATAATTTTGAACAACTATCTTTTGAATTTTCACTGAAATTTGTGTCAAATATTTTATTTTTCCTACTTTTGTTGAAATCTTTAAAATCATTTGAAATTTTACTATAACTATTTAATTTCATTAAAATTACTCTGACGTTTGTGTCAGCCATTTTTCTACCTCCCTTGTATTTTGTTAAAGTCTTAGCAATATATATAATTTTGGATTTCATTGAAATTCATGTTGAATATCTTATTTTTCTTAGTTTGTATTTTGTTGAAATCTTAAAATCATTTGAAATTTTACTACAACTATTTAACTATTTTGTTAAAATTCTCTAACGTTTGTTGTCAAACAATATATTTTTTCTTACCTATGTATGTAGTTGAAGCTTCAGCATTATCTTAAACAGCTATATCTTAAAATTACTCTAAGGATTGTGCTAAACCTTTTTTGTTATTGTTGTTGTTCTTCTTAGGTATTTTGTTAAATCTCAGCAATATCTAAAATTTCACTTTAACAATTTCTTTGAAATTTTCTAAGGTTTATGTCAACCATTTCACCATTTTCTCCAACTTTACAACAGATACGGATTGAATTTTCTCTGAGGTTTATTCCAAACATTTATTATTATTTATTTATTTCCTTATTTTTATTATTTTATTTCTATTTTTATTATTTTTCGGCAGTTTGTTAAATCTTTAGCAATATCTAGTGAGAATTTCAAGTCTTTCTTTGAAAACATTTTTTCTAAGGTTTGTTGTCAATCCATTCTTGTATCTACTGTCAGGCAGCTTTACCTGAAATTCTACTCCAACCATTTCTTTAGAAATCTTCCCTCAGGTTTCTTCTCACAACCCGTTCTTCTGTCTTTCTGTCAACACTCTTTGAATCTCTGAATCTTTCATGAGTTAACATTTTTTTTTTTTCAAAAATTTTTCCTGTTCTTCTTCATCTCTTCCTTGATTCTAACATCTCTTCCAAAGATTCTAACATCGTTATTTGTCTTTATATTTTCTCTTGCTGTTGTTGTTGTTGTTATTATCATCATCATCATCATCATTATTATCATCATCATCATCATCATCATCATAATCATTATCTTATTGTTATTGTCATCGACATTATTGTCATTTTTATTATTATTATTATTATTTTTATTATTATTATTATTATTATTATTCTTTTCTTGGAGTCTCAGTCATTGATGTTATTTAATTGAAAAGTTTGTTCAAATGAATATCAAGCCACTACCTGCAACCTCAGATATTCAAGACATATCGGAAGGTTCTTGCTGTTCCCAGCAAGCATGCCTTTTGAAGAGTTCAAAAAGAGGAGCCATCCTTGGAAACTCTTTGAGGTAGTAGTGCTCCTATGACAATCGGGATGACCTTGATCTCACGACAGTCCCAAATCCTTTTTAATTCCCACTTTAAATCCTAGTATTGCTTAATTTTCTCCTTCTCCTTTTCTTGCACTCTTGTGTCAAAGAGGCAGGCTACATCTACAATCAGGCATGATCATTTTTCCTTTTCAAAAACCACCAGGTCAGGCTTATTGTGTTCTAATTTCTTGTCTGTCTGTATCCTGAAATCCCATAGCACCTTCACTTGATCCTTTTCTATCACCAACTCCGGCTTATGCTCATACCACTTCTCAGAATGTGGTAAATTATTTAGTTTGCATAAATGCCAGTGAATCACCTTTCCTATCACACCATGCCTCCAGCCTTTATAGTGAGTCTGGGCTAGGTGTTAACACCCGGGTACAATGTGAGCCAGTCTCCTCTCTCTCTCCACAGATCCTCCCCCTTATCAGTATGATGTTTCACTCACTTCGTTATTATTGTTATTATTATCACAAAACCCACATCGTACCATCCTGTGCCGTTTGTAATGTTTTTCTTGATGTCAGCCCTTGTGGCCAATAAAGAAATCATTATTATTATTATTATTATTATTATTATTATTAGTAGTAGTAGTAGTAGTAGTAGTAGTACTATTCTTTGAGCCTCAGTCATTGATGTTATTTAACTGGAAAGTTTGTTCAAATAAAATTATTGGCAGTATCAGTAGAAAGTCTGACGCCATGCTTTGCAATATAGAGTTACGGCCCTTTACGGTTTGAGTTCAAATCCCGCCGAGGTTAACTTTGCCTTTCATCCTTACGGGGTCGATAAAATAAAGTACCAGTCACGCACTGGGGTCGATTTAAGCGACTTTCCCCACCCCAAAATTGCTGGCCTTGTGCCTATATAAGAAACAATTATTATTATTATTATGAACCCTTGTGGTTAATAAAGAAAACATTATTATTATGAGTTATTATTATTATTATTATTAGTTCAAATCCCGCCGAGGTTGACTTTGCCTTTCATCCTTACGGGGTCGATAAAATAAAGTACCAGTAATGCACTGGGTAATTGCTGGCCTTGTGCCTAAAGTAGAAACAATTATTATTATTATTATCATTGTTATTACTCCTTGAGTCTCAGTCATTGATGTTGGTTAACTGGAAAGTCCGTTGGAATGAATATCAAGCCACTACCTGCAGCCTCAGATATTCAGGACGTATCGGAGGGTTCTTGCTGTTCCCAGCAAGCATGCCTTTTGAAGCGTTCCAAAAAGCGTGAAGGGGCCGATTTTCTTTAACCATCCCTGGAAACTTTTGGAGATAGTCCCCAGTGCGCCTATGACAATCGGGACCACTTTGACTTCATGGCAGTTCCAAATCCTTTTCACCTCCCACTTTAAGTCCTGCTATCGGTTAATTTTCTCCCTCTTCTTCTCTTGCACTCTCGTGTCGAATGGGCAGGCCACATCCACAATCAGGCACGATCTTTTTTCTTTGTCCACAACCACCAGGTCAGGTCTATTGTGTTCCAGTTTCTTGTCCGTCTGTATCCTAAAATCCCACAGCACCTTCACCTGATCGTTCTCTATCACCGCCTCTGGCTTATGCTCATACCATTTCTCAGAATGTGGTAAATTGTTTACTTTGCACAGGTGCCAGTGGATCACCCTGCCCATCACATCCTGTCTCCAGCCCTTATAGTGGGTCTGGGCTAGGTGTTTACACTCGGATACAATGTGAGCCACAGTCTCCTCTCTCTCTCTCCACAGATCCTGCACAGTGGGTTAGCCTCCTCCTTGTAAATATGGTGTTTCAACCACTTCGTTTTGAGGGCCTGCTCCTGCGCAGCCATTAACATTCCTTCTGTAGCCTTTTTAAGGTCTCCTCTTTTCAACCAGCTCCATGTCTGTGGATCTCTAAATTCAGTTTTCTCAAAGAAGGTACTATGAAGGGATTTTTCCTGAAGGCTGCTCTTTCTCCTTGATGTTATTTCCTCCTTGGACATCCCCTGGCCTATTGTCCCCTCCTTCAGTACAGTTCTGAGCATTGGCTCCTTACTATCAGTCACGTATTTGTGTAGGTTGTTTTTCTCCATCTGAACACAGTCCTCTATGCTGATAAGGCCTCTTCCACCCTCAGATCTCCTTAAGTAGAGTCTATCGACATCACTCCTCTTGTGGAACATGTTGTAGATAGTCAATAGCTTCCTAGTCTTCCTATCCATTTCTTTTTGTTCAACAACATTCCATCTCAGAATTCCCGCACTGTACCTAATAATAGACACAGCTCGGGAATTTACTGCGCTTATGGCATTTCTGCTGTTCAGATGTGACTTCAATACGCTCCTTACTCTCCGAATGTATTCAGTTCTTAACAATTCCTTCATTTTTTTGTTCTTTATGCCATCAGCCTCCAGAATGCCCAAATACTTGTATCCTTCCTCAGAGTCAATTTCCTTTATCATCTCACCTGTTGGTATCTGGATTCCGTTACTTCTGCTCAACCTACCCCTCCTCATCACAATGACTCCACACTTACTAATACCAAATTGCATACATATATCACTGCTGAAAATACGGACAGTGTCAACAAGCACATCCAACTCCTTCTCACTCTTCCCGAAGAGCTTAAGATCGTCCATAAAGAAGAGGTGATTGATGGTAAGCCCTCCCTTTCCCAACCTGTATCCTGCTCTCACTTTTCGCAGTACACTGGTCAGGGGCATCAGGGCAAGGACAAACAACAGAGGGGACAGGCTATCTCCCTGGAAGATACCTCTCTTGATCTTCACGCTTCCCAAGGATTCTCCAGTTGATGTCAACTCTGTTTCCCAG
>OZ024760.1:6525358-6530358 GCA_964016885.1 Eledone cirrhosa
CTTCTTTTTTTTTTTTTTTTTTTTTGCTGTAGTTGGGTGAAGTGCCAGAGAGGGCCCCCGAAATAGCTGGAAACCTAGGATTCTCATAGGCTCCGAAATACCTGGAAACCTAGGGTTCTCATAGGCCCCGAATTACCTGGAAACCTAGGGTTCTCATAGGCCCCGAAATACCTGGAAACCTAGGGTTCTCATAGAGATTGTTTTTTTGGGGGGGGGGGGGGGGGGGCTGTAGTGGAGTGAAATATTGAAGTGCTAGAGGAGGCCCCCAAAATAACTGGAATCCTAGGGTTCTCATGGGGTCTAAAGGTCTATCAATTTATTTTATTTTTTATTTTATTTTTATTTATTTTGCTGTAGTGAAGTGAAATATTGACGGGCTAGAGGAGGTCTCTTCCACTGAAATACCAATCTGTCCATCTCACTCTCCTTCAGTCTCTCACTCTCTCCCTCAGTCTCTCTCACTCTCTCTCAGTCTCTGCCTCCTAATATCAAATTGAAACCACCATGACAACACATAGTAAAAAGAAAAAGCCCCCACCTCATGGGCGCCCTCATACTGTAAGGACGTATCAGGTTGGTAATTCTTATTTCTTTGCCTGATTCTTTGTTGGAATTTTTTCCAACACCAAATATTATTTTTTCTTCTTTTTTTTTTTTATTTGTTTTGTTTTGTTTGTTTTTGTTATTCTATTGCTTAATTTTTATTTGTTTTATTCATTGTTTTGTCTACTCCTTCCCTTCCTGAGACTCTCCCAACCCAAGGTATGCCACAGAGGGGGAATTGGAACTAGAAACCCCAGCAAACTTCTTAACCATACAACCGTCTACCGAAGGCCACCATCAAGGCTTTGGTTGACCTGAGACCATGGTGTTATAGAGCAGTGGTCACCAACCTTTTGGACCTCATGGACCGCTAAATTCATAATTTTAAATCCCACGGACCACTAATATGAATTTTTTTTAAATGATAAATACATTTGTAAAATAAAGATCAGAGAACTTCCATTTTATTAAACAATACTGAAGCGTACGTGTGTCATATTGTCGATAGATGATACATATGTGTAGGATTCTTTTGTGGATGTTAGTTCTTTACTGAGGAGAAACATTTTTAGGGGTGTTATAAAATATATTTTAACCCTTTAGCATTTACATTACTCTATATTTATTATTATATTTTCACGGTAAACACTTTATCGCGCATAAATATCTCACATAATATCGAATCTATGAGATTTTTGATATTATTTATTTTGAGAACAGTACCTTAACATTAGTATGAACAGCCGGTTACATCTGGTTTGAACAGAAAGTGGTGAGAGAATTTTGGCCGGGTACGGCCAGTTTAAATGCTAAAGGGGTAAAACACTCAAGGAAAACCTCCTATGAGATACCAATTTGTAGGAAACCAACTAAACCTTCATAGGTGTGAGATACAACCTTGTAGGAAACCTACTAAACCTTCATAGGTGTGAAATATAACCTTGTAGGAAACCAACTAAACCTACAAAGGTGTGAAATATAATCTTGTAGGAAACCTACTAAACCTATATAGGTGTGAAATATAACCTTGTAGGAAACCAACTAAACCTATATAGGTGTGAAATATAACCTTGTAGGAAACCAACTAAACCTTCATAGGTGTGAAATATAACCTTGTAGGAAACCAACTAAACCTATATAGGTGTGAAATATAACCTTGTAGGAAACCAACTAAACCTTCATAGGTGTGAAATATAACCTTGTAGGAAACCAACTAAACCTATATAGGTGTGAAATATAACCTTGTAGGAAACCAACTAAACCTTCATAGGTGTGAAATATAACCTTGTAGGAAACCAACTAAACCTACATAGGTGTGAAATATAATCTTGTAGGAAACCAACTAAACCTACATAGGTGTGAAATATAACCTTGTAGGAAACCAACTAAACCTATATAGGTGTGAAATATAACCTTGTAGGAAACCACTAAACCTACATAGGTGTGAAATATAACCTTGTAGGAAACCAACTAAACCTATATAGGTGTGAAATATAACCTTGTAGGAAACCTACTAAACCTATATAGGTGTGAAATATAACCTTGTAGGAAACCAACTAAACTATATAGGTGTGAAATATAACCTTGTAGGAAACCAACTAAACTATATAGGTGTGAAATACAACCTTGTAGGAAACCTACTAAACCTACATAGGTGTGAAATATAACCTTGTAGGAAACCAACTAAACCTTCATAGGTGTGAAATATAACCTTGTAGGAAACCTACTAAACCTATATAGGTGTGAAATATAACCTTGTAGGAAACCTACTAAACCTCTATAGGTGTGAAATATAACCTTGTAGGAAACCTACTAAACCTATATAGGTGTGAAATATAACCTTGTAGGAAACCAACTAAACCTCTATAGGTGTGAAATATAACCTTGTAGGAAACCAACTAAACCTCTATAGGTGTGAAATATAACCTTGTAGGAAACCTACTAAACCTACATAGGTGTGAAATATAACCTTGTAGGAAACCAACTAAACCTACATAGGTGTGAAATATAACCTTGTAGGAAACCTACTAAACCTCTATAGGTGTGAAATATAATCTTGTAGGAAACCTACTAAACCTTCATAGGTGTGAAATATAACCTTGTAGGAAACCTACTAAACCTCTATAGGTGTGAAATATAATCTTGTAGGAAACCTACTAAACCTCTATGGGTGTGAAATATAACCTTGTAGGAAACCTACTAAACCTATATAGGTGTGAAATATAACCTTGTAGGAAACCAACTAAACCTACATAGGTGTGAAATATAACCTTGTAGGAAACCAACTAAACTTACATAGGTGTGAAATATAACCTTGTAGGAAACCTACTAAACCTATATAGGTGTGAAATATAACCTTGTAGGAAACCAACTAAACCTATATAGGTGTGAAATATAACCTTGTAGGAAACCAACTAAACTATATAGGTGTGAAATACAACCTTGTAGGAAACCTACTAAACCTATATAGGTGTGAAATATAACCTTGTAGGAAACCAACTAAACTATATAGGTGTGAAATATAACCTTGTAGGAAACCAACTAAACCTTCATAGGTGTGAAATATAACCTTGTAGGAAACCAACTAAACCTACATAGGTGTGAAATATAACCTTGTAGGAAACCTACTAAACCTATATAGGTGTGAAATATAACCTTGTAGGAAACCAACTAAACCTATATAGGTGTGAAATATAACCTTGTAGGAAACCAACTAAACTATATAGGTGTGAAATACAACCTTATAGGAAACCTACTAAACCTATATAGGTGTGAAATATAACCTTGTAGGAAACCTACTAAACCTTTATAGGTGTGAAATATAACCTTGTAGGAAACCAACTAAACCTTCATAGGTGTGAAATACAACCTTGTAGGAAACCAACTAAACCTTCATAGGTGTGAAATATAACCTTGTAGGAAACCAACTAAACCTACATAGGTGTGAAATATAACCTTGTAGGAAACCTACTAAACCTATATAGGTGTGAAATATAACCTTGTAGGAAACCAACTAAACCTATATAGGTGTGAAATATAACCTTGTAGGAAACCAACTAAACCTACATAGGTGTGAAATATAACCTTGTAGGAAACCTACTAAACCTATATAGGTGTGAAATATAACCTTGTAGGAAACCAACTAAACCTACATAGGTGTGAAATACAACCTTGTAGGAAACCAACTAAACCTATATAGGTGTGAAATATAACCTTGTAGGAAACCAACTAAACCTACATAGGTGTGAAATATAACCTTGTAGGAAACCTACTAAACCTATATAGGTGTGAAATATAACCTTGTAGGAAACCTACTAAACCTATATAGGTGTGAAATATAACCTTGTAGGAAACCAACTATACCTACATAGGTGTGAAATATAACCTTGTAGGAAACCAACTAAACCTACATAGGTGTGAAATATAACCTTGTAGGAAACCTACTAAACCTATATAGGTGTGAAATATAACCTTGTAGGAAACCAACTAAACCTACATAGGTGTGAAATATAACCTTGTAGGAAACCAACTAAACCTCTATAGGTGTGAAATACAACCTTGTAGGAAACCTACTAAACCTATATAGGTGTGAAATACAACCTTGTAGGAAACCTACTAAACCTATATAGGTGTGAAATACAACCTTGTAGGAAACCTACTAAACCTATATAGGTGTGAAATACAACCTTGTAGGAAACCTACTAAACCTACATAGGTGTGAAATACAACCTTGTAGGAAACCTACTAAACCTATATAGGTGTGAAATACAACCTTGTAGGAAACCTACTAAACCTACATAGGTGTGAAATACAACCTTGTAGGAAACCTACTAAACCTACATAGGTGTGAAATATAACCTTGTAGGAACCAACTAAACCCTACATAGGTGTGAAATATAACCTTGTAGGAACCAACTAAACCTATATAGGTGTGAAATATAACCTTGTAGGAAACCAACTAAACCTACATAGGTGTGAAATATAACCTTGTAGGAAACCAACTAAACCTATATAGGTGTGAAATATAACCTTGTAGGAAACCAACTAAACTTACATAGGTGTGAAATATAACCTTGTAGGAAACCAACTAAACCTACATAGGTGTGAAATATAACCTTGTAGGAAACCAACTAAACCTTCATAGGTGTGAGATATAACCTTGTAGGAAACCAACTAAACCTTCATAGGTGTGAAATATAACCTTGTAGGAAACCAACTAAACCTACATAGGTGTGAAATATAACCTTGTAGGAAACCAACTAAACCTATATAGGTGTGAAATATAACCTTGTAGGAACCAACTAAACCTATATAGGTGTGAAATATAACCTTGTAGGAAACCAACTAAACCTACATAGGTGTGAAATATAACCTTGTAGGAAACCAACTAAACCTATATAGGTGTGAAATATAACCTTGTAGGAAACCAACTAAACCTACATAGGTGTGAAATATAA
>OZ024760.1:6542858-6560358 GCA_964016885.1 Eledone cirrhosa
TTTATGTGTCACCCCCATCCCTTCACCCCTATCTCTCTCTCTCTCTTTCTCACTCACTCTCACTCTCTCTCACTCACTCTCTCTCACTCTCTCTTTCTCACTCACTCTCACTCTCTCTCTCTCACTCACTCTCTCTCTCTTTCTCACACTCTCTCTTGATCTCTCTTTCACTCTCTCTTTCTCTTTCTCACACCTACTTTCTCTCTCTCTCTTATACTCTCTCTTGATCTCTCTCTCTCACACACTCTCTCTTGATTTCTCTCTCTTTCTCACACTCTCTCTTTATCCCCCCTCTCTCTCTCTATTTCACTCTATTACTTTCTATTCCCTCTCTCTATCATTCCCCTATCTGCTTCCTCTCTCTCTCGCCCTCTCCTCCCCTCCACACCTAGATACAGCACCCTTAATCCAACCACCACATACCATCCAGCTAACCATCAAAGCTTCCATTCCTTAATACCCTCTAACCATCCATACCATCCAGCTAACCATCAAAGCTTCCATACCCTAACCACCCTCTAACCACCACATACCATCCAGCTAACCATCAAAGCTTCCATACCTTAACCACCCTCTAACCATCCATACCATCCAGCTAACCATCAAAGCTTCCATACCTTAACCACCCTCTAACCATCCATACCATCCAGCTAACCATCAAAGCTTCCATACCTTAACCACCCTCTAACCACCACATACCATCCAGCTAACCATCAAAGCTTCCATACCTTAACCACCCTCTAACCATCCATACCATCCAGCTAACCATCAAAGCTTCCATACCTTAACCACCCTCTAACCATCCATACCATCCAGCTAACCATCAAAGCTTCCATACCCTAACCACCCTCTAACCATCCATACCATTCAGTTAACCATCAAAGCTTCCATACCCTAACCACCCTCTAACCACCACATACCATCCAGCTAAGCATCAAAGATTCCATACCTTAACCACCCTCTAACCATCCATACCATCCAGCTAACCACCAAAGCTTCCATACCTTAACCACCACATACCATCCAGCTAACCACCAAAGCTTCCATACCTTAACCACCACATACCATCCAGTTAACCATCAAAGCTTCCATACCTTAACCACCACATACCATCCAGCTAACCATCAAAGCTTCCATACCCTAACCACCACATACCATCCAGCTAACCATCAAAGCTTCCATACCCTAACCACCACATACCATCCAGCTAACCATCAAAGATTCCATACCTTAACCACCCTCTAACCATCCATACCATCCAGCTAACCACCAAAGCTTCCATACCTTAACCACCACATACCATCCAGCTAACCATCAAAGCTTCCATACCCTAACCACCACATACCATCCAGCTAACCATCAAAGCTTCCATACCTTAACAATCAACTGGAAATGGAATGGAAGGCACTCCACCACTTACGATGACGAGTATTCCAGTTGATCCGATCAACAGAACAGCCTGCTCGTGAAATTAAACGTGTAAGTGGCTGAGCATTCCACAAACACACGTACCCTTAACGTAGTTCTCAGGGAGATTCAGCGTGACACAGAATATGACAAGGCTGGCCCCTTCGAATTACAAGTACAACTAAAATGTTGCCAGCTAAGTAGACTGGAGCAACATGAGAAATAGAGTGTCTTGCTCAAGGACACAACACATTAGCAGGAATCAAACTCAAGGCTTTAGGATGGTGAGCTGAATACCCTAACCACACAACCACCCTGTAGCTACCCATACCATCAAGCCAACCATCCTTATGTATGTTCTATATAAGGGAAAGCCATGATTATAGCTCTGCTCACTCTGTCCATCTTTTATTCTCACTCCCTCCCCCCTCCCCCCTTCTCTTTTCCTCACCTCCACCACCCCTAGATATACCACCCCACCTACCTAATCAACTATACTACGCCAATGCACTCTCTCTCTCTATATATATATATGTGTGTGTGTGTGTATATATGTGTGTGTGTGTATATATATATATATACACACACACACATATATACATATATAATATATATGTTCTATATATATAATATATATATATATATGCTATATATATATATATATGCTATATATATATAATATATATATGCTATATATATATAATATATATATGCTATATATATAATATATATATATATATGCTATATATATAATATATATATATGCTATATATATATAATATATATATATATATATATATGCTATATATATATAATATATATATGCTATATATATAATATATATATATATGCTATATATATATATAATATATATAGATGCTATATATATAATATATATATATGCTATATATATATAATATATATATATAATATATATAGATGCTATATATATATAACATCATCATCATCATTTTACGTCCGCTTTTCCCTGCTTGCAAGGGTGGATAATATATATATGTAATATATATATATATATATATATGCTATATATATATATATATATGCTATATATATATAATATATATATATATGCTATATATATATAATATATATATATATGCTATATATATATAATATATATATATATGCTATATATATATATATAATATATATAGATGCTATATATATAATATATATAGATGCTATATATATAATATATATATATATATATATGCTATATATATATATATATTCTATATATATATATAATATATATATATATATATATATGCTATATATATATATATATTCTATATATATATATAATATATATATATATATGCTATATATATATATATGCTATATATATATATATGCTATATATATATATATATATTATACCCCTCAATTATAGTCCTGCTATACCATTAACAAACCATTTGACATGTTCTAGAACCCATTCATTGTCCCTCTCTCTCTCTCTCTCTCTCTCTCTCTCTCTCTCTCTCTCTCTCTCTCTCTCTCTCTCTCTCTCTCTCTCTCTATCCTTTCTTCCCCCCCCCCCCCACCCTGTCTCTCTCTCTCAGTGATCAAATCCTACTCTATACAATTTGACAGCTTCAAAAGACACGCTCCCCCCACCACCACCACTACTACAACCATCCCCATCACCACCACTATTACTTCCGCCACCATCACTACCACTATTACTTCCACCACCACCGCCACCATCACCACCACTATTACTTCCACCACCACCGCCACCATCACCACCACTATTACTTCCACCACTACCGCCACCATCACCACCACTATTACTTCCACCACCACCGCCACCATCACCACCACTATTACTTCCACCACCACCGCCACCATCACCACCACTATTACTTCCACCACCACCGCCACCATCACCACCACTATTACTTCCACCACCACCGCCACCATCACCACCACTATTACTTCCACCACTACCGCCACCATCACCACCACTATTACTTCCACCACTACCGCCACCATCACCACCACTATTACTTCCACCACCACCGCCACCATCACCACCACTATTACTTCCACCACTACCGCCACCATCACCACCACTATTACTTCCACCACTACCGCCACCATCACCACCACTATTACTTCCACCACTACCGCCACCATCACCACCACTATTACTTCCACCACTACCGCCACCATCACCACCACTATTACTTCCACCACTACCGCCACCATCACCACCACTATCACAACCACCATCAGGATCGCCACAACCATCACTACCACTACTACTACCACCACCATCATCACTACTATCACCACCACCACCACCACCAACACATCACTACCACAACCACCAACACCACCACCATCACGATCACCATAACTACCACTACTGCTACTACCACCACCACACCACTACACCTACACCACCACCACGATCACCACTACTACTACCACCACCACCATCACTACACCACTACACCTACACCACCACACCACTACACCTACACCACCACCACACTACACCACCACCATCACTACCACCACCACCACCACACCACTACACCTACACCACCATCACTACTACCACCGCCACCACACCACTACACCTACATCACCACCACACCACACCACCACCATCACTACTACCACCACCACCACACCACTACACCTACACCACCATCACTACTACCACCGCCACCACACCACTACACCTACATCACCACACCACCACCACACCTATACCACCACCACCACACCAGTACACCTACACCACCACCACCACACCACCACACCTACACCACCACCACCACACCAGTACACCTACACCACCACCACAACACCACCACCACCACACCACCACACCTACACCACCACTACACCTACACCACCACCACCACACCAGTACACCTACACCACCACCACCACACCACCACACCTACACCACCACTACACCTACACCACCACCACCACACCAGTACACCTACACCACCACCACCACACCACCACACCTACACCACCACTACACCTACACCACCACCACCACACCACCACACCACCACCACCACACCACTACCACGCCACCACACCACCACTACACCACCACCACCACACCACTACACCTACACCACCACTACACCTACACCACCACCACCACACCACCACACCACCACCACCACACCACTACACCTACACCACCACACCGCCACTACACCACCACACCACTACACATACACCACCACCACTACCACCACCACCACCCCACCACTACCACCAACTCACTATTGGATTCTATATTGATTCTGAAGTAAAGATATTTTGGTCTGGATATGTATGTATGTATATGTATGTATATGTATATGTATGTGTTGTGTATCTGTGTGTATGTGTTTGTGTGTATGTGTTTGTGTGTGTGAATCATCATCATCGTTTAACATCCATTTTCCATGCTAGCATATATATATATATATATAACTAAGGAATTGTGGTAAGGAACCAGATGGACCATAACGCACCAGAGTGCTCAATACTTAGGGTAGTAGAGTGGGTAATCGGAAAAAGTATGACCCCCGACGGCAGAGCTCAAGCCGTTTCGACGGCTATTTCTGGACTCCCCCCCCCCCCCCCCCCTCTCTCTCTATATATATATATATATAAAAAAAAAAAAATGAAAAAATGGCGTGCTGCGTGGTTGCAAATGGGTTACATATGAATAAAATTAGTCATTAGTCCTTCATCACTGATGAAAGACTAATTTTATTCATTTTATTCATATATATATATATTTCTGGACTCTCAGTCCAGAAATAGCCATCGAAACGGCTTGAGCTCTGCCGTCGGGGTCATACTTTTTCCTATATATATATATATATATATATATTTAATACAATAACAGAGATAGTTTAAAGCTAAACTCTGACTGGTAACCATCTCACTCAACAAACATTAGGTTATATTAAAATATAAACCCAATTTAAGTGTTTGGGGTGCTAACAATATGTATTTTGTGGAAAAACCAGTTGTATTATTTTATGAGATATAATTAAAGTTAAAGTATATCTCTATATTCATCATCATCATCATTTTACGTCCGCTTTTCCCTGCTTGCAAGGGTGGGACCGGGTCTTATTCAGCACAGCATCTCTCCACTCGTCACGTTCCCTCGTCATCTCCACCGTGAGCTTCAATGATATTATATATATATATATAATATAAGATCAAAAGATGGTTAAAAGAGTTCCAAGTATTTTATTATGCGCATTTCAAAAACAAATATCATCATGAGATGATATCTGTGTTTTCATCAGATAAAATAGGGATACATGATATGAAGCTTAAAAAACACTTGTGAATAGTGAAGTTTTAAATCATGTATCCCTATTTTATCTGATGAAAACGCAGATATCATCTCATGATGATATTTGTTTTTGAAATGCACATAATAAAATACTTGGAACTCTTTTAACCATCTTTTGATCTTATATTATGTATACTCCAGTCCTACAAACTGTAGAGTGCTACTTATCCGATATCTGCATTGCTTTATTGTACTACAATAAAACTCACCTCCTACATTATATATATATATATATATATATATATATATATGGAGAGAGAGAGAGAGAGTGAGAGAGAGAGAGAGAGAGAGAGAGAGAAGGGGTATGACTTTTACAAGACTAGAACTATTTCATTCATATAAAATCAACAAATGCTGCTCTTATTGTTGCCACTGTTCTTGGCGCTGTTGTTCTTGTTATTGTTGCTGCTGTTGTTGTTGTTGTTGTTGTTTGTGTTCTTACTGTTGTTGTTGTTGTTGTTGTTGTTGTTGTTGTTGTTGTTGTTTGATGTGAGACATCATATAAACTGACACTTGGATAATCTCACAGTCCCAGGTGGCGTGAACTTCACCAGTGTGGTGGTGGGGGGGAAGGGGTTATGTGATCTCATCTGATAGACATCACTCCACCACCACCACCATCATCCCCACCACCACCACTACAACCACACCACCATTACAACCACCACAACACCACCACCACCACCACCACACCACCACTACCTACTACTACTACTGCTGTTATTATTACTACCACCACCATCACCACCCCCTACTACCATCTCACACCACCACCACCACCACTATCACATTCAATGTTGGCCACATTTCACTCCACACCACCATCACCATACTACCATCTCACACCACCACCCATTACCCTCTACTATCATTTTGTCCACCATCTCACCCACCCGCCCCTCTTACTAAGGCTGAATATCTGGGATTTCACCTCGAGACTCAAACAGCCAGAACAAACACCACAAGGCACCTCACCTGACATATTAAGAATCCGGTAAACCCACTGCCCTCGACTGGTACTTTATTTATATCGACCCCAGATAGATGAAAGACAAAGGTGTATTATATTTAGGGGCAGTGGATTGGCAGATTCGGTGGAGAGTCAGACGCCATGCTTTCCAGCATAGAGTTCTGTCCCTTTACGGTCTGAGTTCAAATCCAGCCGAGGTTAACTTTGCCTTTCATCCTTACGGGGGGTCCATAAAATAAAGTACCAGTAATACACTGGGATAATTGCTGGCCTTGTGCCAAAAGTAGAAACAATTATATTTTATCAACACGAGACGAATGAAAATCAAAGTTAATCTTGGCAGGATTTGAACTCAGAATATCGAGATTGTTCATCTTGTTCTCGGCTCTAACAACTCTATTATTTATCATATATCAAGCTTGTGTTCTGATATTTAACCCTTTAATGTTCAAACCGGCCAAAACCGGCCAGAATCCTCTACCTCTTTCTGTTGAAACTGGCCGTAACTGGTCGCTCAAACTGATGTTAAGGTATTGTGCTCAAAATAAATACTTTCAAAATGTCATAGATTTGATATTATGTGAGATAATTATGTGGGATAAAGCATTTATCATGAAAATATAATAGTATATATAGAGTTATGTAAATACTAAAGGGTTAAAGAAAAAAAATAATGTTTTTATTGAAGATAGAAATTTAAATATGAAACAATATAATATCTGTTTTGTATTGAAGAAGCTGAAGTGTTGCACTCATGTGGGTTATCTAATAGCTTTGTTTAAGAGCCAGAAGAACCAGAATATATATTATATATACACATACATACATATATATATCATCATCATCATCATCGTTTACATATATATATATATATATATATATATATATATATATATATATTTAAAAGTTAAACAAGGTTCAATGAATACATCAAAGAATGAGTTTTACAATAGATTGGAAGCACTCAGCAGTAAAGGTTTTCCAGAATTCATCATCATCGTCATCATCGTCATTTTACGTCCGCTTTTCCCTGCTTGCAAGGGTGGGACGGGAACTGATTCTGGCTTGATTTCTACAGCTGGATGCCCTTCCTAACACCAACCTCATTGACAGTGAGTGCTGGGTGCTTTTTTTGCCGTGTGGCACCTCCATGACCACTTTGCAGTGGAGTGATAGGGACCCCAGTCCCTATCATCTCATTTCTACAGCTGAGTAAACTGGAGCAATGTGAAATAAAGTGTCTTGCTCAAGGAAACAACACATCACCCGGCCTGAGAATTGAACTCACAACCTTTCGATTGCAAGCCCAATGCTCTAAACACTAAGCCATGTGCCTCCACCATATATATACATATATATGTGTGTGTTAGGTAATTCCAAAGAAAAAGCAAAGGAAAAAAGAGTGCTCTATGTATAGAACAGAGCTATTTAATAACATCTCTATCTGATGACCAATCCAGACATATATTAATATTGTCTGGGATCCTGAAACCTTTGGTAATGGAGTAGTTATAGATTGTGTTGTTCACTTTCTAATTAAATATATATATATATATATATATATATGTGTGTAGGCAACACGGTAAAAACCTCCCAGTTCCACACTGTAAATGGGGTTGGTGTTAGGAACGGCATCCAGCTGTAGAAAACCCGCCAGACAGTCCTATGCGAGCAAGACAACCACTCTTGCCTCAAGTGGGAAAACTCCCGTCCAAACCCATGCAAGCGTGGAAGATGGACGTTAAACGATGATGATGATGATGATGATGATGATGATGATATATATATATATCCACCACCCCCATACCACAGCCCATCCCAGCCAGCGACCGTCACCAACATCTTATCATCACATCCACCCCACATACACTACAGGTGAAACCACCCCTATGAACTATCTCACCAATCAAAACAATTTATATTGACCAACATATGAACTTCTGACTTTATCATATAGCATGTATTCATTTTCTACTAACATTTTAAAGGGTCCGTCGGGTAAGATCGATACAGATCAAACCTTGAGCTGATCAGTGGCGAAACACGTGTCACCTACCAATAAATGTAATGAAGGAGTAACCAATCGTCCTTGTTATCCTTTCAATATATATATATATATTCAAAACAACAAACAGCGAAGGACGCGTTCCGCACTTGTCCGACAGACAACCTTTTCCCCCACCCCGGAAAAAACCCCAGTTGATGGATGTGAATCCGAAATATATAGGGACTATTAAATCTCTCCCAAGGTAACTCTCTCTTGTGCTGTTATTTGTATTTTATCCTTTATACTCTTCCCTTCATTCTACACATCCCACACATCTTATACACACCACGCATCTCAACGTACACCCACTTACATCTCTCTCTCTCCACCACCGGACCTTGTTACCCGGAGATTTACCCATTTGCATTGTCGAGGCTTCCAAACAACTTAAAGATATATATATATATATATATAACAAAGGAAATGTGGTAAGGAACCAGGTGGACCATAACGCACCAAAGTACTCAATACTTAGGGTAGTAGAGTGGGTAATAGGAACGAGTAGGACCCCGACGGCTGAGCTCAAGCCGTTTCGACGGCTAATTCTGGACTCAATTAGTCCAGAATTAGCCGTCGAAACAGCTTGAGCTCAGCCGTCGGGGTCCTACTCATTCCTATAGATACATATATATATATAAATTTATTAAAATAACAGATTAAAGTTTAAGCAAAGAATCGCTGCTTTCACCCGCGAACATAAAATGATGATGATGGTGGATTGGCAGTATCGGTAGAGGGTCGGACGCCATGCTTTACAGCATAGTTACGTCCCTTTACGATCTGAGTTCAAATCCCGCCGAGGTTGACTTTGCCTTTCATCCTTACGGGGTCGATAAAATAAAGTACCAGTAATTGCTGGCCTTGTGCTTAAAGTAGAAACAGATATATATATATATATATAATTGTTTCTACTTTTGGCACAAGGCCAGCAATTACCCAATACATTACTGGTACTTTATATATATATATAATCATCATCATTTTATGTCCGCTTCTCCCATATTCATTATGGCTAATTGATGAGCCTTGTTATTCTGTAGTTTCACCTATGTACTCACAGGATAGATAAATAGAAAGATATATAGATAGATAAATAGATAGACAAATAGATTGATAGCTAAAGAGATAGATAGATAGACAGCTAGAGAGATCGATAGATAAATAGATTTGTGTCTTTGATTATTTGTTACACCTGACACAGGTGAGAGGTCATAGTGACATTTAACTACTGTCATGACAAGACAACACAATTTTATTGGTGCTAAAGCTATTGAATTGGACTGTCTTATATTCTTTCTTTTACAGATTTTAGTCTTTAGACCGCAGTGGTGCTGGGGCACCACATACAATGTATTTATTTGGTCATATCGACCCTGCTTCTATTTTTTTTCAAGTCTGATATTATTTTCTTTCTGAAAGACACTGCCTATATCGTTAACCCTTTCATTACCATATTTCTAATGAAAGACACTGTCTATGTCATTAACCCTTTCATTACCATAGTTCTAATGAAAGACACTGTCTATGTCATTAACCCTTTCATTACCATAGTTCTAATGAAATACACTGTCTATGTCATTAACCCTTTCATTACCATAGTTCTAATGAAAGATACTACCTATGTCATTAACCTTTTCATTACCATGTTTCTAACAAAAAACACTGTCTATGTCATTAACCCTTTAAGTTTAAATGCTAAAGGGTTAAAACAAACAGTTTTGTGTCATAGTTCCAGGAGCTATTTCAAGCAGTTTAGTATCAGAATGGTTGAAAAGAAGTGAAATAGTTACAAGTAGGGCAAGGAAACTATGTCACATACATAACCAATATGTAACCTAAAACTCCCAATTAATTATTTAATTAACATAATTAAAATTCTTACAGTATCATACAACATGTGATATTTTCTTATCAATGATATTTATTAAAAACACAACTGAATAAGTATTATTAATCCGCTTGGCGCTGTCAGCGACTTAAGTCGCCAATAGAGTAATCTCCCTTTAATACATAATACACTGTCAAGGAAAACAATTCATATAAAACTTCAGCCTCCTAAAGATTAAATATAGGTTCCTATTGGCATGGGTTAGACTGGCCGAAATGGGGAAGTGAAAAAGGCTACCAGCTGTGAAATTACCTAAAAATTACCAGAATTTGCTCACCCCTTTCTGTTCAAACCAGCTGTAACTGACCACTCATACTTATTTTAAGGTATTGTTCTCAAAATAAATAACATCAAAATCTCGTAGATTCAATATTATGTGAGGTAAAGCCTTTACCATGAAAATACAATAGTATATATAGAGTGATGTAAATGCTGAAGGGATAAAGATAGGTTGCCAACGGCATGGGTTGGATTAGCTGAAATGGGGGAAGTGAAATTACTTAACTCTAGACAATATTTCCTACTGGCATACTAATGTCTGTCCACAACTGGGGAAAAAAAGAACAAGCAAAACAAAAAAAAAAACACTATAAATAATAATAAACACAAAATAAAAAATAAATATCTCACGCTTTCCAGTTTGGAGAAAAAATGAGATTGTAAAAATTGTGTAAAACAGAGGTTCATTCATAAAAACTATCCCCTTTGTCTGTGTAGTACAAAGATTCATTCATAAAAATGTATCTCTTTTGTCTATATAAAATAGAGTTGCTTTTCATTAGATGTAAAGTGTGTGATTTAGATAGCATCATTCTGTTATAAATAAAATAATTATTTATATATATATATATATATATATGTGTGTGTGTGTGTGGTGTGTGTGTGTATATACTAGATATCGCTGTGTGGCAGATAGCATCATTCTGTTATAAATGAACTAATTATATATATATATATATATATATTTATATATGTGTATATATATATATATGTATATATATATATATATATATAAATATATATGTGTATATATATATATATATATATATATATATACTAGATATGGCTGTGTGGCAGATACCATCATTCTGTTATAAATGAACTAATTATATATATATATATATATATATATATATATATATATATATATATATATATATATAAATATATATGTGTGTATATATATATATATATATATATATATATATACTAGATATGGCTGTGTGGCAGATAGCATCATCATCATTATCAGTGTTTTTACATCCACTCTTCCATGCTTGCATGGGTTGGACTTTCATTCTTTTAGCAGGGTTTTTCTAGTTGGATGCTAAACACTTTACAGCATGGGCAGTGTGCATTGTTTGTGCGACCAACACAATGATGTTGTCTTACTGGACTCAAGAGTCCTCTCCACCCTGTATCAGTTTTTATTTGGAGTGTCTACTCTCCTAGACAGGTTGCCTTCTCTACAGCTTATGGAGCCCATGCCTGCCTCGTGCAATTGTTTTTAATTAGAGTCACTGCCCTCTTAGACAGGTTGCTTTCACTACAGCTTATGGAGCCCATGCCTGCCTCGTGCAATTGTTTTTAATTAGAAACACTGCCCTCCTAGACAGGTTGCCTTCTCTACAGCTTATGGAGCCCATGCCTGCCTCGTGCAATTGTTTTTAATTAGAGTCACTGCCCTCCTAGACAGGTTGCTTTCACTACAGCTTATGGAGCCCATGCCTGCCTCGTGCAATTGTTTTTAATTAGAGTCACTGCCCTCTTAGACAGGTTGCTTTCACTACAGCTTATGGAGCCCATGCCTGCCTCGTGCAATTGTTTTTAATTAGAGTCACTGCCCTCCTAGACAGGTTGCCTTCTCTACAGCTTATGGAGCCCATGCCTGCCTCGTGCAATTATTTTTAATTAGAGTCACTGCCCTCCTAGTGGGTTGCCTTCACATGGCTGTGTGGTTAAGGAGTTCAAGAGTTCTGCTTTACAACTACATGGTTCTGGGTTCAGTCCTGTGACCCAGTGGCACCTTGGGCCACTGTCTTCTCCATGCTAGCCTTGACTTCACCAATGCCTTGTGAGTGGAATTTGGTAGATGGAAACTTCTGAAGTCCTATATACATATGTTATACAGATTTGTTTTATAAATAAATATTGACATTGGCCTTGCAATCGAAAGGTTGTGAGTTCAATTCTCAGACCGGGTGATGTGTTGTTTCCTTGAGCAAGACACTTTATTTCACATTGCTCCAGTTTACTCAGCTGTAGAAATGAGATGATAGGGACTGGGGTCCCTATCATTCCACTGTAAAGTGGTCGTGGAGGTGCCACAGCAAAAAAGCACCCAGCACTCACTGTAAATGAGGTTGGTGTTAGGAAGGGCATCCAGCTGTAGAAATCAAGCCAGAATCAGTTCCCGTCCCACCCTTGCAAGCAGGGAAAAATGGACGTAAAATGAAATGAAATGAATGAATGATATACAGTGTAACCCCCGCATTCGCGGTCCTGGTTATTTGCAGAATTTTCCTTAGAACCTAACTAATAATTGTTTGTGGAAACAACTGCATATTTGCAGAATCTTAAATATCTTCTGCGAATTTTTAATGGCTTTATTCGTGGCAATATATATTTTTTCGCACTTTTTAACTCACTTGATAACAATAAACTGTATTTGCCTCCCCATATTTTACATTATGTTTTGACGTTTATAGGGATTTTTATAGACCACGTCAAATAACCATGGCTTTTCTCTCTTCATGGGTGCTGTAGTAATATAACCACTGCGAATACCAGGGGACAACTGTGTGTGTGTGTGTGTGTGTGTATGTGTGTATATATATATATATATATATATATATATATATATATATATATATATGTGAAGTAATTCCGTCGGAAAAGTCCAGGAAAAAAGAGTGCTCTATGTAGGTAACAGAGCTTAATAGTTATGTAATAAACAACATAAGGCAATTATTCCATTTACCAGTGGTTTCTTAAAAGCAAAAAATTTTGCTTTCAATCATCAGAATGAAAAAATCCTGGTCAATTTATTGATATTGGATTTCAATATCAATAAATTGACCAGGATTTTTTCATTCTGATGATTGAGAGCAAAATATTTTGCTTTTAAGAAACCACTGGTAAATGGAATAATTGCCTTATGTTGTTTATTACATAACTAATATATATATATATATATATATATATATATATATATATATATATATATATATATATATATATATATATATATATATATATATATATATATATATAATATATATATATATATATATATATATATATATATATATATATATATATATATATATATATATATATATATATATATATATTATGGAGGCACATGGCTTAGTGATTAGAGCATTGGCCTTGCAATCGAAAGGTTGTGAGTTCAATTCTCAGACCGGGTGATGTGTTGTTTCCTTGAGCAAGACACTTTATTTCACATTGCTCCAGTTTACTCAGCTGTAGAAATGAGATGATAGGGACTGGGGTCCCTATCATTCCACTGCAAAGTGGTCGTGGAGGTGCCACGGCCAAAAAGCACCCACCACTCACTGTAAATGAGGTTGGTGTTAGGAAGGGCATCCAGCTGTAGAAATCAAGCCAGAATCAGTTCCTGTCCCACCCTTGCAAGCAGGGAAAAGCGGACGTAAAATGATGATGATGATATATATATATATATATGTGTGTGTGTGTGTATTAGTTTATTGTTTGTTCATTTCCCATAACTTAGTTGTTCGACAAAAAAAGATCGATAAAATAAGTACCAGGCTTGAAAAAGATAAATAAATATTGTTGAGGTTGATATAATCAAGTAAATTCCTTTAAGGCGGTGGTCACCTGCCCCAGCATGGACGTAGTCTCATGACTAAAACCAGTAAAAAGGGACGACATTATCCCCCTCCCCCTCCTTTTTATCAAAAACAGCCGTCTGTGGTTTGAGCGGATTTGACTGTTGTTTCTAACAAATTGTATGACCACATAAGGACCTGCTCCTTTTTCACTGGTTTGGAATTCCATCCAGGATGTTGGATTAAGGGGGAGGGGATAGAGTGTGTGGGGGCTGTCCCTAGGGGCTGGGATTTATGGTGGGTCTTGTTGCAACCCCCTCTCCACCTCGTCTTCCCTCTTCTCTCCCTTTGTCTTCTCCCCCTCTCAGATGAATAAGAGAAGCTGTGTTTATTTATGCATAGTTAGTGTTGTTGTTGATGGTGTTGGTTGTGGTGTTGATGGTGGTAGTGGTGGTGTTGTTGTTGTTGGTGGTGTTGGTAGTGGTGTTGATGGTGGTGGTGTTGTTGGTAGTGGTAGTGGTGGTAGTGTTGTTGTTGGTGGTGGTGGTGGTGTTGGTAGTGGTGGTGTTGATGGTGGTGGTAGTGGTGGTGTTGATGGTGGTGGTGTTGTTGGTAGTGGTAGTGGTGGTAGTGTTGTTGTTGGTGGTGGTGGTGGTGTTGGTAGTGGTGGTGTTGATGGTGGTGGTAGTGGTGGTGTTGATGGTGGTGGTGTTGTTGGTAGTGGTAGTGGTGGTAGTGTTGTTGGTGGTGGCGGCGGTGGTGTCAGTGTTAATTATGTTGGTGGTGTTTGTGATGTTGTTAGTGCTGTTGTTGATGGTGGTGGTGATGGTGATGGTAGTGGTGGTTGTGGAGGTGGTGTTAGTGGTAGTGATGGTGGTGGTAGCTGTGGAGGTGGTGTTAGTGGTGGTGGTGATGGTAGTGGTATTAGTGGTGGTGATGGTAGTGGTATTTGTGGTGGTGGTGTTAGTGGTGATGATGGTAGTGGTAGTTGTGGAGGTGGTGTTAGTGGTAGTGATGGTGGTGGTAGTTGTGGAAGTGGTGTTAGTGGTAATGATGGTGGTGGTAGTTGTGGAGGTGGTGTTATGGTAGTGATGGTGGTGGTAGCTGTGGAAGTGGTGTTAGTGGTAGTGATGGTGGTGGTTGTGTTAGTGGTGGAAGTTGTGGTAGTGGTGTTAGTGGTAGTGATGGTGGTGGTAGCTGTGGAAGTGGTGTTAGTGGTGGAAGTTGTGGTAGTGGTGTTAGTGGTAGTGATGGTGGTGGTAGCTGTGGAAGTGGTGTTAGTGGAGGTGGTGGTGTTGGTGATGTAATTGGTGGTGGTGGTGGTGGTGGTGGTGGTAGTGATGAAAAAAACTGCCTTTTTTCTTTTTGACACAGTGTATCTAGGACTACATTATTGGATGTGTCCAGCACAGTAGATAGGTAGGTAGGTGGGTGGGCAGGGTCTGGTTTGAGGGGAATTTCAAACTCTCGCTGCTGCTGCTGCTGCTGCTGCTGCTGCTGCTGCTACCATTTCTGGTGGGTTCACACTTCCTCCTTGGCTTGGCTTGTCTTGGCTTGGAGTTCCATCCTGCAAAGTTGGTTCCGGGGGAGAGGTGGAGGGAGGGGGGGGGGGGGGTAGTGTGGGGGCTGAGAGATTAAGTGTGAGACACCGGGGGGGGGGGGGTGAAGCCGAAGTTAGACGTGTGGCGGCGGCAGAGAGATGAAGTGTGAGACAGTCGGGGGGGGGGCGGGGAGTCCAAGTGTGAGAGACGGAATGAGGGAGAGTTGGAGAGTGGGGGGAGAAAGGCTAAACCAAGTCCCCTCCCTCCACCACACACACATTGCCTCTCTCTGTCTCCTGTTTCTGGTAAATACTGGCAATTTCTAGGTATAATTCTTCTTCTTCTTCTTCTTCTTCTTCTTTTTCTTCTTTTTCTTTTTCTTTTTCTTTTTCTTTTTCTTTTTCTTTTTCTTCTTTTTCTTCTTTTTCTTCTTTTTCTTCTTTTTCTTCTTTCTTCTTCTCTTTCTTCTTCTCTTCTCCTTTTTCTTCCTTCTAGTATTTTCCTACATCATCATCATCTATATCATCCTATTCTCCTTTATCATAGTCTTCTCCCCCCTCCCCCACCTCTATTTCATTCATCCCCACCACTGCCCCTGTCTCCCACTCTCCTCTTCCCTAGTAGTTTATAGATTCTCAGATTTGTTCTTACCACCTCCTTCTTTCCTTCCTCCCCCTCTCTCTTCTTTGTCTATCTTTCCTTCTTTTCTCTCTCTCCTCTCCTTCCTACCCTTTATCCTCTCTTTCCACTCCTTTCTCTCCTCCATACCCCCTCTCTCTCCCATCCTCTCCTCCTCTCCCTCTAGTCTTCCCTTTTTCTCCCGTTTACCACACCACCACCTCCACCACAACAACCATCACCACCACCACAACCACCACCAACACCACAACCACCACCACCACCACAACAACCACCACCAACACCACCACCACAACCACCACCAACACCACAACCACCACAACAACCACCACCAACACCACAACCACCAACACCATAACCACCACCACCACAACAACCACCACCAACACCACAACAACCACCACCACCAACACCACCACCACAACAACCACCACCAACAACTACCACAACCACCACAACCACCACCAACACCACAACAACCACCACCACCACCACCACAACAACCACCACAACCACCAACACCACAAACACCACAATCACCACAACCACCACCACCATCACAACAACTACAACCATCACCACCACAACAACCACCACTACCATCACCACCACAACAACCACCACCATCACCACCACCACATCAACCACCACAATCACCACAACCACCACCACAACAACAACCACAACCACCACCACCACAACAACCACCACTACCACCACCACCACCAACACCACAACCACCACAACCACCACCACAACCACCACCACAACAACCACCACCACAACATCCACCACCAACACCACAACCACCACCACCAACACCACAATCACCA
>OZ024760.1:6567858-6570358 GCA_964016885.1 Eledone cirrhosa
CTCACACATATATGCAGCAACACACATACACACACATATATATATATATATATATACACACAGATGTGCAGACACATACATACATACTCACACATACACATAGAGACACACGCATACACACAGGAACACACAAACACACACACATGCACACATACGCACAGGAACACATCCACTGATAGTCAAGCACGCACACACACACACACAGACATATATACACATATACACAGAGATACATACATACACAGATAGATATACATACACACTCACACATGCACATTTACACAGCTCACGCATACTCACAGACACATACACACTCACATAAACATATACATGTATACACATTCACATATACACATATTCACATAGGCATATACACACATACACATGCACACAGAGACACACATGCACACATACACACACATACACACACATGCACAAATACTCTAACACACACACACAGAGACACACAGACACAGATACACATACACACACATACACAGAGACACATATACACATATACACAGTGACACACACACTGATTCATATACACTCACACATACACAGTTACTCGAGCATGCAAATACACGTGAACATGTTGTGAGACCTCCATCGGTTCCAATGCGGAAATTAACATGCAAGTGTCCGAGCATTCCCCAAACATGTACCCTTAACCCTTTAGCATTTAAACAGGCTGTATCCAGCCAGAATTCTCTCACCTCTTTCTGTTCAAACCAGCTGTAACTGGCTGCTCATACTTATGTTAAGGTATTGTTCTCAAAATAAATAACATCGCTGACCAATATACATACTTTCATCAACTGAATAATATATATATATATATATATATATATATATATATATATATATATATATATATATATGAATGAAGTAATTCCATCGGAAAAGTCCAGGAAAAAAGAGTGCTCTAATCAATAAATACACCAGGATTTTTTCATTCTGATGATTGAAAGCAAAATTTGTTGCTTTTAAGAAACCACTGGTAAATGGAATAATTGCCTTATGTTGTTTATTACATAACTATATATATATATATGGAAGCACATGGCATAGTGGTTAGAGCATTGGCCTTGCAATCGAAAGGTTGTGAGTTCAATTCTCAGATCGGGTGATGTGTTGTTTCCTTGAGCAAGACACTTTATTTCACATTGCTCCAGTTTACTCAGCTGTAGAAATGAGATCGTTAGTAATTAAATGTTCTTAAACACTCTTTGATTGTTATTTATAAAGTATATATATATATATATATATATATATATAGTGACGAAACATAAGTCAAATGCATGAACTCATAATCCATTATTTACTGCTATATATATTTCGATGATAGCCATTGAATGGCTATGACCTCATCAGGCAGTTAGTCAGTTCTTAGATATGCCAGCTCTGTGTTTATGGTGTTGATGGTATCAGAGCCTTGGGACATATATATATATATATATCATCATTACCATCATCATCATTTAACGTCCATCTTCCATGCTAGCTTGGGTTGGACGGGTTTGTCCCACTTGAAGCTAGATTGGTCGGGTGACCATGTTTTGCTCATACAGTGCCGTTTCTGGCAGGTTTTCTACGGCTGGATGCCCTTCCTAACGCCAAGCACATTTACAGTGTGGACTGGGAGCCTATTTACCATGTCTCCTACATGACCACTTTACAGTGTGGACTGGGAGCCTATTTACCATGTCTCCTACACGACCACTTTACAGTGTGGACTGGGAGCCTCTTTACCATGTCTCCTACATGACCACTTTACAGTGTGGACTGGGAGCCTCTTTACCATGTCTCCTACACGACCACTTTACAGTGTGGACTGGGAGCCTTTTTACCATGTCTCCTACATGACCACTTTAAAATGTGGACTGGGAGCCTCTTTACCATGTCTCTTACATGACCACTTTAGAGTGTGGACTGGGAGCCTATTTACCATGTCTCCTACACGACCACTTTACAGTGTGGACTGGGAGCCTCTTTACCATGTCTCCTACATGACCACTTTACAGTGTGGACTGGGAGCCTCTTTACCATGTCTCCTACACGACCACTTTACAGTGTGGACTGGGAGCCTTTTTACCATGTCTCCTACATGACCACTTTACAATGTGGACTGGGAGCCTCTTTACCATGTCTCCTACATGACCACTTTACAGTGTGGACTGGGAGCCTATTTACCATGTCTCCTACATGACCACTTTACAGTGTGGACTGGGAGCCTATTTACCATGTCTCCTACATGACCACTTTACAGTGTGGACTGGGAGCCTCTTTACCATGTCTCCTACACGACCACTTTACAGTGTGGACTGGGAGCCTCTTTACCATGTCTCCTACATGACCACTTTACAGTGTGGACTGGGAGCCTATTTACCATGTCTCCTACATGACCACTTTACAGTGTGGACTGGGAGCCTCTTTACCATGTCTCCTACACGACCACTTTACAGTGTGGACTGGGAGCCTATTTACCATGTCTCCTACA
>OZ024760.1:6572858-6577858 GCA_964016885.1 Eledone cirrhosa
TGTGTATGTATATCATCATCATCATCATCAACGTTTAACGTCCGTGTTCCACGCTTGTATGGGTTTGGACGGGGGTAGTCCCACTTGAGGCAAGAGTGATTGTCTTGCTCGCATAGGACTGTCTGGCAGGTTTTCTACAGTTGGATGCCCTTCCTAACACCAACCACATTTACAGTGTGGGTCTGGGAGGTTTTTACCGTGTTGCCTACACGGCCACATTACAGCGTGGACTGTGTGTTTTTTTGTCGTGACACCTACACGATCTCATTTGTTTCGGCCTGGATGGCGCGGCACCAACATAACTTTACATAGAACGGTGGTGGTGTGGATGGGGTGGGGGTGGTGGTGGTGGGACGGGGGTGTATTTTGTTAGAGATGCCTACTGGCTGTAGTAGGTTTTACTATGTATTTAGGTAAGGCGGGTCTTCTCTGTTACTGAGTACCGCCAAAGGTCTCGGTCCAGTGACATTGTCTTGGAGAGGTGTAAGTGTGTGAGGTCGGAGTTTATCAGCTCGTCCCAGGTTTTTCTAGGTCTGCCTATTCCGTGACTACCGTCATGTATATATATAATTATATATATATGATAATAATGGAGCTGCGGCGCTGCAAATGGGTTATATATATATATATACACACACAAGACAAACGCACCCAGTCCACACTGTAAAGTAGTCATGTAGGTGACACGACAAAGAGTGCCCAGTCCACGCTGTAAAGTGGTCGTGTAGGAGACACAGCAAAAAGCACCCAGCACACAATGTAAATGTGGTTGGCGTTAGGAAGGGCATCCGGCTATAGAAACCAAGCCGAATCCATCCCTGGGTGGGCGAAACACGGTCCTCTGACTTGATTCTCTCCCAAAGGGTCAACCCGTCCTATCCATGCTATCGTGGAAGATAGACGTTAAACAGTGATGATGATGATAATATATATATATATATATACATATATATATATATATATATATATATATATGTAATGTTGTTGTTGTTGTTGTTACTACTCTTTAGCTTTTTCTCTCCAGATAAACGAGATTTCTTTCGACATTTCATTTCGCAAACTTCCGAATGTAATTAATTATAAATGTATTTTATAAACAAAACAACAACATCATCAACAACAACAACAACAACAACAATAGCATCAACAACAACATACTTTCATTAAGTGAAATATCTTCTTTTCTTTATCTCGTTCTATCAATTTTCATCTATTTTAATTATTTAAATTATTCTAAAAATTTTATTTTCGTCCCTTTTAATCAACTTTGCTTCATTAATGAGTTGATAACGAATTTCGTTGTGTTTGTTTGTTTATTCTTTTGTTTTTTGTTGTTTGTTTTTTTAAATATGTTTTGTTTTGTGTAGCAAAATAACATTTTCCCTGTTGTTGTTATTATTGCTGTTTAGCCCTAGGTCAGTCAGCCCCTTGTGACAAAGCTGACCATGATCAAAGGTTGATGTCGTGGCCATCACTGTTCTCATCCTTCTTTGGGGGAGGGCTTTGAATATATGTAGAGTAGGGGTTGACACGGCCTTTTCAAATGTTTTTGTGTAAGATATAATATAATTGTGTCTACTTTCGGCACAAGGCCAGCAATTACCCAGTACATTACTGGTACTTTATGTTATCGACCCTGTAAGGATGAAAGGAAAAGTTAGCCTCGGCGAGATTTGAACTCAGAATGGCAAGGGCGGTAACTCTATGTGTCAAAGCATGGCGTCCGACCGTCGACCGAGGTGTTCTCTGTGGGTTTCACACTTTTTCAAATGTTTATATGTAAGATATAATACACATGTGCGTCATTGAGGTGTTCTGGAGTTTTGTGTTCAATTGCACTTGTCAAACTTGAATAATTGAGCACGAAGCTCCAGGCCCTTGAGTTTCTGATGTAGCTTCGAACTAATATATTTATCATCCTCATTTAACCTCCATCTTCCACGCTAGCATGAGTAAGATGGGCTGTCCCTTTGTGAGAGTTCAGGTCGGGGGACTGTGATTCACTCACACAGAACTGATTTTGGCTTGGTTTCTAAAATCAGTTCTGTGTGAGCGAATATATATTTATATAATATAAGGGCGATTTTTTAAGCCTTCATTACGTTTATTGATTGGTGAGGCGCATTTCGCTATTGATCAGCTCAAGGTTCGATCTGTATCGACTCTGGAATCAAAAGCTCGTCGGACCTCTGCTGTTCTAATGACAGAATTACACTCCCTGGATATATCATCATCATCATCATCGTCATTTCATTTTACATCCACTTTTTCTCTGCTTGCAAGGGTGGGACAGGAACTGATACTGGCTTGATTTCTACAGCTGGATGCCCTTCCTAACACCAACCTCATTTACAGTGAGTGCTGGGTGCCTTTTTGCCGTGGCACCTACACGACCACTTTGCAGTGGAATGTAAGGGATCCCAGTCCCTATCACCTCATTTCTACAGCTGAGTAAACTGGAGCAATGTGAAATAAAGTGTCTTGCTCAAGGAAACAACACATCACTCGGTCTGAGAATTGAACTCACAACCTTTCGATTGCAAGGCCACTAAGCCATGTGCCTCTCTCTCTCTCTCTCTCCCTCTCTCTCTCTCTCTCTCTCTCTCTCTCTCTCTCTCTATATATATATATATATATATATATATATATATATATATAGACACTCACAATTTCTAAATTACCTGCCTTTGTTTAAACTCTCTTGTTATATTTCTGAAAGGAAACCAAATTCAACCTCTGACAGCCATCTTTATTTTTATTTCTCTCATGACAGGCTGAATGAGTTGGGATCCAGAACCCAACAAAACTTAATTTCCTGTTCATGTCACTATTATAACTATATATATATATATATATATATATATATATATATATATATATATATATATAACAAAGGAGTTGTGGTAAGGAACCAGATGGGCCATAACGCACCAGAGTACTCAATACTTAGGGTAGTAGAGTGGGAAATAGGAAAAAGTATGACCCCGACGGCAGAGCTCAAGCCATTTCGACGGCTATTTCTGGACTCAGAAGTCCAGAGTCCAGAAATAGCCGTCGAAACGGCTTGAGCTCTGCCGTCGGGGTCATACTTTTTCCTATATATATATATATATATATAAACCAAATTATTATTCTTTGCAAAATATCAGATATGATGTTTCCCATGATATTGGCAGTGTGCCAAGCTTTGATTGATATCTATATATATGTGTGTATATATATATATATATATATATATAGGCTATCAAAGATAAGTGTTTGAAGTTTCAGTTCATCAGATTTTTATTGTATTCTTGTGTAACACCTGTTTCACAAATGACCATCTCTGAACCACAACCCACAGTTATTATGTTATACTTCCATAGCATGTAGTTCAATTCACTTTTAATTTACTCATCAGACTTTACAACGATCACAATCTCGCAGCTTGTAACTTTTACACAAACAGAGATGTGCTGATTGTGATTGCTGTTGCGTCTGTTGAACAAATTAAAGCAGAGTGAAGCTACATGTTATGGAAGTATAATATAACTACATGGAATTTTTGTATCAGACTTTACAACAATTACAACCTCACAGCTTTCACACAAATATGTAAAGAGTGTAATCGGTGTTGTATCTGATAAGCAAATTAAAGCAGAGTGAAGCTACATGTTATGGACTTATTACAGACCACATGTGCTTTGAATTTACTCATCAGAGAGTGCACTGATCACAATCTCGCAACCTTTATACAGAGATTTGGAGGTTGTGATTGCTGGTACATCGGTTGAGAAAATTAACCTTCTAGCATTTAAACCTGCCATATCGAACCAGAATTCTCTCAACTCTTCCTGTTCAAAGAGGCCGTATCCGGCCAAAATTCTCTCACCACTTTCTGTTCAAACCGGCTGTAACTGGCCACTCATACAGATGTTAAGGTATTGTTCTCAAAATAAATAACATCAAAATCTCATAGATTCGATATTATGTGAGATAAAGCATTTACCGTGAAAATACAATAGTATACATAGAGTAATGTAAATGCTAAAGGATTAAAGCAACTGTAACCGGCCACTCATACTTATGTTAAGGTATTGCTCTCAAAATGAATAATAGCAAAATCTCATAGATTCGATATTATGTGAGGTAAAGCCTTTACCATGAAAATACAATAGTAAATATAGAATAATTGTTTCTACATTTGGCACAAGGCCAGTAATTACCCAGTGTATTACTGGTACTTTATTTTATCGACCCCGTAAGGTTGAAAGGCAACGTTAATCTCGGCGGGATTTGAACTCAGAATGGAAAGGGCCGTAACTCTATGCATCAAAGCATGGCGTCCGACCCTCTACTGATACTGCCAATCCACCATTATAAAATATAGAATAATATAAATGCAGATTAAAAGCAGATTGAAGCTACATGTTAGTATGGAAGTATGGAAGTTTTACATAATAACTACATGTGTTTTGAGATTTACGTCTCAGGTATTACAGTGATCACAATCTCGCAGCCTTTACACCACAGATGCGCAGATTCTGACGACTGTTGCACCCATCAAAGCAGATTAAAGCTACATGTTATAAAAGTATGGAAGAATTTTATATAATACCTACATGTGTTTTTGAGCTGATCCTTTGCAAAGACACATGCTACACAAGAATCATTTCATCATCATTTCATTTTACGTCCGCTTTTCCCTGCTTGCAAGGGTAGGACGGGAACTGATTCTGGCTTGATTTCTACAGCTGGATGCCCTTCCTAACACCAACCTCATTTACAGTGAGTGCTGGGTGCTTTTTTGCCGTGGCACCTACACGACCACTTTACAGTGGAATGATAGGGACCCCAGTCCCTATCATCTCATTTCTACAGCTGAGTAAACTGGAGCAATGTGAAATAAAGTGTCTTGCTCAAGGAAACAACACATCACTCGGTCTGAGAATTGAACTCACAGCCTTTCGATTGCAAGCCCAATGCTCTAACCCCTAAGCCATGTGCCTCCAGAATAAAAA
>OZ024760.1:6600358-6607858 GCA_964016885.1 Eledone cirrhosa
AGAATTGCTGGACAGATTTTACGGGCAAAACCAACAGCAAGGAAACCCAGAGGTAGACTCCGAGCAAGATAGTTGGATAACATCCATGAGCTTGGCTGGTCACGCTTGGGGATCCAGCCGGATCAGTTGGAGAGGGTTGCTTCTGAAAGGACCTGCTGGAAGGAGTGTTTGAGGACTCTGCCTCCACCACCCTCTCACGAATAAGTAGGCGAAGAAGAAGTGCTGTCATGTCTTCAGGAATAATGGCTGTGTGGGGCAAAGTCAATCAGTTGTTTCCTTTGAAAGTAGTTTGGTTCTTGGTTCAATCCTCCTTCAAACCACTTTGAGCAAATGTATTCTTACTATATCTATATATATAAAGTTGTAGTTCCTGTCATATATACATATATATATATATATATATATATATATATATATATATATATATATATATATATATATATATATAATGTAGGAGGTGAGTTTTATTGTAGTACAATAAAGCAATGCAGATATCGGATAAGAAGCACTCTACAGTTTGTAGGACTGGAGTATACATAATATAAGATCAAAAGATGGTTAAAAGAGTTCCATGTATTTTATTATGCGCATTTCAAAAACAAACATCATCATGCAATAATATTTGTGTTTTCATCAGATAAAACAGGAGAACATGATATGAAGGCTAAAAAACACTTGTGAATGTTGATTTAAAACTGCACTATCCACAAGTGTTTTTTAGCCTTCATATCATGTTCTCCTGTTTTATCTGATGAAAACACAAATATTATTGCATGATGATGTTTGTTTTTGAAATGCGCATAATAAAATACATGGAACTCCTTTAACCATCTTTTGATCTTATATTATATATATATATATATATATATATCGTCATCATCATCGTTTAACGTCCATCTTCCATGCTTGCATGGGTTTGGATGGGAGTTTTCCTACTTGAGGCAAGAGTGGTTGTCTTGCTCGCATAGGACTGTCTGGCGGGTTTTCTACGACTGGATGCCCTTCCTAACACCAACCACGTTTACAGTGTGGAATGTACTAAACTTCTATATATATATATATATATATATATATATATATAGTAATAATAATAAATTTGAAGACTAAAATCCAAAGAGGACTCGATAAGGATAAATATATATCAGATATATAAGAACCATAGAGTAAATATTTATTGTTAGTTTCAGAAGATCCCGTTAAGGGTGAAAGCACCGATTCTTTGCTTAAACTTTAATCTGTTATTTTAATAAATATATATCATCATCATCATCATCATCATCAACGTTTAACGTCCGTGTTCCACGCTTGCATGGGTTTGGACGGGGGTAGTCCCACTTGAGGCAAGAGTGATTGTCTTGCTCGCATAGGACTGTCTGGCAGGTTTTCTACAGTTGGATGCCCTTCCTAACACCAACCACATTTACAGTGTGGGTCTGGGAGGTTTTTACCGTGTTGCCTACACGGCCACATTACAGCGTGGACTGTGTGTTTTTTTGTCGTGACACCTACACGATCTCATTTGTTTCGGCCCGGATGGCGCGGCACCAACATAACTTTACATAGGACGGGGTGGTGTGGATGGGGTGGGGGTGGTGGTGGTGGGATGGGGTGTATTTTGTTAGAGATGCCTACTGGCAAGGCGGGTCTTCTCTGTTACTGAGTACCGCCAAAGGTCTCGGTCCAGTGACATTGTCTTGGAGAGGTGTAAGTGTGTGAGGTCGGAGTTTATCAGCTCGTCCCAGGTTTTTCTAGGTCTGCCTATTCCGTGGCTACCGTCTATCTTTATTGCCCTGCACTTTGTTATACAGCTATCGACTTTCATGCGCATCACGTGTCCATACCAACGTAGCCTTCTCTCGAGTAAACAACATCTGATCCCTCTTATCTCTAATTTTTTCCTTAGTTCGTTTATGCTTTGCCGTTCACGTATATTACTGTTACACATCCAGCGGAGCATGCAAGCTTCGTTCCTCTCTAGTCTGCGTATATCCTCTGCACACAATGCCCAGGTCTCACTGCCATGCAACATTGCTGTTCGTATGCAGGCATCGTACAACCTGCCTTTCATTTTTAGGGAGAACCCTTTAGCAGCTAATAGTGGTATAAGCTCTCTGAACTTTTTCCAACCAGTTCTGACTCTAGCTACAGTACTTTCAGAGCACCCTCCCCCACTGCTGATTTTATCGCCCAGGTAACGGAAGCTGTCCACTATTTCTATAGAACCCTCTGCGCAATTGAAAGAGCTAGTATTGTGTGGGCACTTGCTGCTACTTATTGCACCAGAACACCGGCCACATGTAAAATCTATGTTCTTAGTTAGCTTACCTGTGATCCCACTACATCTTTTATGCACCCATACTTTGCATTTAGGACACAAAATGGAGTTTCTACCTACGCCTTTCCTACACACCGAGCACGACCATTTCCCAGAAGGGACCGCCGCCTTGTTTTCTTTCCTACAAACTAGAACTTTGGTCTTAGCCAGGTTAATTTTAAGTCCTTTTGACTCTAGGCCGTGCTTCCATGTTTGGAATTTCTTCTCTAGCTCGGCCATTGATTCCGCTATGAGTGTCAGGTCGTCTGCGTATAGGAGTTCCCATGGGCAGCCTGTCTTGAACTCCTCTGTTATAGCCTGAAGGGCAATAATAAATAGTAGGGGGCTGAGAACAGAGCCCTGATGGACGCCAACTTTTACGCTAAACTCTTCACTATATTCGTTGTTAATTCTAACCTTGCTGACTGTTTCTTTATACATGGCTTGTATAGCCCTCACAAGCCATTCGTCAACGCCTAGTTTTCTAAGAGCCCACCAGATAATGGAGCGGGGGACTCTGTCGAAGGCTTTCTCCAAGTCGACAAAAGCTAAGTAGAGGGGTTTACCTTTAGCTAGGTACTTCTCCTGTAGTTGTCGTACTATGAAAAGAGCGTCTGTGGTACTTTTGCCTGACACAAACCCGAACTGCATTTCATCTAGGTCAATTCTCTCTCTGATTAGTTGCGCTATTACTTTTTCTGTGACCTTCATGACCTGGTCGATTAATATATATATATATATGTGAATGGCAAAGCATAAACTGAGAGAGAAATTAGGCATAAGAGGAATTAGATAAGATCCTGTGTGCAGGAGAGGATTTTGCGTTGGTGTGGATGTCTAGTGTGTATGAAGGATGACAGCTGCATAAAAAAGTGCAGAGCGCTCAAAGTCGATTTACACTTCCCAAAGATGATGATGCAGTACCAAGATCTCTGGCATTATGTAGTAATACAAAGGGCGGTTGATTGGCAGTATCGGTAGAGGGTCGGACGCCATGCTTTCCAGCATAGTTACGTCCCTTTACGATCTGAGTTCAAATCCCGCCGAGGTTGACTTTGCCTTTCATCCTTACGGGGTCGATAAAATAAAGCACCAGTAATGCACTGGGTAATTGCTGGCCTTGTGCCTAAAGTAGAAACAATTATGTAGTAATACAGAAAACCCTCATGGGATGGTGGGGTGGGGCTGGTACATACTATATATATATGCTTCAGCTTCCACCTGTGCCCACGGGAAGGGGGGTTTTCTGTATTACTACATAACCCTTTTTGTACAGCCGACCATGTTATTCTTCACTCTTTCACTATATATATATATATATACACATATATATAGTGACGAAACATAAGTCAATTGCATGAACTCATAATCCTTTATTTACTGCTATATATATTTCGATGATAGCCATTGAATGGCTATGACCTCATCAGGCAGTTAGTCAGTTCTTAGATATGCCAGCTCTGTGTTTATGGTGTTGATGGTATCAGGGCCTTGGGACATATATATATATATATATATGTATATATAAGGAAAAGAAATCGAAAATGCAACTGGAGTCTTTTTAAGAATATTTATTTATTTCCTTAAGGATTCATTTTCCTTATACTTTCACCCATGTAGGTCATCTCAGTTTTTGTTTATAAAAAAAACCTCATTTTCTTATATATATATATATATATATATATATATATATATATTGTTATACTTTGGGAGGGTCATGTTGCCAATAAGAAACACACGCACCAGTTGCTAAACAAATTCAGAAACGAAATATATATATATATATATATATATATATATATATATATATATATATATATAATTATATTATTCAGAATATTAATAAATGAAGACATTCACATAATCAAAATATATATAAAACATATATTTTGATTATGTGAATGTCTTCATTTATTAATATTCTGAATAATATTATTAACTCCAGAAAACTTCTTTGTAGAGTGCTTTTAATCTATTGAAAAACTATATTCATTGAGTAATCTTTGGTTATATATATATCATCATCATCATCATCGTTTAACGTCCATATTCCACGCTTGCATGGGTTTGGACGGGAGTTTTCCCACTTGAGGCAAGAGTGGTTGTCTTGCTCGCATAGGACTGTCTGGCGGGTTTTCTACGGCTGGATGCCCTTCCTAACACCAACCACATTTACAGTGTGGTACTGGGAGGTTTTTACCGTGTTACCTACACGGCCACATTACAGCGTGGACTGTGTGCTTTTTTGTTGTGACACCTACACGACCTCATTTGTTTCGGCCTGGATGTTGTGGTACCAACATAACTTTACATTGAAAGGGGTGGTGTGGATGGGGTGGGGGTAGTGTGACGGGGGTGTATTTTGTTAGAGGTGCCTACTGACTGTAGTAGGTTTTACTTTGTATTTAGGTAAGGCGGGTCTTCTCTATTACTGTGTAGCGCCAAAGATCTCGGTCCAGTGACATTGTCTTGGAGAGGTGTAAGTGTGTGAGGTCGGAATTTATCATATATATATATATATATAACCAAAGATTACTCAATGAATATAGTTTTACAATAGATTAAAAGCACTCTACAAAGAAGTTTTCTGGAGTTAATAATATATATATATATATATATATATAACACAAAAACAGCGAGTTGTCCCAAGTGTTTGAACTGAGAACCAAGAGAGATAAAACTATATATTTGAATTGTATTTTATACCGAAATCCTACAGACTCCTCCACCTTCCCGTCCCTCTCCACCTTCCCCTCTTCCTCCTCCTCCACCGCCTCTTTTCCTTATTGCAATCCTTTTCTTCTTCTTTTGTCTTCTTCTGTCTTCTTCACCTCACCTCACCTCACCTCACCTACTTCTGTGCCTCCTCAATCTCCACGCCCTCCCTTGACACCCTCTCTATCCAAGATAAAGAGAGAGGTAGAGAGTGAGAGAGAGAGCTAGAGAGCTAGAGAGGTAGAGAGAGAGAGCTAGAGAGGTAGAGAGAGAGCTAGAGAGGTAGAGAGTGAGAGAGAGAGCTAGAGAGGTAGAGAGACAGTGTTGCAGAGTTCCAAAAGCTAGAATTACATTAGAAAATCCGAAATAATATATTATCGAGTTACCAAAACAATTCATCTGTATTTATCATAAATATTGTTTTGTGGCTTGAGATCTTGAGAGGGGGTGGGGGTGGGAGGGGCGAGAGAGACGGCGTGGGGTGGACTGTGGGGGGTTGTAGTGGGGAGAGGGAGAGATATTGGGATGGTGTGGGGAGAGAGAGAGTTAGTGATGGAGAGAGTAAGGGACAAGGGAGACATTGAGAGAGTTGAGATGGTGAGTGATGTATCCTGGGGGGGGGGTTTACGGTTGAAGTGGGGGGAGGGATGGAGGGGGGGATGAGAGAGTGAGTGAGGAATGAGGGGGATGGTGAGAGAAAGTTGAAATGGTGTGTGATAGATTGTTGGGGTGGTGGCGCGGAGATGGTCTGTCTTAAGGTTGAAGTGGAGAGAGTGAGGTAGAGAGTTAGAGATGGAGAGAGAGAGAGAGGGAGTGAATACAAGAGTTAGAGATGAAGAGAGAGAGTTATAAAGAGGGAGAGAGAGAGGGAGTGAATACAAGAGTTAGAGATGAAGAGAGAGAATTATAAAGAGGGAGAGAGAGAGGGAGTGAATATAAGAGTTAGAGATGAAGAGAGAGAGTTATAAAGAGGGAGAGAGAGAGGGAGTGAATATAAGAGTTAGAGATAAAGAGAGAGAGTTATAAAGAGGGAGAGAGAGAGGGAGGGAATACAAGAGTTAGAGAAAAAAGAGAGAGAGAGAGAATATTGTTTTGTTACTTAAGATATTGTGTGATATATTCTGAAGAATAAATGGTCTTAAGTTTGAAGTGGAGAGAGAGGATTGGGGAGAGACGAGAGAGGTAGTTAGAGAGGGGTAGTTAGATAGAGAAAGAGAAGTTGATAGAGAGAGATAGAGACAGAGGGGTAGTTAGAGATAGATGGAAAGTGGTAGAGAGAGATGGAAAGAGAGAGAGAGAGAGATAAAGAAAGTGGTAGAGAGAGGGGGAGCTAGCTACTAGAACCAGGAGTATTGTATCACAAATCAAATAGACTAAAATCCCAAGGAACAGAATATAGTAAACCATACTTTGACTGTATATGGTGGTGGTGGTGTAGTGTAGTGGTGTGTAGTGTAGTGGTGGTGGTGGTGTAGTGGTGTGGTGGTGTGTAGTGTAGTGGTGGTGGTGGTGTGGTGTGTAGTGTAGAGTAGTGGTGGTGTGTAGTGTAATGGTGGTGTGGTGTGGTGTAGTGGTGGAGTGTAGTGTAGTGGTGGTGTGGTATGGAGTGTAGTGTAGTGGTGGTGGTGGTGGTGGTGTAGTGTGGTGTGGTGTGGTGTGTAGTGTAGTGGTGGTGTGGTGTGGTGTGGAACAGACTATGATAAACTATTCTTTAGCTCTATATGATGGATGGAGGCATGTTGTGGTGGTGGTGTGGTGTTGTGAGGTCTTGTGGTGTAGAACAGAATGTGGTGGTGTTGTGGTGGTTGTGGTGGTGGGCTGTAGTGTTGTAATTCTGGGGTGTTGTGGTGTGGTGTGAGGTGTTATGATGAGGTATTATGCAGTGTTGTGAGGTGTTGTGGTGAAGTGTTATGCAGGGTTGTAGTATGTTGTGAGGTATTATGCAGTGTTGAGAGGTGTTGTAGTGTGTTGTGGTGAAGTGTTATGCAGTGTTGTAGTATGTTGTGAGGTATTATGCAGTGTTGTGAGATGTTGTGGTGAAGTTTTATGCAGGGTTGTAGTATGTTGTGAGGTATTATGCAGTGTTGTGAGGTGTTGTGGTGAAGTTTTATGCAGGGTTGTAGTATGTTGTGAGGTATTATGCAGTGTTGAGAGGTGTTGTAGTGTGTTCTGGTGAAGTGTTATGCAGTGTTGTAGTGTGTTGTGAGGTATTATGCAGTGTTGTGAGGTGTTGTAGTGTGTTGTGGTGAAGTGTTATGCAGTGTTGTGAGGTGTTGTGGTGAAGTGTTATGCAGGGTTGTGAGGTGTTGTGGTGAAGTATTATGCAGTGTTGTAGTATGTTGTAAGGTATTATGCAGTGTTGTGAGGTGTTGTAGTGTGTTGTGGTGAAGTGTTATGCAGTGTTGTAGTGTGTTATGCAGTGTTGTGAGGTGTTGTAGTGTGTTGTGGTGAAGTGTTATGCAGTGTTGTAG
>OZ024760.1:6612858-6627858 GCA_964016885.1 Eledone cirrhosa
CGAGGTTGACTTTGCCTTTCATCCTTACCGGGGTCGATAAAATAAAGTACCAGTAATGTACTGGGGTAATTGCTGGCCTTGTGCCAAAAGTAGCAACAATTATTACTTTCAAAGTAAAGGGTGTCATGAATGATACAAAATCAAACATATGTCTTGTCTCTAATATATATATATATTAAACAACACAATATAATTATTCCATTACCAAAGGTTTCAGGAAACTAAATGATCCTTACAGAAATGTCCAGCTCGTTCATCAGATGTAATAGTTATTAAATATATATTTCATCTGATGAATGAGCTGGACATTTCCTGAAACCTTTGGTAATGGAATAATTATATTGTATTGTTCATTATGCCATTAAATGGCTCTGTACTATACATACAGCACTCTTCTTTCCTTTATCGTTTAACAACTGTGTACACATACACACACACATATATATATATAGTAATATACGTGAACGGCAAAGCATAAACGAACTAAGGGAGAAATTAGAAATAAGAGGGATCAGATGTTGTTTACTCGAGAGAAGACTACGTTGGTATGGTCACGTGATGCGCATGAAAGACGACAGCTGTATAAAAAAGTGCAGGGCAATAAAAATAGACGGTAGCCACGGAGTAGGCAGACCCAGAAAAACCTGGGACGACTTGATAAATTCCGACCTCACACACTTACACCTCTCCAAGACAATGTCACTGGACCGAGATCTTTGGCGCTACACAGTAATAGAGAAGACCCGCCTTACCTAAGTGCAAAGTGAAACCTACTACAGTCAGTAGATACCTCTAACAAAATACACCCCCGTCCCACTACCCCAACCCCATCCACACCACCCCTTTCAATGTAAAGTTATGTTGGTACCACAACATCCAGGCCGAAACAAATGAGGTCGTGTAGGTGTCATGACAAAAAACACACAGTCCACGCTGTAATGTGGCCGTGTAGGCAACACGGTAAAAACCTCCCAGTCCACACTGTAAATGTGGTTGGTGTTAGGAAGGGCATCCAGCTGTAGAAAACCCGCCAGACAGTCCTATGCGAGCGAGACAACCACTCTTGCCTCAAGTGGGAAAACTCCCGTCCAAACCCATGCAAGCGTGGAATATGGACGTTAAACGATGATGATATATATATTTATATATATATATATACACACACATTTATAGTTTATCTAAAGAATTAACAGCTCTGCATGACCCTCATTGCATTGAGCTAAAAACACCCTGTAAATGAGTATACTTATTCCCATTAATATTATAATTATATTATAATATTAGTATTATATATATATATATATATATATATAGGAAAAAGTATGACCCCGACGGCAGAGCTCAAGTCATTTCGACGGCTATTTTGGCCTCCAGAAATAGCCGTCGAAACGGCTTGAGCTCTGCGGGGTCATACTTTTTCCTATTTCCCACTCTGCTACCCTAAGTATTGAGTACTCTGGTGCGTTATGGTTCATCTGGTTCCTTACCACAATTCCTTTGTTATATATATATCATCATTCATCATTTCATTTTACGTCCGCTTTTCCCTGCTTGCAAGGGTGGGACGGGAACTGATTCTGGCTTGATTTCTACAGCTGGATGCCCTTCCTAACACCAACCTCATTTACAGTGAGTGCTGGGAGCTTTTTTGCCGTGGCACCTCCACGACCACTTTGCAGTGGAATGATCCGGACACCATTTCTACAGCTGAGTAAACTGGAGCAATGTGAAATAAAGTGTCTTGCTCAAGGAAACAACACATCACCCGGTCTGAGAATTGAACTCACAACCTTTCGATTGCAAGGCCAATGCTCTAACCACTAAGCCATGTGCCTCCATTATATATATATATATATATATATATATATATATATATATATATATATATACACACACACACATACACACACACACACACACACACACACACACACACACACACACACACACACACACACCTTCGCTCCCTCATACACAGTCTTTCTTTCTCTCAGTTTCACAAGGGTCAACTTTGTCACTCATCCCTTCAGTATTGATAAAATCAATTCAAAGATCAATATTAGTCATGTACAAAAGTCAAATCAGTTAAAAAAAACATGAGAACTGGGGTCAAATTACCTTGCTCCTTCCTTCCTTCTCCAACCTCCCTCCTCTCTCTCCCCCGTCTCACCTCCACCCCCCTCTTACCCTTTCCTCTGTACAAATTCTTTGTTTTGTACCAGTCTAAGAAATTAATACTGTACGCACACATGCACATACACAAACACATATGCACACACATGTATATATATATACATACATATGGATATATATGCATGCACATATATATATATGTATATATATATATATATATATATATATATATATATATATATATATATATATATATATATATATTTATATATACACACAGACATATATATATATATATATATACACACAGACATATATATATATATATATATATATATATACACACAGACATATATATATATATATATATATATATACACACATAGACATATATATATATATATATATATATATATATATATATATATATATACACACAGACATATATATATATATATATATATACACATAGATATATATATATATATATATATATATAAATATATATATACACACAGACATATATATATATATATACATATATATATATATGTGTGTGTGTATATATTTATATATACACATATATATATATATATAATAGTGATTCTTAACATTGGCACATGTCCACAAAGTTGTGGAGTTGTGGGAGAGGCTGAGTAAGAGGGGTGGGAGGTGTAAGTTTGGTGGGGTGGGGTGGGGCGGGTCTACATTCTGTAAGGCATTTAGTTTGGCAATGTACCATGGCTCTGTCCTACTATTCTCAGATATGTCTAATAATATATGTGTGTGTGTGTGTATATATATATATATGTATGTATGTATGTATGTATATATCAGTTGGTGCTACTGGTAACATGTATCCCAGTACAACCTGTCACATCGTCGGGTCGTTGGCGACTAAACTGGCAACCCCACCAAGGTTTCTTGGTGAGGAGGGTGACTTTGGACATCCTGCAGGACTAAAAACAAAACCTGTCAAAGGGCAAAGGACCTCTTAAGAGTCAATGGCTATCCAAAATCACCGGGAGAGATGACCCCTTAGCCTCTGTCAAGGCAGAATTCTAGGAGAAGGAAAACTCTGATATAACACCTGCAACTCTGATGGTATCCAATGATGTTGACTTGTTCTTCTTTTTGGTAAATATCATCTTGGTTAAGAGAGTGGGACTGGCTTTGTGCAGTGCCTTTGCTCACTATCAAAGCTTCACGGCACAGGCATTGCTTTATATCTGGAGATCTCTCTGCACTTGTCATCACATGGTACCATGGGCCCAGCACTATGTGTCAGTAATTGTCACAAGTGTAGTGTTTGTACCAGAGTTTTCAAGTCGCTGGCTGGACTAAAAAGACACACTTGTTCAGCGCATCGGTAGGGGTTCTCCTACATGGATATAAAGTAGTGGCCGTACTCGAAAGCGAGTTGTCAGCCACTATGTATGTATATATATATATATATATATATATATCGATAATCAATCGACTTTTGTCAAATCGGACCGAGGAAACAATGTTTCCGTTGGCCTTTCTAATTGCTAATACTCTCTAGCGGTCGCAACTCCAGGTAGAAGGAGCAATGTGAAATAAAGTGTCTTGCTCAAGGACATAACGCATCGCCTGGTCCAGGAATCGAACTCACAGAATTTAACTAAGCCATGTGGCTCCATATATATATATATATATATGGAGGCACATGGCTTAGTGGTTAGAGCATTGGGCTTGCAATCGAAAGGTTGTGAGTTCAATTCTCAGACCGGGTGATGTGTTGTTTCCTTGAGCAAGACACTTTATTTCACATTACTCCAGTTTACTCAGCTGTAGAAATGAGATGATAGGGACTGGGGTCCCTATCATTCCACTGCAAAGTGGCCGTGGAGGTGCCATGGCAAAAAAAGCACCCAGCACTCACTGTAAATGAGGTTGGTGTTAGGAAGGGCATCCAGCTGTAGAAATCAAGCCAGAATCAGTTCCCGTCCCACCCTTGCAAGCAGGGAAAAGCGGACGTAAAATGAAATGATGATGATGATGATAAACAGCATGATCCTCCCAAAGGGGCACATGACCCTCCCCAAGTATAACAATATATATGTATGTATGGTATGGTCCCGTACCTACTGATAGAATTGTAGGGACCCCATATTGACATACGGCGTTTCTTGGCCATTTTAATCCTGGCAGAGCCCATCCATCTCCAGACCTGAGTGCAGCAGATTTCTTCCAGTCTATTAAATTGACCCCAGTTCGTTACTGGTACTTTATTTTATTGACCCACGTAAGAATGAAAGGCAAAGCCAACCTCGGTAGGATTTTAACTCAGAATGTAAAAGGACGTAACTCTGTGCTACAAAGCATGTAATCCATTGATTACCGCCAACAGTTATATAAATGTACAGATACAGCTATCTAATATAATTGTTTCTACTTTTGGCACAAGGCCAGCAATTACCTCAATACATTACTGGTACTTTATTTTATCGACCCCCGTAAGGATGAAAGGCAAAGTTAACCTCGGCGGGATTTGAACTTAGATCATAAAGGGCCGTAACTCTATGCTGCAAAGCATGGCGTCCGACCCTCTACCGATACTGCCAATCCACATCTAATATAATGTCTCATTACATACAGTGCTCACCATCACCATCTTCACCACCATCATCATCACCATCTTCATCATCATTATCCCCACCACCACCAGCATCACCATCTTCACCACCACCACCATCACCATCTTCACCACCACCATCATCACCATCTTCACCACCACCACCATCATCACCATCTTCACCACCACCATCTTCACCACCACCACCATCATCACCATCTTCACCACCACCACCATCACCATCTTCATCATCATTATCCCCATCACCACCAGCATCATCATCACCATCATCAACATCAATATTGTCATCATCACCACCACCACCACCATCATTGCCACCATCATCATCATCATCATCATCATCATCATCATCATCATCATTGTATTCATGTCCAACATTTCTGAGGCAGTTTTATCACAGCTGGGTACCTTTCATGGGGCCAACCCAAATATTCTCTATAAGTAATACACTGTGTCATGTCTTTAGTCTTTGTTGAATCTCTAGAGCTGCAGGATGTAGTGTTTATGTGGGACGTAAACAAATGTCACTACTTACTTTAAACATTGTCGATAAGACACATGTGGTAAAAATACACACACAAACACACACACGTGGCTCTGTGAGTGTAAAATTCTCCTCAAGACACACATATGTGTGTGTATATATATACATATATTTGTGTGTGCGTGTATATATATGTATATATATATATATATATATATGTATGTAAAATATTAAACAAATAATGAATAAAACAATGAAACAGTTCCTTATATTAAACAAAAAAAGTTCATTATTTAACGATCGTTTCTAGGATATATATGTGTTAGAATTGGCATGCATATTCAACATATATATGTATGTATATATATATATATATATATATACACATATATATACACGCACACACACACATATATATATACAATATATATATATGTATATACATATAAGTATACTACCTTGATTAAATCTTAACCATCTACCATGTCAGGGTATGTCATGTATCATTTTATTTTATCTGATGAGGACGTACTGTTGAATTTAATTCAGTACCTCCTAAATATGTATAATAAAATTTAATTGATCACAAGAATATCTATTTTGTTAATATTTGGAATTAATATTAATAACTCTGGAAAATATTTTTCCTGTAGAGTGCTTCCAATCTATTGTAAAACTCATTCTTTGATGTACTCGTTGAATCTTGTTTAACTCTTAAATATATATATATATATATATGTATATACGATATTAACAAATGGAAACTATATTTATAAAACCATATTTATTTCATTATACATATTTCAAGGACACCACGTTAAATTATGGTGTGCTTTCATCAGATAAAATATAATATAGATCAGTTTTATAACAGTAATGGTTGCATTTTTTAAGGGTATGTCAATATTTATTTATAAAACTAATCTATATTATATTTTATCTGATGAAAGCACACCATAATTTAACTTGGTGTCCTTGAAATATGTATAATGAAATAAATATGGTTTTATAAATATAGTTTCCATTTGTTAATATCGTATTTTTACTCCAAATATTTGTTGAGTGCTTTATATCAGTTCTAAAAATATTTGCTTGTTGTATCCCAACAATTTAAATAGAACTTTTACATATATATATATATATATATATATATATATATATCATCATCATCATCATCATCATCATTTTATTCTACGTCCCCTTCTCCCTGCTTGCAAGGGTGGGATGGGAACTGATTCTGGCTTGATTTCTACAGCTGGATGCCCTTCCTAACACCAACCTCATTTACAGTGAGTGCTGGGTGCTTTTTTTTCTGTGGCACCTCCACGACCACTTTGCAGTGGAATGATATGGACCCCAGTCCCTATCATCTCATTTCTACAGCTGAGTAAACTGGAGCAATGTGAAATAAAGTGTCTTGCTCAAGGAAACAACACATCACCCGGTCTGAGAATTGAATTCACAACCTTTCGACAGCAAGGCCAATGCTCTAACCACTAAGCCATGTGCCTCTATATGTATGTATATATATGTATGTATATATATATATATATATATACACACACACACACACACACACACACAACCAGCCAGAAATGGTCCTATATGAGCGAGACATGGTCACGCGACCCAACTTGCCTCTGATGGCACAAACCCAGCTAACCCATGCTAACAAATAGATGTTAAAGAATGATGATATATATATATATATATATATATAATATATATATAAGTAGAGGGGGTATTTAATTTGTTGTGAATCCAACAAATATAAATGTTTATAACTGATTCAGAGCACTCGACAGATTTCTGGAGTAAATATTCAATGATATTAAATAAATGGAAACTATATTTATAAAACCATATTTATTCTATTATATATATTTCAATGGTACCAAAAGCTTTGGTACGCTTTCATCAGATAAAATACAAAGAGTGTTTTATAAATTTTGACATAGCCAAGGAAACCATACCTTATCAGTTGAATTATCCTTGGGTAGTAATTCAACTGATAAGGTATGGTTTCTTTGGCTATGTCAAAATTTATAAAACACTCTTTGTGTTTTATCTGATGAAAGCATATCAAAGATTTTGGTACCCTTCAAATATATATAATAGAATAAATATCGTTTTATAAATATAGTTTCCATCTATTTAATATCATTGTATATATATATGTATATATATATATATGTATATATATATATATATATATATTTATTAAAATAACAGATTAAAGTCTTCAAATTTATTATTATTACTATATATATATATATTTATATATATATATATATATAGTAATAATAATAACATTTGCTTTGTTATTTCTGTTTGCCTTTTGCATATATATATATATATATATATATATATATATATATATATATATATATATGCAAAAGGCAAACAGAAATAACAAAGCAAATGACACAGTACAATGAAGAAATATGTTATTAGTGTTATGCTTGATATAGTAGGAAAAGAGTCTTAACATTTTGGATGCTAGCCCTTCATCAGAAGATATATATATATATCCTAAAACTAAATGAATAAACAACACACGGAAACGATACAGTAAATGAAGATATATATTAGTTTAACGCTTATACATGTATAATCATCATTATTGTTTAACCATAGGGCAGTGGATTGGCAGTATCAGTAGAGGTTCGGACGCCATGCTTTCTAGCATAGAGTTACGTCCCTTTACGGACTGGGTTCAAATCCCTCCAAGGTTAACTTTGCCTTTCATCCTTACGGGGTCGATAAAATAAAGTACCAGTAATGTACTGGGTAATTGCTGGCCTTGTGTCAAAAGTAGAAACAATTATTGTTTAACCATAAGGATGAAAGGCAAAGTTAATCTCGCCGAGGTTAACTTTGCCTTTCATCCTTATGGAGTCGATAAAATAAAGTACCAGTAATACACTGGGTAACTGCTGGCCTTGTGCCAAAAGTAGAAACAATTATTGTTTAACGTCCATTTTTCCACACTAGCATGGATTAGACAAGTTGTCCCATTGTGTGAGACATGTCAGATCAGATAACTGTATCTTGCTCATACAGAACTGTTTCTGGCTTGGTTTCTATGACTGGATGTCCTAATGTCCTCATGTCCTAATGTCCTCATGTCCTAATGTCCTCATGTCCAAATGTCCTAATGTCCTAATGTCTTCATGTCCTAATGTCCTCATGTCCTAATGTCCTCATGTCCAAATGTCCTAATGTCCTAATGTCCTCATGTCCTAATGTCCTCATGTCCTAATGTCCTAATGTCCTCATGTCCTAATGTCCTAATGCCAACCACAGTGATGTTTTTTTGTCATGGCACTACACATAACCACTTCCAAACATTTCAACTCCCATCCGTAACTTTCTGTCAGGTCTTCTTTTTAAGAATGTTTTTCATCATCACATTGTTGTTTATTGTGGGCGCACTCCACCCCTCCACACTGCTGTCACCAATACCACCATTACCACCACCACCAGTACCACTACCACTACCACCACCACCACTACCACTGACACCACCACCACCACCAGCACTGACACTACCACCTCCACCACCACTGACACTACCACTGACACCACCATTACCACTACCACTGACACCACCAATACCATCACCACCGATATCACCACTGACACTACCATCACCACCTACCACCACCACCACCACTGATACCACCACCACCACCACGGAGACCAATGCCATAGACACTACCACCACCACCACAACCGCCATAGACACTACCACCACCACCAATACCACCATAGACACTACCACCACCAGTGATACCACCACCACCAATACCATCACCACCGATATCACCACTGACACTACCATCACCACCTACCACCACCACCACCACTGATACCACCACCACCACCACGGAGACCAATGCCATAGACACTACCACCACCACCACAACCGCCATAGACACTACCACCACCACCAATACCACCATAGACACTACCACCACCAGTGATACCACCACCACCAATACCATCACCACCGATATCACCACTGACACTACCATCACCAATACCACCACCACGGAGACCACCATGACATCACAGACACCAATGCCATAGACACCACCACCACAACCATAGACACCACCACCACCACTGACACTACCACCTCCACCACCACTGACACTATCACCCACACCTACCACCACCAATACCACCACCACTGAGACCACCATGACATCACAGACACCAATGCCATAGACACCACCACCACCACCACAACCATAGACACCACCACCACCACCACCACCACTGACACCACCACCACCACCACCACTGACACTACCACCTCCACCACCACTATCACTATCACCCACACCTACCACCACCAATACCACCACCACTGAGACCACCATGACATCACAGACACCACCACCACCACAACCATAGACACCACCACCACCACTGACACTATCACCCACACCTACCACCACCAATACCACCATGACATCACAGACACCAATGCCATAGACACCACCACCACCACCACCACCACAACCATAGACACCACCACCACCACTGACACTACCACCACCACCACCACTGACACTACCACCACCACCACCACTGACACTACCACCTCCACCACCACTGACACTATCACCCACACCTACCACCACCAATACCACCACCACTGAGACCACCATGACATCACAGACACCACCACCACAACCATAGACACCACCACCACCACTGACACTACCACCCACACCTTGCTGGAATTTATGACTTTTAAAAAAATTTGCTCTGACATGTTTGTCTCTCAGGGAACAAGAATCTTTCATTGTGTTACAGAGTGGGGTGTGGTGGTGGTGGTGGTAGTGTGTTGTTGGTGGTGGTGGTGGTGGTGGTGGTGGTGGTGGTGGTGGTGGTGGTGGTGGTGGTGGTGGTGGTGGTATTGGTGCCCATGTGGTGTTTTGGTGATGGTGGTGGTGGTGTTGTTGTTGTTGGTGGTGGTGGTGGTGCCGGTGTTGTTGTTGTGGGTGGTGGTGATGTTGGTAGTGTTGTTGGTGTTGGTGATATTGTTGTGGGGGTGGTAGTGTTGTTGATGTTGTTGGTGTTGTTGGTGGTGTAATTGGTGCTGGGGTTGGTGTTAGGGTTGTTGGTGATGTTAGTGGTGCTGGTGGTGTCGTGGCTGTTTGTATTGGTGATGTTAGTGGTGCTGGTGGTACTAGTGGTTGTGTGTGTTGGTGTTGTAGTCATTTGTGTTGGTGTTAGTGGTGTTGTTGGTGTTGTGGTTATTTGTGTTGGTGTTGTTGGTGTTGTGGTCATTTGTGTTGGTGTTAGTGGTGTTGTTGGTGTTGTGGTTATTTGTGTTGGTGTTGTTGGTGTTGTGGTCATTTGTGTTGGTGTTAGTGGTGTTGTTGGTGTTGTGGTTATTTGTGTTGGTGTTGTTGGTGTTGTGGTCATTTGTGTTGGTGTTGTTGGTGTTGTGGTCATTTGTGTTGGTGTTAGTGGTGTTGTGGTCATTTGTGTTGGTGTTGTTGGTGTTGTGGTCATTTGTGTTGGTGTTAGTGGTGTTGTTGGTGTTGTGGTTATTTGTGTTGGTGTTGTTGGTGTTGTGGTCATTTGTGTTGGTGTTGTTGGTGTTGTGGTCATTTGTGTTGGTGTTAGTGGTGTTGTGGTCATTTGTGTTGGTGTTGTTGGTGTTGTGGTCATTTGTGTTGGTGTTAGTGGTGTTGTTGGTGTTGTGGTTATTTGTGTTGGTGTTGTTGGTGTTGTGGTCATTTGTGTTGGTGTTGTTGGTGTTGTGGTCATTTGTGTTGGTGTTAGTGGTGTTGTGGTCATTTGTGTTGGTGTTGTTGGTGTTGTGGTCATTTGTGTTGGTGTTAGTGGTGTTGTTGGTGTTGTGGTTATTTGTGTTGGTGTTGTTGGTGTTGTGGTCATTTGTGTTGGTGTTGTTGGTGTTGTGGTCATTTGTGTTGGTGTTAGTGGTGTTGTGGTCATTTGTGTTGGTGTTGTTGGTGTTGTGGTCATTTGTGTTGGTGTTAGTGGTGTTGTTGGTGTTGTGGTTATTTGTGTTGTGGTCATTTGTGTTGGTGTTAGTGGTGTTGTTAGTGTTGGTGTTAGTATTGTTAGTGGTATTGTTAGTGGTGGTGTTAGTGGTGTTAGTGGTATTGTTAGTGGTGGTGTTAGTGGTGTTAGTGGTATTGTTAGTGTTGGTGTTAGTATTGTTAGTGTTGGTGTTAGTGGTGTTAGTGTTGGTGTTAGTATTGTTAGTGGTGGTGTTAGTGGTGTTAGTGGTATTGTTAGTGGTGGTGTTAGTATTGTTAGTGTTGGTGTTAGTGGTGTTAGTGTTGGTGTTAGTATTGTTAGTGTTGGTGTTAGTGGTGTTAGTGTTGGTGTTAGTATTGTTAGTGGTGGTGTTAGTGGTGTTAGTGGTATTGTTAGTGGTGGTGTTAGTGGTGTTAGTGGTATTGTTAGTGTTGGTGTTAGTATTGTTAGTGTTGGTGTTAGTATTGTTAGTGTTGGTGTTAGTATTGTTAGTGGTGGTGTTAGTGGTGTTAGTGGTATTGTTAGTGGTGGTGTTAGTATTGTTAGTGTTGGTGTTAGTGGTGTTAGTGTTGGTGTTAGTATTGTTAGTGTTGGTGTTAGTGGTGTTAGTGTTGGTGTTAGTATTGTTAGTGTTGGTGTTAGTGGTGTTAGTGTTGGTGTTAGTATTGTTAGTGGTGGTGTTAGTGGTGTTAGTGTTGGTGTTAGTATTGTTAGTGGTATTGTTAGTGGTGGTGTTAGTGGTGTTAGTGGTATTGTTAGTGGTGGTGTTAGTGGTATTGTTAGTGTTGGTGTTAGTATTGTTAGTGTTGGTGTTAGTATTGTTAGTGGTGGTGTTAGTGGTGTTAGTGGTATTGTTAGTGGTGGTGTTAGTATTGTTAGTGTTGGTGTTAGTGGTGTTAGTGTTGGTGTTAGTATTGTTAGTGTTGGTGTTAGTGGTGTTAGTGTTGGTGTTAGTATTGTTAGTGTTGGTGTTAGTGGTGTTAGTGTTGGTGTTAGTATTGTTAGTGGTATTGTTAGTGGTGGTGTTAGTGGTGTTAGTGGTATTGTTAGTGTTGGTGTTAGTATTGTTAGTGTTGGTGTTAGTATTGTTAGTGTTGGTGTTAGTGGTGGTGTTAGTGCTGATGTTGGTGTTGGTGGTAGTGTTGGTGAAGGTGTTGCTATTGCTGTATGTGCTCCAGACAGTGGTGTTGGCATTGAAGACAGAAAGAGAGAGTGATAAAGAGAAAGAGAGAGTGATAGAGAGAAAGAGAGAGTGATAGAGAGAAAGAGAGAGTGATAGAGAGAAAGAGAGAGTGATAGAGAGAAAGAGAGAGTGATAGAGGGAAAGAGAAATAAAGGAAGACTATAGAAAGAAAAAGAGAGAAAGGTTTCTTTTTTTTACAAAACATGGACGTTGTCTGGGCATTTGTTTGTGTCAAGAATTCAAGTTGTGTTATTTGGTAAATGAAACTAATTCTGTTGGATGGCCAGGGAAATATTTATTTATTTTTCAAAAAAAGAGAAGGGATTGTTGTTGACAGTGAATTATTGTGGAGGGAGTGTAACAGCTTGATGGAATTACTATCAAATAATTTGTGATGACATAACAAATAAATGTCTTCTTTTTAAAAGAAACTCTTCATTGTTGTTATACATATATATATGTGTGTGTGTATATATACATATATATGTGTGTGTATATTGTTGTTATACATATATATGTGTGTGTGTGTATATATATATATATATATATTATCATCATTTCATTTAACGTCCACTTTTTCCCTGCTTGCCAGGGTGGGACGGGAACTGATTCTGGCTTGATTTCTACAGCTGGATGCCCTTCCTAACACCAACCTCATTTACAGTGAGTGCTGGGTGCTTTTTTTGCCGTGGCACCTCCACGACCACTTTGCAGTGGAATGATATGGACCCCAGTCCCTATCATCTCATTTCTACAGCTGAGTAAACTGAAGCAATGTGAAATAAAGTGTCTTGCTCAAGGAAACAACACATATATATATATATATATATGGAAAGTTATATTTAAAATTGTTGGGTTACAACTAGTAAATATTTATAACTGATATAAAAGCACTCGACAAATATTTGGAGTATATTTACAATATTAAATAAATGGAAACTATATTTATAAAACCATATTTATTTCATTATATATATTTCGGGGATATCATATTAACAATATGCTATGCCTTCCTCAGACAAAATACAATATAAACAGTTTTATAGATAAATAGATTCGACATACCGTTATAACACCGACTTGCATTTGAAGGATTGTTAATATGATATCCCCGAAATATATATAATGAAATAAATATGGTTTTATAAATATAGTTTCCATTTATTTAATATTGTATATATATATATATATATATCATCATCATCATCATCATTATCACCGTTTTACGTCCGCTCTTCCACGCTAGCATGGGTTAGACGGGTTGTCCTGTTGTGGGCAGTGTCTGGTCGGCTGACCATGCCTTGCTCATACAGGAACTAATTTGACTTGATTTCTACAGCTGGATGCCCTTCCTAACACCAACCTCATTTACAGTGAGTGCTGGGTGCTTTTCCGTGGCGCCTACACGTCCACGTTACAGTGTGGGCTGGGTGCTTTTCTGCCGTGGCACCTCCACGACCACCTTGCGCGGGGGAGGGGGGGGGGGGGGCATATTGTCTATATGCTCAGCTTGTACCCATGGGAGGTCGGGTACTCTGTATTACTGCGTGACGCCAGAATATATATATACACACACACAGTCCTATACAAGTGAGACACGGTCATCCGATCAATCTTGCCTCAAGTGGGACAACTCCCATCTAACCCATGCTAGCGTGGAAGATAGACGTTAAATGATGATGATGTGTATATACACACACACACATATATATATACATACATGCAAACATACACACACACACACACAGATATAGATATATATATACATACATGCAAACATACACACACACACACATATATATATATATATATACACACATGCAAACATACATACACACACACACACATATATATATATATATATATATATATACATACATGCAAACATACACACACACACACACATATATATATATATACATACATGCAAACACACACACACACACTACACGCACACACACATATATATATATATATACATACATGCAAACATACACACACATACATATATATATATATATACATACATGCAAACATATACACACACACACATATATATATACACACATGCAAACATACACACACACACACACACATATATATATATATATATATATATACATACATGCAAACATACACACACACACACACACACACACACACACACACACACACACACATATATATATACATACTTGCAAACATACATACACACACACACACATATATATATATACACACATACATACATACACACACACACTACACACACACGTGTGTGTAGTGTGTAAAGCAACAATTAGGCAGAATCATTAGAATGTTTCTCTGGGTTCTGAGTTCAGACCCCGCAGATATCAACTTTGCTTTTCATCCATTCCTGATTGATAAAATAAAGTACCAGTCATGCACTGGGGTCGATTTAATCGACTCCCCCCATCCCTCCCCTTCAAATTGCTGACCTGGTACCAAAAGTAGAAACGATTATAAATATAATTATGGTTTCTAATTTAGGCACAGGGCCAACAATTTTGGGGGAAGGAGTAAGTCGATTAA
>OZ024760.1:6632858-6635358 GCA_964016885.1 Eledone cirrhosa
TAGAATTCTTTATAGTATGGATGGAATGAAGTGTCCTATACTATGGTGTTATATTGCCAGAGTTGTTAGAACGGTGGGTAGAATTCTTTATAGTATGGATGGAATGAAGTTTCCTATACTATGGTGTTATATTGCCAAAGTTGTTAGAACGGTGGGTAGAATTCTTTATAGTATGGATGGAATGAAGTGTCCTATACTATGGTGTTATATTGCCAGAGTTGTTAGAACGGTGGGTAGAATTCTTTATAGTATGGATGGAATGAAGTGTCCTATACTATGGTGTTATATTGCCAGAGTTGTTAGAACGGTGGGTAGAATTCTTTATAGTATGGATGGAATGAAGTGTCCTATACTATGGTGTTATATTGCCAAAGTTGTTAGAACGGAGGATAGAATTCTTTATAGTATGTATGGAATGAAGTGTCCTATACTATGGTGTTATATTGCCAGTGTTGTTAGAACGGTGGGTAGAATTCTTTATAGTATGGATGGAATGAAGTGTCCTATACTATGGTGTTATATTGCCAGTGTTGTTAGAACGGTGGGTAGAATTCTTTATAGTATGGATGGAATGAAGTGTCCTATACTATGGTGTTATATTGCCAGAGTTGTTAGAACGGAGGATAGAATTCTTTATAGTATGGATGGAATGAAGTGTCCTATACTATGGTGTTATATTGCCAGAGTTGTTAGAATGGTGGGTAGAATTCTTTATAGTATGGATGGAATGAAGTGTCCTATACTATGGTGTTAAATTGCCAGAGTTGTTAGAACGGTGGGTAGAATTCTTTATAGTATGGATGGAATGAAGTGTCCTATACTATGGTGTTATATTGCCAGTGTTGTTAGAACGGTGGGTAGAATTCTTTATAGTATGGATGGAATGAAGTGTCCTATACTATGGTGTTATATTGCCAGAGTTGTTAGAACGGAGGATAGAATTCTTTATAGTATGGATGGAATGAAGTGTCCTATACTATGGTGTTATATTGCCAGAGTTGTTAGAACGGTGGGTAGAATTCTTTATAGTATGGATGGAATGAAGTGTCCTATACTATGGTGTTATATTGCTAGAGTTGTTAGAACGGAGGGTAGAATTCTTTATAGTATGGATGGAATGAAGTGTCCTATACTATGGTGTTATATTGCCAGTGTTGTTAGAACGGTGGGTAGAATTCTTTATAGTATGGATGGAATGAAGTGTCCTATACTATGGTGTTATATTGCCAGAGTTGTTAGAACGGTGGGTAGAATTCTTTATAGTATGTATGGAATGAAGTGTCCTATACTATGGTGTTATATTGCCAGAGTTGTTAGAACGGAGGGTAGAATTCTTTATAGTATGGATGGAATGAAGTGTCCTATACTATGGTGTTATATTGCCAGTGTTGTTAGAACGGTGGGTAGAATTCTTTATAGTATGGATGGAATGAAGTGTCCTATACTATGGTGTTATATTGCCAGTGTTGTTAGAACGATGGATGGAATGAACTGTCCTGTACTATGGTGTTAACCTGTTGACTGTCACATATATTTTACACAGCCACAGTCGCTGTGCTGGGTTTTTTTCAGTAAAATGACTATTTTTTAAACATACATTTATTAACAACACATATCTGAATGATTGACAAACGTCACATCAATAAACTAGTAACCCCATCTAGCTTTGAAGTTATGAATTGTTGGAAAAGAGATCATAACTTTGAAGTTATGAACTTTTGGAAACGATTTCATAACTTTAAAGTTATGCTCTGTTGGAAACGAGTTTGAACATGTGAGGACTAGTTATTTTGTCGACACTACTGAAGAGGTTAAATTGCCAGACTTGTTAGAATTCTTTATAGTATGGATGGAGGGAAGTGTCCTGTACTATGGTGTTAAATTGCCAGAGTTGTTAGAAGAGAGGATAGAATTCTTTGTAGTATGGATAGAGCGAGGTGTCCTGTACTATGGTGTTAAATTGATCTAACCTCTACAATCAGGTGTAATATAGTTTCCTTGGTCTAACCTCTACAATCAGGGGTAACATAGTTTCCTTGGTCTAACCTCTACAATCAGGGGTAACATAGTTTCCTTGGTCTAACCTTTACAATCACTGGTAACATAGTTTCCTTGGTCTAACCTCTACAATCAGGGGTAATATAGTTTCCTTGGTCTAACCTCTACAATCAGGGGTAACATAGTTTCCTTTGTCTAACCTCTACAATCACTGGTAACATAGTTTCCTTGGTCTAACCTCTACAATCAGGGGTAACATAGTTTCCTTGGTCTAACCACTACAATCAGGGGTAACATAGTTTCCTTGGCCTAACCTCTACAATCAGGGGTAACATAGTTTCCTTGGTCTAACCTCTACAATCAGGAGTAACATAGTTTCCTTGGTCTAACCTCTTCAATTCAGTCGTAACATAGTTTCCTTGGTCTAACCTCTACAATCAGGGGTAACATAGTTTCCTTGGTCTAACCTCTACAATCATGGGTAACATAGTTTCCTTGGTCT
>OZ024760.1:6652858-6655358 GCA_964016885.1 Eledone cirrhosa
AATCATATTGGTTTGGTGTTCAATACCACTGGAAGTTCTAGTAAATCATATTGGTTTGGTGTTCAATACCACTGGCACCTCCACGACCACTTTGCAGTGGAATGATAGGGACCCCAGTCCCTATCATCTCATTTCTACAGCTGAGTAAACTGGAGCAATGTGAAATAAAGTGTCTTGCTCAAGGAAACAACACATCACCCGGTCTGAGAATTGAACTCACAACCTGTCGATTGCAAGGCCAATGCTCTAACCACTAAGCCATGTGCCTCCATGCTCTAACCACTAAGCCCTGTGCCTCCATGCTCTAACCACTAAGCCCTGTGCCTCCATGCTCTAACCACTAAGCCATGTGCCTCCATGCTCTAACCACTAAGCCCTGTGCCTCCATACTCTAACCACTAAGCCCTGTGCCTCCATGCTCTAACCACTAAGCCCTATGCCTCCATGCTCTAACCACTAAGCCGTGTGCCTCCATGCTCTAACCACTAGGCCATGTGCCTCCATACTCTAACCACTAAGCCATGTGCCTCCATGCTCTAACCACTAAGCCATGTGCCTCCATGCTCTAACCACTAAGCCATGTGCCTCCATGCTCTAACCACTAAGCCGTGTGCCTCCATGCTCTAACCACTAGGCCATGTGCCTCCATACTCTAACCACTAAGCCCTATGCCTCCATACTCTAACCACTAAGCCATGTGCCTCCATGCTCTAACCACTAAGCCGTGTGCCTCCATGCTCTAACCACTAGGCCATGTGCCTCCATGCTCTAACCACTAGGCCATGTGCCTCCATACTCTAACCACTAGGCCATGTGCCTCCATACTCTAACCACTAAGCCATGTGCCTCCATGCTCTAACCACTAAGCCGTGTGCCTCCATGCTCTAACCACTAGGCCATGTGCCTCCATGCTCTAACCACTAAGCCCTATGCCTCCATGCTCTAACCACTAAGCCATGTGCCTCCATGCTCTAACCACTAAGCCCTGTGCCTCCATGCTCTAACCACTAGGCCATGTGCCTCCATACTCTAACCACTAAGCCCTATGCCTCCATGCTCTAACCACTAAGCCCTATGCCTCCATGCTCTAACCACTAAGCCATGTGCCTCCATGCTCTAACCACTAAGCCCTATGCCTCCATGCTCTAACCACTAGGCCATGTGCCTCCATGCTCTAACCACTAAGCCATCTGCCTCCATACTCTAACCACTAAGCCGTGTGCCTCCATGCTCTAACCACTAGGCCATGTGCCTCCATACTCTAACCACTAAGCCGTGTGCCTCCATGCTCTAACCACTAGGCCATGTGCCTCCATGCTCTAACCACTAGGCCATGTGCCTCCATACTCTAACCACTAAGCCCTATGCCTCCATGCTCTAACCACTAAGCCATGTGCCTCCATGCTCTAACCACTAAGCCCTATGCCTCCATGCTCTAACCACTAAGCCATGTGCCTCCATGCTCTAACCACTAAGCCCTATGCCTCCATGCTCTAACCACTAAGCCATGTGCCTCCATGCTCTAACCACTAAGCCCTATGCCTCCATGCTCTAACCACTAAGCCATGTGCCTCCATGCTCTAACCACTAAGCCCTGTGCCTCCATGCTCTAACCACTAGGCCATGTGCCTCCATACTCTAACCACTAAGCCCTATGCCTCCATACTCTAACCACTAAGCCATGTGCCTCCATGCTCTAACCACTAAGCCGTGTGCCTCCATGCTCTAACCACTAGGCCATGTGCCTCCATACTCTAACCACTAAGCCCTATGCCTCCATACTCTAACCACTAAGCCATGTGCCTCCATGCTCTAACCACTAAGCCGTGTGCCTCCATGCTCTAACCACTAGGCCATGTGCCTCCATACTCTAACCACTAAGCCCTATGCCTCCATGCTCTAACCACTAAGCCCTATGCCTCCATACTCTAACCACTAGGCCATGTGCCTCCATACTCTAACCACTAAGCCCTATGCCTCCATACTCTAACCACTAAGCCCTATGCCTCCATACTCTAACCACTAAGCCATGTGCCTCCATGCTCTAACCACTAAGCCCTGTGCCTCCATGCTCTAACCACTAAGCCATGTGCCTCCATACTCTAACCACTAAGCCCTATGCCTCCATACTCTAACCACTAAGCCATGTGCCTCCATGCTCTAACCACTAAGCCGTGTGCCTCCATGCTCTAACCACTAAGCCCTATGCCTCCATACTCTAACCACTAAGCCATGTGCCTCCATGCTCTAACCACTAAGCCCTATGCCTCCATACTCTAACCACTAAGCCATGTGCCTCCATGCTCTAACCACTAAGCCATGTGCCTCCATACTCTAACCACTAAGCCCTATGCCTCCATACTCTAACCACTAAGCCATGTGCCTCCATACTCTAACCACTAAGCCATGTGCCTCCATGCTCTAACCACTAAGCCCTATGCCTCCATGCTCTAACCACTAGGCCGTGTGCCTCCATGCTCTAACCACTAGGCCATGTGCC
>OZ024760.1:6657858-6665358 GCA_964016885.1 Eledone cirrhosa
GACCATAATAATGAAAATTATTCTGTACAATGCTCAGGTGCACTACAACTCATCAAAGGTGTAGTACATAGAATAATTGTTTCTATTTTAGGCACAAGGCCAGCAATTACCCAGTACATTACTGGTGCTTATTTTATCGACCATAATAATGAAAATTATTCTGTACAATGCTCAGGTGCACTACAACTCATCAAAGGTGTAGTACATAGAATAATTGTTTCTATTTTAGGCACAAGGCCAGCAATTACCCAGTACATTACTGGTGCTTATTTTATCGACCATAATAATGAAAATTATTCTGTACAATGCTCAGGTGCACTACAACTCATCAAAGGTGTAGTACATAGAATAATTGTTTCTATTTTAGGCACAAGGCCAGCAATTACCCAGTACATTACTGGTGCTTATTTTATCGACCATAATAATGAAAATTATTCTGTACAATGCTCAGGTGCACTACAACTCATCAAAGGTGTAGTACATAGAATAATTGTTTCTATTTTAGGCACAAGGCCAGCAATTACCTAGTACATTACTGGTACTTTATTTTATCGACCATAATAATGAAAATTATTCTGTACAATGCTCAGGTGCACTACAACTCATCAAAGGTGTATTACATAGAATAATTGTTTCTATTTTAGGCACAAGGCCAGCAATTACCCAGTACATTACTTGTGCTTTATTTTATCGACCATAATAATGAAAATTATTCTGTACAATGCTCAGGTGCACTACAACTCAGATCATAAAGGGACGTAACTCTATGCTTCAAAGCATGATGTCCGACTCTCTACCGATACTGCCAATCCACCATGCTATAAAGTTTACTGCTTACTATTTAGTCAAATATATATAATGATAATAATGAAAATTATTGTGTACAATGCTCAGGTGCACTACAACTTATCAAAGGTGTAGTACATAGAATAATGGTTTCTGATTTAGGCACAAGGCTAACAATGTTTGGGGGAAGGGAAAGTCGATCAAATCGATCTCGGTACGTTACTGGTACTTTATTTTATCAACCCCGTAAGGATGTAAGGCAAAGCTAACCTCGGTGGGATTTGAACTCAGAATGTAAAGATCCATGCTAAACATGTTGTCCGATGCTCTACTGATTCTGCCAAACCACTCTCCTATTTATAATAATAATTGTTTCTACTTTAGGCACAAGGCCAGCAATTACTCAGTGCATTACTGGTACTTTATTTATAATAATAATTGTTTCTACGTTAGGCACAAGGCCAGCAATTACCCAGTGTATTACTGGTACTTTATTAATAATGATGATGGAAATTATTGTATACAGTGCTCAGGTGCACTACAATTCATCAAAGGTGCATGTATAGTACATAGAATAATGTACAAATGTCAAGAAAGTGAACAGTGTATGAGTCATGATATACATTTGTGCATGTGTATGGAGGGGGAATATCAGTGTGTGCTGGGTGCTTTTTGTCATTACTTCTATACAACCACTTTACAGTGTGGACTAGGGGCTTTTTGTTGTGTCACCAACATGACCACTTTACAGTGTGGACTAGGGGCTTTTTGTTGTGTCACCAACATGACTACTTTACAGTGTGGACTAGGGGCTTTTTGTTGTGTCATCAACATGACTACTTTACAGTGTGGACTAGGGGCTTTTTGTTGTGTCATCAACATGACCACTTTACAGTGTGGACTAGGGGCTTTTTGTTGTGTCATCAACATGACCACTTTACAGTGTGGACTAGGGGCTTTTTGTTGTGTCATCAACATGACTACTTTACAGTGTGGACTAGGGGCTTTTTGTTGTGTCATCAACATGACCACTTTACAGTGTGGACTAGGGGCTTTTTGTTGTGTCACCAACATGACCACTTTACAGTGTGGACTAGGGGCTTTTTGTTGTGTCACCAACATGACCACTTTACAGTGTGGACTAGGGGCTTTTTGTTGTGTCATCAACATGACTACTTTACAGTGTGGACTAGGGGCTTTTTGTTGTGTCATCAACATGACTACTTTACAGTGTGGACTAGGGGCTTTTTGTTGTGTCATCAACATGACCACTTTACAGTGTGGACTAGGGGCTTTTTGTTGTGTCATCAACATGACTACTTTACAGTGTGGACTAGGGGCTTTTTGTTGTGTCATCAACATGACCACTTTACAGTGTGGACTAGGGGCTTTTTGTTGTGTCATCAACATGACCACTTTACAGTGTGGACTAGGGGCTTTTTGTTGTGTCATCAACATGACTACTTTACAGTGTGGACTAGGGGCTTTTTGTTGTGTCATCAACATGACCACTTTACAGTGTGGACTAGGGGCTTTTTGTTGTGTCATCAACATGACCACTTTACAGTGTGGACTAGGGGCTTTTTGTTGTGTCATCAACATGACTACTTTACAGTGTGGGCTAGGGGCTTTTTTGTTGTAATACCAAAATAACTTTACAGTGTAAGGGTGGTGTTGACAGAAGTGTGTGGGTGGGTGTGGGAGTGTATGGAGGTGTGGAGGGGGGGGTTATAGTGGATTAAGAAGTGCCTACTGACTGTATGTTTAAGCCTGTGTGCATGGGAAGGCAGGCCTTCTGTATTACTGCACAACGCCAAAGCTCTCAATCCTGTGTCATTGTCTTTGAGAGGTGTAATTGTGCAAGGTCAGCTTTATCACCTCAAACAGGTCTGCCTGAGTCTTCCTACTCCATAGCTTCCATTAATATATATATATGCACACACACACACACACACACACACACACACACACACACACACACACACACACACATATATATATATATATATATATATATATATATATATATATATAACGAAAGAAATGTGGTAAGGAACCAGATGGACCATAACGCACCAAAGTACTCAATACTTAGGGTAGTAGAGATGTTTTATGTTCAGAAAATTGTTCATGAACAATTTTCTGAACATAAAACATCTCGGGTGACAAATGGTGTCTCAAGTAACAAACATGCAAGCCAGCAACAACAGCTGGGAGTATCAGCAGGAAAGCATCACTTGCTGTGTAGTTAGTTACTCTGATGATATCTATTTGTCTTTGACACACAGTCTCTCTTTCTCTCTCTCTCTCTCAACATTTTTGTATGGGGAAAATAGTTAGGGTTTACAAACATTTTGGGTGACGAACAACCTTCAACCAATATCATAACCACCACCATCACCACCACTAACACCACAACTACTGCCACAACTACCGCCATCACCAACATCACCACCATCACCTCAACCAACACCACAACCACCATCACTACCACCACCAACAACAACAGCACTGTCACCATCACCACCACCAACACACCAATACTATCACTACCACCACAACCAAGACAATAGCCACCAACACCATAACCACCACCACCAGCACTATTACTACTACCAACACCACCACCACCACAACTATTACCACCACTATTACTACCACCAACACCAACACCACCACCACAACCTATTACCACCACCACCATTACTACCACCAACACCACCACTATTACTATTACCAACACCACCACCACAACCTATTACCACCACCAACACCACCACCAACACCAACACCACCACCACAACCTATTACAACCACCAACACCACCACTATTACTACTACCAACACCACCACCACCACAACTACTACCACCACCATTACTTCCACCAACACCACCACCACCACCACAACTATTACCACTACCATTACTACCACCAACACCACCACTATTACTACTACCACCACCACAACCTATTACCACCACCAACACCACCACTATTACTACTACCAGCACCACCACCACCACCACAACTATTACCACCACCAACACCACCACTACTGTTAATCAATAAATCGCTCTCTCTCTCTCTCTATATATATATATATAGAACTCAACAATACCCTGAAACCAGATTATAATACCAACAAAATCTTCTTAACACCAGTTTTTTTTCATCCATCTTTGCTGCTATTTAGTTTTTATTTATTCGATATTTTTGTTGTTATTTTCATTATTTGTTGGGGTTTTTTCTTTGTTGTTGATGTTGTTGTTGTTGTATTTGTATTGTTGTTGTTGTATTTGTGTTGTTGCTGTTGTTGTATTCGTGTTGTTTTTGTTGTTATTTGTATTGTTGTTGTTGTTTGTGAAGTTGTTGTTTGTGTTGTTGTTGTTGTTGCCGTTGTTATTTATGTTATTATTTATGTTGTTTGTGTTGTTGTTGTTATTTATGTTGTTGTTGTTGTTGCGGTTGTTGTTGCAGCGGTTGTTGTTGTTGCTGTATTGTTTCTACCACATTCCATTGTGTCTTTCAAAACCTTTTCTTTCTCCTCAGTCAGTTGTTATCCCAGCTTTCACAATCCTGTTTTAAAGGGAAACCTATTTTTAAAATATATGTTGTATATAGAGCTGGAGTGTTGGGTGGTTTGTTGAATGGTTGGCTGGTGGGGTAGGTGGTTTGTTGAATGGTTGGCTGGTGGGGGTAGGTGGATGGTTGAATGGCTGGTTTGTTTGGTTCGGTGGGAGGATGATGGTTGAATGGTTGGGTGGCTGGCTGGCTTTTTTTTAGTTCAGTGAGAAGATGATGGTTGAATGGTTGAATGGTTGGGTGGTGGGGTAGTTGGATGGTTGAATAGTTGAGTGGGTGGATGGTTAAATGGTTGGGTATGTGGGTAGTTGAATGGTTTGGAGGGTGGGTGGATAGTTAAATGGTTGGGTAAGTTGGATGGTGGGGTAGGTGGATGGTTTGGGTGGCTGGTGTTTTTAGTTCAGTGGTTGGATGATGGTTGAATGGTTAGGTGAATGGTTGGGGTGGATGGCTTATTTGGTTTGCTGCTAATCCAAATAATTGTTTTTTCTTTGGGCACAAAGCCAGCAATCAACCTCAGTGTATTACTGGTGCTTTATTTTATCAACCCCGTTGGGAATAAAGGCAAAACTAACCTTGACGGGATTTGAACTCAGGATGTAAAGGGCCATAACTCTATGCTGCAAAGCACGATGTCCGACGCTCTACCGATACTGCCAATCCACCACCCTGCTAATCCAAATAAAGACTTGTAGTTTACAAATTGATGGGAAATATATTACATTATGGCAGATATTTCCAAAACCCTTTAGCATTTAAACCGGTCATATCCGGTCAGAATTCTCACCTCTTTCTGTTCAAACTGGCCGTAACTGGTCAGTAACTGGCTGCTCATACTGATGTCAAGGTATTGTTCTCAAAATAAATAATATAAAAATCTCATAGATTCAATATTATGTAAGATAATTATGTGAGGTAAAGGGTTAGATACTTCAATATACACCTGTATTGTGAATCACACTGTGTTAGTGTTACTGCTAAATATGTTGTTATAAACAGACAGGACAAGATGTTAGGTTTTAAACTGGCCATATGCGGCCAGAATTCTCTCACCTCTTTCAAACCGGCTGTAACCTGTCACTCATACTGATGTTAAGGTATTGTTCTCAAAATAAATAAAATCAAGATCTCATAGCTTTGATATTATGTAAGATAATTATGTGAGGTAAAGCCTTTATCACAAAAATACACTAGTATATATATATAGTATATATATAGTATATATAGAGAGTAATGTAAATGTTATGTGAGATATTATGTGAGGTAAAGCCTTTACCATGAAAATACAATAGTATATATAGAGAGTAATGTAAATGTTAAAGGGTTAAGGAAAAGATGAGCTATCAATTCCAGAGTCAGACATAATGTACCTTGAGCTGATCGATAGCGAAACACTAGTCACGCTTGAATACCTTGTTCCTACTCCTTATTATTGTATAGATTATTAAATATACAGGATGTCCCCCCAAAAAATTATTCATCATCATCATCATCATCATCATCATCGTTTAACGTCTATTTTCCATGCTAGCATGGGTTAGACGGGTTTGTCCCATTTAGAGGCAAGTTGGGGGCAGGTGACCGTGTCTCGCTCATATAGATTTCTACAGCTGGGTGACCTTCCTAACGCCAACCACATATACAGTGTGGATTACTGGGTGCTTTTTGCTGTGTCTCCTACACGACCAAATATATTATAGTATAGATTATTATGTATATATATATATATATATATATATATCATCATCATCATCATCATCATCATCTTCGTTTAACGTCCATTTTCCACACTAGCATGGGTTAGACGGGAGTTGTCCCACTTGAGGCAAGGCTGGTCGGGTGACCGTGTCTCGCTCATATAGGACTATCCGGTAGGTTTTCTACGGCTGGATGCCCTTCCTATGTATATATATATGTATATAATGTAGGAGGTGAGTTTTATTGTAGTACAATAAAGCAATGCAGATATCGGATAAGAAGCACTCTACAGTTTGTGGGACTGGAGTATACATAATATATAAGAATATATAAAATACATGGAACTCCTTTAACCATCTTTTGTTCTTATATATTATATATGTATATATATATATACATACACAGGGTCACTTTTTAAAAGGGTCTATTTATAAAACTGTTATATAATGTATTTTGTCTGATGAAGGCATACCATAATTTAACTTGGTATCCTTGAAATATATATAATGAAATAAATATGGTTTTATAAATATAGTTTCCATTTATTAATATCGTGTATATATATATATATATATATATATATATATATATATATATATAGCAGTTTAAAAAAAACCTAATGCCTGTCTCAACATGAGAGATAAAGGACTACTAAAAATAGCAATGAAGAAATTCCCTGGTTGTGGTAGAGTTAGGTAAATCATTAGTGGTGGTGGTGGTGGTGGCGGCGGCAGGGGGGTGGGGGCGGTGGTGGTGGTGGTGGCCATGAGTGTGACATATATATATATATATATCAGTCAGCAGGTGGTTGATTTGACGATGTGGGTGGTGATGGATATGGTGGAGATGATTGTTGTAGTGGTGGTGGTGGTGGTGGTGGTTAAAGTGGTTGATGAACTGATGGTGTTGGTGATTGATGAAGTGGTGGTGGTTGATTAAGTGAGGGTGGTGGTGGTGGTGGTGGTTGATGAAGTGGTGGTGGTGGTGGTGGTTGTGGTTGATGAAGTGATGGTGGTGGTGGTGGTTGATGAAGTGGTAGTGGTGGTGGTGGTGTTGGTGGTGGTGGTTGATGAAGTGATGGTGGTGGTGGTGGTGGTAGTGGTTGATGAAGTGATGGTGTTGGTGGTGGTGGTTGATGAAGTGGTAGTGTTGGTGGTGGTTGTGGTGGTGGTGGTTGATGAAGTGATGGTGGTGGTGGTGGTTGATGAAGTGGTAGTGGTGGTGGTGGTGGTGGTGGTGGTGGTTGATGAAGTGATGGTGTTGGTGGTGGTGGTGGTGGTAGTTGATGAAGTGGTAGTGGTGATGATGGTGGTGGTGGTGGTAGTGGTTGATGAAGTGATGGTGTTGGTGGTGGTGGTTGATGAAGTGGTGGTGGTGGTTGATGAAGTGGTAGTGTTGGTGTTGGTGGTGGTGGTGGTGGTTGATGAAGTGA
>OZ024760.1:6667858-6680358 GCA_964016885.1 Eledone cirrhosa
TATATGTGTATGTATGTATTTATGTGTATGTATATATGTATGTATGTGTATGTATATATGTATGTGTATGTATATATGTATGTGTGTATATATATATGTGTATGTATATATATGTATGTGTGTGTGTATATATCTGTCCGTGTGTATGTGTCACATTACTTTATTTTCTGTTATATTTATTTCCTTTGTTGTTGTTATTGTTGTTTAACCCCAGGTCAGTGAATGTCCACTGGTCCTATGGTGGTGGTGATTGCTGCTGTTGATGGTGTTGGTGGTGGTGATTGCTGCTGTTGATGGTGGTGGTGGTGGTGGCAGTGGTGGTGTTGTTTGTGATAGTGTTGGTGGTGGTGATGGTGTTGTTGGTGATGGCAGTGGTGGTGTTGTTTGTGATAGTGTTGTTGGTGGTGGTGGTGATTGCTGCTGTTGATGGTGGTGGTGGTGGTGGCAGTGGTGGTGTTGTTTGTGATAGTGTTGTTGATGGTGATGGTGTTGGTGATGAGAGTGTTGATGGTGGTGGTGGTGGTGGCAGTGGTGGTGTTGTTTGTGATAGTGTTGTTGGTGGTGATGGTGATGATAGTGTTGGTGGTGGTGGTGGTGGTGGTGGTGGTGGTGGTAATGATGATAGTGATGGTGGTGGTAACAGTAACTAGAGTAGAACATTTGTCAAATCAAACTGACCATAGGATGACCAATGATGAGTCAGTGTGGTGGTGATGGTGGTAGTAGAGATGTTGGTGGTGGTGGTGGTAGTGATAGAGGTGGTGGTGACTGTAATAAAGCATTTGTCACACCAACTGACCATAGGATGACCATAGATACCCCAGTGATGACTCAGTGATGATAATCATGATTGTGATGATGATGATGGTGTGATGGTGATGATGATGATGATGATAATTGCGATGATGACGATGATGTTGATGATGATGATTATGATGATGATGACGATGATGTTGATGATGATGATGTTTAACAGAACTAAAAATAGATTGTTAAAGCTGTTTTCTTCTTTTATATTTCAAAGTTGTGCTCAGAGTCCCTACTCATACACACACACACACATACCTGTACAGACTCATACACACACATACCTATACAGACTCATACACACACACATACCTATACAGACTCATACACACACACACACATACCTATACAGACTCATACACACACACATACCTATACAGACTCATACACACACACATACCTATACAGACTTATACACACACACACACACATACCTATACAGACTCACACTCATACACACACACACACACACACATACCTATACAGACTCATACACACACACACACACATACATACACGTACATACCTATACAGACATATTCACACACACACACATACATACATATCTATACAGACTCACACATACATACATACATACCTATACAGACTCACACACACACATACATACCTATACAGACTCACACTCACACATACATACATACCTATACAGAATCACACTCACACATACATACATACCTATACAGACAGACTCACACTCACACATACATACATACCTATACAGACATATTCACACACACACACATACATACCTATACAGACATATTCACACACACACACACATACATACATACATACCTATACAGACATATTCACACACACACACACATACATACCTATACAGACTCACACTCACACATACATACATACCTATACAGAATCACACTCACACATACATACATACCTATACAGACAGACTCACACTCACACATACATACATACCTATACAGACATATTCACACACACACATACATACCTATACAGACATATTCACACACACACACACACACATACATACATACATACCTATACAGACATATTCACACACACACACACATACATACCTATACAGACTCACACTCACACATACATACATACCTATACAGACATATTCACACACACACATACATACACATACATACATACCTATACAGACATATTCACACACACACACATACATACATACCTATACAGACATATTCACACACACACACATACATACACATACATACATACCTATACAGACATATTCTCACACACACACACACACACACATATATATATATATATATATATATATAAGGCCTCATTTGATATTCTGTTATTTGTACATATATCTTCCAGTATGTTTCTTTCTGACAAGAAAATAATAATAATAATAATAATAATAATAATAATAATAATGATTTCTTTATTGGCCACAAGGGCTGACAGTGATGATTCATCATATATGGAATGTATGTGTCACTTACTAGTGTGTATGTGTATAGATGTATATATATATATATATATATATATATATATATATATATATATGTGTGTGTGTAATATGCATACACACATATATATATATATATGTGTGTGTAATATGCATACACATATATATATATGTTTGTGTGTAATATGCATATATATATATATATGTGTGCGTAATATGCATATATATATATATATATATGTTTGTGTGTAATATGCATATATATACATATATGTGTGTGTGTGTAATATGCATATATATATATATATATATATATATGCATATTACACACACACATATATATATATACGATATTAAACAAATGGAAACTATATTTATAAAACCATATTTATTTCATTATACATATTTCGGGGATACCATATTAAAAATATGGCATGCCTTCGTCAGATAAAATACAATATATAAACAGTTTTATAAATAATTTTGACGTACCATAAATATGAGCGACCATTATGTAGGAAGCTGGTTTGGTAGTCTAGTTTAATATCGTATATCTACTCCAAAAACTTGTCGAGTGCTTTATATCTGTTATAAAATATTTACTTGTTGTAACCCAACAATTTTAAATAAAACTTTTGCATATATATATATATATATATATATATATATATATATATATATACAATATATTAATAAATGGAAACTATATTTATAAAACCATATTTATTTTATTATATATATTTCAAGGGCCACCAAGGCAAATTATATATATATATATATATATATATATATATATATATATATATATATAAATAATAATTGTTTCTACTTTAGGCACACGGCCAGCAATTACCCAGTGTATTACTGGTACTTTATTTTATCGACCCCGTAAGGATGAAAGGCAAAGTTAACCTCGGCGGGATTTGAACTCAGAATAGCAAGGGCCGTAACTCTATGCGTCAAAGCATGGCGTCCGACCCTCTACCAATACTGCCAATCCACCACCCTATATATATATATAATAATGCTTTCTTTATTAACCACAAGGGTTTACACAAGGGTTTACATAAAGTAGACATTAAGGACAGTACAGGACGGTACAAATGGGCATTTCTGCGTGTAAAAAAAAACAAAAACAGAGGATGTAACAAAAAAAGAACAATGAAAAATTCCCCAATAGGGGGGAGACTTCCGAGGGCCATCGTGGAGAAAGCCCATTTCTACTTTTGACACAAGGCCAGCAATTACCCAGTGCATTACTGGTATTTTATTTAATCAACCCCGTAAGGATGAAAGGCAAAGTTAATAATAATTGTTTCTACTTTTGGCACAAGGCCAGCAATTACCCACCCAGTGGATTACTGGTACTTTATTTTATCGACCCCGTAAGGATGAAAGGCAAAGTTAACCTCGGCGGGATTTGAACTCAAAATGGCAAGGGCCGTAACTCTATGCATCAAAGCATAGCGTCCGACCCTCTACCGATACTGCCAAATAATAATTGTTTCTACTTTAGGCACAAGGCCAGCAATTACCCAGTGCATTACTGGTACTTTATTTCATCGACCCCGTAAGGATGAAAGGCAAAGTCAACCTCGGCGGGATTTGAACTCAGATCGTATTGGCACAAGGCCAGCAATTTTGGGGGAGGAGGGGAAAGTCAATTAAATTGACCCCGGTGTGTTACTAGTTCTTCTTTGAGACTCTGATAAGGGCCAGGAGCACTGCCATTCCTGTCCCCCACCCTCCCACTAATCTTTGAGACCCTGATAAGGGCCAGGAGCACTGCCATTCCTGTCCCCTACCCTCCCACTAATCTTTGAGACCCTGATAAGGGCCAGGAGCACTGCCATTCCTGTCCCCTACCCTCCCACTAATCTTTGAGACCCTGATAATGAGCAGTGCTCTGCTCCCCTTCATTAACCTTTAGCACAAGGCTGGCCCTTTGAATAACAACCATAATTAATCTTTAGGAGGCTGAATTTGTTTATGAATTACTTCCCTTGACACTGTATCATGTATTACGGGGACGTTAAACACTCCTTCCAGCAGGTCCTGTCAGAAGCAACCTTCTCCAACTGATCCGACTGGTCCCCAGCCAAGCTCATGGATGTTATCCATCCATCTTGGGGTCCACTCCCGGGTCTCCTACCAGTTGGTTTTGCCCATAAAATCTCTCCACTGATTATTTCCGGAGTCATTCTAACCACATTCTAACCATTTCAATATTGTATTCATTTGTTTATTTTATTTATTTATTATTCTATTAACTATTTTATTTATATATTTAATATTTTATTTATTTATTTATTATTCTATTAAATATTTTATTTATATATTTAATATTTTATTTTATTTATTTATTATTCTATTAACTATTTTATTTATATATTTAATATTTTATTTATTTATTTATTATTCTATTAACTATTTTATTTATATATTTAATATTTTATTTATTTATTTATTATTCTATTAACTATTTTATTTATATATTTAATATTTTATTTATTTATTTATTATTCTATTAACTATTTTATTTATATATTTAATATTTTATTTATTTATTTATTATTCTATTAAATATTTTATTTATATATTTAATATTTTATTTATTTATTTATTATTCTATTAAATATTTTATTTATATATTTAATATTTTATTTATTTATTTATTATTCTATAAATATTTTATTTATATATTTGATATTTTATTTATATATTTAATATTTTATTTATTTATTTCAGACTGGGGATAATATAACGTGGGAGACTCATAAAGTGACCCTCACAAAGGTGAGTTTTTACTTTCAGCCTTTCAATTTTTTCACAACACCAAACTAAATACATATCATCATCATCATCATTTTATATATATCTATATATATATATATATATATGTGTATATATGAATATAAATATATATATATATATATATATATATATATATATATATGTCCCTATCATCTCATTTCTACAGCTGAGTAAACTGGAGCAATGTGAAATAAAGTGTGTTGTTTCCTTGAGCAAGACACTTTATTTCATATTGCTCCAGTTTGCTCAGCTGTAGAAATGAGATGATAGGACTGGGGTCCCTATCATTCCACTGCAAAGTGGTCGTGGAAGTGCCACGGCAAAAAATCACCCATCCCATACTGTAAAGTGGACATGGAGATGTCATGGAAAAAAAAAAAAAGCACCCAGCACTCACTGTAAATGAGGTTGGTGTTAGGAAGGGCATCCAGCTGTAGAAATCAAGCCAGAATCAGTTCCCGTATGAGCAAGACAAGGTCAGCCGACCGGACACTGCCCACAACAGGACAACCCGTCTAACCCATGCTAGTGTGGAAGATCGGATGAGAGAAAAAAGAAAAGAAAAAAAAAATATATATATATATGTGTGTGTATGTATATATATATACAATATATATATATATATATATATATACCATCATTATCATCATCAATATCCATCCTCCACGCTAGCATGGGTTAGACAGGTCCTATTGAGAGGCAAGTTGGGTCGCCTGACCGTGTCTCGCTCATATAGGCGTGTTTCTGGCTAGTTTTCTTGTGGACTGGGGGAAGAGGCTTGGGGGGTGGCACACTGTACATATGCTTCAGCTTGTACTCGTGGGAAGTTGGGTGATCTGTATTACCGCATATCAGCAGAGATCCCAGTCATGTGTCATCTCGTCTGAGAGGTACAATTGGGGCAAGTTGGCTTTTATCACCTCATCCCAGGTCTTCCTGGGTCTCCCCACTCCAAGGTGGGACGGGTCCTCTTTAGCACAACACCCATTCGTCACAGTGCCTCGTCATCTCCTCTGTGAGCTTCAACAATCTGAGGTCAGCTCTCATCACCTCCGCCCATGTTTTTCGTGGTCTTCCTCTGCTGCGTCTTCCTTCCACCGGGATTTCTTGGCACTGTATTTTATCATTTATATTTTATATCTCACTGTTAAATTTCTGACATATGATTGTTTATTTCTATCTATGTGTATACATGTATATATTATACATAACATCATCATCATCATCGTCATCATCATCATCATCATCATCATCACTGTTTAACATCCATTTTCTACACTAGCATCAAAATGAAGTTATTTCAGTTATATTACAGCATAAACATCTCAATGCTTATACAAGCCAAAAACCATATTTTATAGAAGTTCATTTACACAAATTATATTTAAGTATAATAATATATAAAATATCAAAACTTAGCTTCGTAAGCAAAGAATACACACACACACACACATACACATCATCATCATCATCATCATCATTTCATTTTACGTCCGCTTTTCCCTGCTTCCAAGGGTGGGACGGGAACTGATTCTGGCTTGATTTCTACAGCTGGATGCCCTTCCTAACACCAACTTCATTTACAGTGAGTGCTGGGTGCTTTTTGCCATGGCACCTCCACGACCACTTTGCAGTGGAATGATATGGACCCCAGTCCTTATCATCTCATTTCTACAGCTGAGTAAACTGGAGCAATGTGAAATAAAGTGTCTTGCTCAAGGACACAACACATCACCCGGTCTGAGAATTGAACTCACAGCATTTCGATTGCAAGGCCAATGCTCTAACCACTAAGCCATGTGCCTCCATATATATATATATATTTAATTATATAATAAACAGCACAATATAATTATTCCATTACCCAAGGTTTTATGAAGTTAGACCATTCTAACAGAAGCGTCTGAATTCGTTCATCAGAAGGAATCTTTATTTGGATACCAAATGACCAAATACTTCTGATGAACGAATTCAGACGCTTTTGTTAGAATTGTCTAACTTCATAAAACCTTGGGTAATGGAATAATTATATTGTGTTGTTTATTATATAATTAAATATATATATATATGTGTATATGTATATTATATATATTAAATATATATATAATGGAGGCACATGGCTTAGTGGTTAGAGCATTGGGCTTGCAATCGAAAGGTTGTGAGTTCAATTCTCAGACCGGGTGATGTGTTGTTTCCTTGAGCAAGACACTTTATTTCACATTGCTCCAGTTTACTCAGCTGTAGAAATGAGATGATAGGGACTGGGGTCCATATCATTCCACTGCAAAGTGGTCGTGGAGGTGCCACAGCAAAAAAGCACCCAGCACTCACTGTAAATGAGGTTGGTGTTAGGAAGGGCATCCAGCTGTAGAAATCAAGCCAGAATCAGTTCCCGTCCCACCCTTGCAAGCAGGGAAAAAGCGGACGTATGAGGAAATGATGATGTGTATAAGTATATTACATAGTTAAATAGCTCTGTACTACATATAGAGCATTCTTCTTTCCTTTACCTTTTCTACGGAAATACTTAACATATATGCATTGTTGCATAATATATGCAGACAGAGGGTGCAGTGCACCCTACTGCTGCATTAAGTGTGGCCGAAACTCGAGTCCGGGATCTACTATAGGCACACGTTTGACGTGTGTTGTATTGAAGCGAATAACTATGTGTATACTCTGGGAATGTATCCTACATTACCTATTGAGTGCGCTGAGATACAACCGGTCCTGGCATTGATACATATGCTGGGTCCGTCAACTCCTTATTATTATATATATATATATATATGTATATATATATATATATATATATATATATATATATATATACATATATACGTAAAAAGTAAACAGATTAACAACACAATCAGTACAGTATATGGAAGGTATATATTAGGTTAACACTTCATATAGCAGGAAGTGGGTCTAAACGTTTCGGACGCTAGTCCTTCATCAGAAGAAAGAATGAGAAATAAAATAGATTGAGGGGACGGGCAGGTTGGAAATGTATGGTAATGTATGGTAATGTATGGTCCCGTAACTCCTGATAGAGTCGTAGGGGTGCCATATTGACATACAGCATTTCTTGGGCATTTTAAGCCTGGTGGAGCCCTTCCCCTCTCCAGGCCGGAGTACAGCAGATTTCTTCCAGAGAGAGGAAGAATCGGCCCCAGTACTAGACTGGTACTTTTTTTTATCAACCTTGAAAGGATGAAAGGCAAAGTTGACCTCGGCGGGATTTGAACTCAGAAAGCAAAGAGTTGGAATGAATAACAAAGCATTCTATCCGACATTCTAACGACTCTGCACATTTTGTCGCCTATATATATATATATATATATATATATATATATATATATATATATATATATATATATATATATATATATATATATATATATGTGTGTAAATGAAAATAGAAAAATTAATTGTTTCTACTTTAGGCACAAGGCCAGCAATGTCCCAGTGCATTACTGGTACTTTATTTTATCGACCCCGTAAGGATGAAAGGCAAAGTCAACCTTGGCGGGATTTGAACTCAGATCGTAAAGGGACGTAACTATGCTGGAAAGCATGGTGTCCGACTCTCTACCGATACTGCCATGTTGTCCGACCCTCTACCGATACTGCCAATCCACCGCCCTAAAATAGAGAAATTAATGTGAAAATAGAGAAATTAATGTGAGCGAGAAGCCATCAGTATTTCATAATATATAAGTGACTATAACGTCAAAATGGAAAATAATTAACGTAAGATATGGGAAAATAATTCAAACTCAATTAAAAAAAAAATCAAGACAGAGATTTTATCCACAGATTTTGTGAAATCCAGGGAAAAACCAATAGTCTTAACTCAGAATCAAATAAAGTTTAAATACTCATCCTTCAATTTGGAAAAACTACAAATGCTCTATATAGTCTTAAAAAGACTATTTCACGAAACTTTTCAGTGGGGATGGTCACGGTTGGAATCGTTCATCAGTAGAGCTCAAACACGATAACCTTTAACCACTGCCAGAATATGCCAAAAAGGGAATTTAAAAGCAGGCTAGTTCACCTCGTGCGGAATTATAAAAATAAACACACATGGAGAGACATGGCTGATGACGTCAGAATGAGACAAATGTCTGTTTACAGGAAACAGCAGTCAAAAAACATATACACACATATATATATATATATATACACATATATATATATATATATAATTCCAAATAATCAGTGTAAGTTCATCAAGCAATCGATCGACTGTGGTGTTATCAGCCATAAGCACTCTATGACATTTTCTATTGAGCTGGAGGTTTTACATCAGAATGTTCCTCTCCCAGGGAGATATCTTAATGAGGATCAGGTGTGTGTATATATATATATATATATATATATATAACAGTATAAAACTGTATAAAACAATGTAAAATAGTATAAAACATTATAAAACAGTATAAAACATTATAGAATAGTATAAAACATTATAGAATAGTATAAAACAATATAAAACAGTGTGAAACTGTATAAAACAGCATAAAACAGTATAATGCAATATAAAACTGTATGAAACTATAAAATATAAAACAGTAGAAACATTATAAAACAGCATATAACAGTATGAAGCATTATAAAACAGTTTATAACAGTATGAAACATTATAAAACAGCATATAACAGTATGAAACATTATAAAACAGCATATAACAGTATGAAACATTATAAAACAGCATATAACAGTATGAAGCATTATAAAACAGTATAAAACATTATAAAACAGCATATAACAGTATAAAACATTATAAAACAGCATATAACAGTATGAAACATTATAAAACAGCATATAACAGTATAAAACATTATAAAACAGCATATAACAGTATAAAACATTATAAAACAGTATATAACAGTATGAAACATTATAAAACAGCATATAACAGTATAAAACATTATAAAACAGTATATAACAGTATAAAACATTATAAAACAGTATATAACAGTATAAAACATTATAAAACAGTATATAACAGTATGAAACATTATAAAACAGCATATAACAGTATAAAACATTATAAAACAGTATATAACAGTATGAAACATTATAAAACAGCATATAACAGTATGAAACATTATAAAACAGCATATAACAGTATAAAACATTATAAAACAGTATATAACAGTATGAAACATTATAAAACAGCATATAACAGTATAAAACATTATAAAACAGTATATAACAGTATGAAACATTATAAAACAGCATATAACAGTATAAAACATTATAAAACAGTATATAACAGTATGAAACATTATAAAACAGCATATAACAGTATAAAACATTATAAAACAGTATATAACAGTATGAAACATTATAAAACAGCATATAACAGTATAAAACATTATAAAACAGCATATAACAGTATGAAACATTATAAAACAGTATAAAACAGCATATAACAGTATAAAACAGTATATAACAGTATAAAACATTATAAAACAGTATATAACAGTATAAAACATTATAAAACAGTATATAACAGTATGAAACATTATAAAACAGCATATAACAGTATAAAACATTATAAAACAGCATATAACAGTATGAAACATTATAAAACAGTATAAAACAGCATATAACAGTATAAAACAGCAAATAACAGTATAAAACAGTATATAACAGTATGAAACATTATAAAACAGCATATAACAGTATAAAACATTATAAAATAGTATATAACAGTATGAAACATTATAAAACAGCATATAACAGTATAAAACAGCATATAACAGTATGAAACATTATAAAACAGTATAAAACAGCATATAACAGTATAAAACAGCATATAACAGTATGAAACATTATAAAACAGTATAAAACAGCATATAACAGTATAAAACATTATAAAACAGTATGAAACTGTATAAAGCAGTATAAAACATTCCATTGCTCACAGCTAAATGAAATGTTGCACTTGTTAATAAGTGGCATAGTTTTCTCTCTCTCCCCCTTGCTCCCCCTACATACATACAAATATATGTATACATGTGTGTGTGTGTGTGTGTGTGTATATATATATACATACATATATATATATATATTATATATATATATATATATATACTTATATATATTCATTTATATATATATATATACATATATATATTCATTTATATATATACATATATGTTTGGGGTTTTATGGGGTGGGAGGAGGGTTTCAAGTTGATACATATGTGTGTGTTGGTGTATGGGTATGTGTGTGTGTTGGTGTATATATGTGTGTGTGTGTGTGTATGTTGGTGTATGTGTGGCTGTATGTGTGTGTGTGTTGCTGTTTATGAGTGTAGGCATCATTTCTTCCTTCATATGTCTTTCTCTCTCTCTCTCTCTCTCTCTCTCTCTCTCTCTATTATATAATATGTGAATTATTACAAATTATAACACACATACACACACACATATGCAACACACATGCACACACATACACACATGAACATACACAAACATGGTTATTGTGGTAATGGTGATGGCAGTAGTTGCAGTGATAGCAGTTGATATTGGTGGTGGTGGTGGTGGTGGTGTTGGTGTTGATGTTAATAGTGGTGGTGGTGGTGGTGTTGATGGCGGCTGTGGTGGCGGTGGTGTAGGTGGTGGTGGTGGTGGTGGTGGCGGCGGTGGTGGTGGTGGTGGTGGTGGTGTATGTGGTGGTGGTGGTGGTGGTGTTGATGGGGGTAGTAGTGGAGGTGGCAGTGGTGGTGTAGGCGGTGGTGGTGTTGATGGAGGTAGAAGTGGTGGTGGTGGTGGTGGTGGTGTTGATGGAGGTAGTAGTGGTGGTGGTGGTGGTGGTGGGGGTAGTAGTGGAGGTGGCAGCGGTGGTGTAGGTGGTGGTGGTGTTGATGGGGGTAGAAGTGGTGGTGGTGGTGGCATCATCAGCAGTGTTGGTGTTGATGGTGGTGGTGATAGTGGTGTTGATGATGATGGTGGTGGTGGTGGTGGTGGTAATTGTAGTGGCGGCGGTGGTGGTGGTGTTGATGGTGGTAGTAGTGGTGGTGGTGGTGTTGTCAGCAGTGGTGGTGTTGATGATGGTGGTGATAATGGTGGCAGTGGTGTTGATGATGGTGGTGGTGGTGGTGGTGGTGTCGTCAGCAGTGATGGTGATAATGGTGGCAGTGGTGTTGATGATAATGATGATGGTGATGATGGTGGTGGTGGTGGTGGTGGTGGTGGTGGTGGTGGTGCTGCTGCTGCTGCTATTTAGTGCGATGCTAACTGTTGTTGTTGTTGTTGTTGTTATTTAAATTGTGTCCCATTTGAAAAGCCTGTGAATATTGAAACGGTTTGAAAATCGGGGCTGGGGCGTGGGAGAGGGACGGGGGGAGGGGACACACAACCTCTACCCTCCACCCAGCCCACGCTCACCCTCACTCAAGTCCCAC
>OZ024760.1:6685358-6687858 GCA_964016885.1 Eledone cirrhosa
AAATAAAGTGTCTTGCTCAAGGACACAACACATCACCCAGTCTGAGAATTGAACTAACAACCTTTCGATTGCAAGGCCAATGCTCTAACCACTAAGCCATGTGCCTCCATATATATATTAGTGGAATTAGGGGATCTACCGTGTGCTCCTCTATTTCCACTGATACACCCACCCTGTATCTTACTATTTATCAAAAACTTCGTTGATTTGTGGTCTTCCCTATATAGTTTATACAAGATCACTTACCGCTGATCTGATATTTGAGGCTCTGGTTACAAAATTGAACACCCACATAGTATATAAAAGACCATTTACTACAAAACAACATACTGTTATTTGAGGCTCTGACATTGACTCACTGGTTACAAGATTGAACATCCTCAGAACAATTATTCTTATTTGAGGCTCTGACATTGACTCACTGGTTACAAGATTGAACATTCACAGAACAATTATTCTTATTTGAGGCTCTGACATTGACTCACTGGTTACAAGATTGAACATCTAGGGAACAATTATTGGCATTTGAGGCTCTGACATTGACTCACTGGTTACAAGATTGAACATCCACAGAACAATTATTCTTATTTGAGGCTCTGACATTGACTCACTGGTTACAAGGTTGAACATCCACAGAACAATTATTCTTATTTGAGGCTCTGACATTGACTCACTGGTTACAAGATTGAACATTCACAGAACAATTATTCTTATTTGAGGCTCTGACATTGACTCACTGGTTACAAGGTTGAACATCCACAGAACAATTATTCTTATTTGAGGCTCTGACATTGACTCACTGGTTACAAGATTGAACATCCACAGAACAATTATTCTTATTTGAGGCTCTGACATTGACTCACTGGTTACAAGATTGAACATCCACACAACAATTATTCTTATTTGAGGCTCTGACATTGACTCACTGGTTACAAGATTGAACATCCACAGAACAATTATTCTTATTTGAGACTCTGACATTGACTCACTGGTTACAAGGTTGAACATCTAGGGAACAATTATTGCCATTTGAATGTAAGTTTCTGACTAATTATAGAAATGTGATTAACCATTAAAATTCAGCTCGTTTCACAACTCCCAAATTAACTCATTCTTAATTAACTCATTATCACTCTGCACATACAATAGAGTTTGTATGTGCATGTGCTAATTACAGAATATACACACCCACATGCATATATATGTGTATATATATATATATTATATATATATATATAAGAATTTATATATATATATATAAGAATTTTTATATATATATATATATAAAAGAATTTATATATATATATATATATATATATATATATATATATATATATATATATATACATATATATATACATATATCGATTATATATATCATGCATATAGGAATTTATATATATATATATCATGTATATATATATATATATATATATACGTATATCGATTATATATATATATATATCATGCATATAGGAATTTATATATATATATATATGTATATATATATAATCATGTATATATATATATATATCATGTATATATATATATATCATGTATATATATATATATATATATCATGCATATAGGAATTTATATATATATATATATATGTATATATATATAATCAATATATACATATATGTAGCTTTTCTATTTATATCATACATATATCGATTATATAACTATATATATATAACTATATATATATATATATATATATTCTATATATATACATGAAATGCAGTTTTTCCATGCTGCCATCTGTAAACACTGTTGTTTGTCCATTTTCAATTCCTTATGACTTGAAGTTGTTATTCTGAAATGGTTTATATCTCTTTATACCATTCCCTATTAACTACTCCAGTGCCAGCAGTCATTATGTCTCTACTTGTTTGTTCTATATCATCCTGATTAATTAAGCTGCCCCATGATATGCTTTGCTGGATATATATATATATATATCATCATCATTTTACGTCCGCTTTTCCCTGCTTGCAAGGGTAGGACGGGAAGTGATTCTGGCTTGATTTCTACAGCTGGATGCCCTTCCTAACACCAACCTCATTTACAGTGAGTGCTGGGTGCTTTTTTGCCATGGCACCTCCACGACCACTTTGCAGTGGAATGATAGGGACCCCAGTCCCTATCATCTCATTTCTACAGCTGAGTAAACTGGAGCAATGTGAAATAAAGGGTCTTGCTCAAGGAAACAACACATCACCCGGTCTGAGAATTGAACTCACAACCTTTCGATTGTAAGGCCATGCGAGCAAGACAATCACTCTTGCCTCAAGTGGGAAAACCCCCGTCCAAACCCATGCAAGCGTGGAACACGGATGTTAAACGATGATGATGATGATGATATATATATATATATATATATATATATATATATATACGATATTAACAAATGGAAACTATATTTATAAAGCCATATTTATTTCATTATACATAACCACTAAGCCATGTGCCTCCATATATATACATATATATATAC
>OZ024760.1:6692858-6700358 GCA_964016885.1 Eledone cirrhosa
CAGTAACTGTGACAGAAGATTGAGACTTATATACAAGTATATACAGTAACTGTGACAGAAGATTGAGACTTATATACAAGTATATACAGTAACTGACACAAGGGGAGACTTATATACAAGTATATACAGTAACTGACACAAGGGGAGACTTATATAAGTATATAAGTAACTGTGACACAAGGGGAGACTTATATACAAGTATATACAGTAACTGTGACACAAGGGGTGATCTATATACAAGTATATATAGTAACTTTGACACAAGGGTAGACTTATATACAAGTATATATAGTAACTTTGACACAAGGGTAGACTTATATACAAGTATATACAGTAACTGTGACAGAAGATTGAGACTTATATACAAGTATATACAGTAACTGTGACACAAGTTTGTGACTTATATACAAGTATATACTGTAACTGTGACACAAGGGGGGGATTTATATACAAGTATATACAGTAACTGTGACACAAAGAGAGACTTATATACAAGTATATACAGTAACTGTGACACAAGGGTAGACTTATATACAAGTATATACAGTAACTGTGGCACAAGGGTAGACTTATATACAAGTATATACAGTAACTGTTACAGAAGATTGAGACTTATATACAAGTATATACAGTAACTGTGACACAAGTTTGAGACTTATATACAAGTATATACAGTAACTTTGACACAAGTTTGAGACTTATATACAAGTATATACTGTAGCTGTGACACAAGGGGAGAATTATATACAAGTATATATAGTAACTATGACACAAGGGTAGACTTATATACAAGTATATACAGTAACTGTGACACAAGAGGAGACTTATATACAAGCATATACAGTAACTGTAATAGAAGGTTGTGACTTATATATAAGTAAACACAATGTAGAGTGTCTGTGAGTTGTGTAGTGTGTATGTGTGTGGTATGTATAATGTGTTTGTGTGTGTGTGTGTGTTTCTTTGTCTTGCTCTGACTGATTATCAGCCAATCAGGTTTTTGTTATTGTGGTTGTTATTGCAACAGTAGTTGTAGTAGCAATAGTAGCAGTATTAGCAGTAGCAGCAGCAGTAGCAATAGTAACAGTAGTAGTAGTAGTAGTAGTAGTAATAGCAGTAGTAGTAGCAGTAGTAGTAGTAGTAGCAGTAATAGCAGTAGTAGTAGTAGTAGTAGTAGTAGTAGTAGTAGTAGTACCATCAGTAGTAGTAGTAGTAGTAGTAGTAGCAGCAGCAGCAGCAGCAGTAGCAGTAGTAGTAGTAGTAGTAGTAGTAATAGCAGTAATAGTAGTAGCAGCAGCAGTAGTAGCAGTAGTAGCAGCAGTAGCAGTAGTAGTCGTAGTTGTAGTAGTAGTACCATCAGTAGTAGTAGCAGTAGTAGTAGTAGTAGTACCATCAGTAGTAGCAGTAGTAGTAGTACCATCAGTAGTAGTAGCAGTAGTAGTAGTAGTAGCAGTAGCAGTAGTAGTAGTAGTACCATCAGTAGTAGCAGTAGTAGTAGTAGTAGTAGCAGTAGTAGTAGTAGTACCATCAGCAGTAGTAGTAGTAGTAGTAGTAGTAGTAGTAGTAGTAGTAGTACCATCAGTAGTAGCAGTAGTAGTAGTAGTAGCAGCAGTAGTAGTAGTAGTAGTAGTACCATCAGTAGTAGTAGTAGCAGCAGTAGTAGTAGCAGTAGCAGTAGTAGTAGTAGTAGTACCACCATCAGTAGTAGTAGTAGCAGTAGCAGCAGTAATACTATTCCATCAGACAGACTCACTGTACAATTTAACACCAACCAGTCCAACAATGTCAGAATGTTCTACACAGATTCTGTTCTATCTCTCTATTAAATTTAAATCACTTCACACACAAGTCTTCTTCTTCTTCTTCTTCTTCTTCTTCTTCTTCTTCTTCTTCTTCTTCTTCTTCTTCTTCTTCTTCTTCTTCTTCTTCTTCTTCTTCTTCTTCTTCTTCTTCTTCTTCTTCTTCTTCTTCTTCTTCTTCTTCTTCTTCTTCTTCTTCTTCTTCTTCTTCTTCTTCTTCTTCTTCTTCTTATTATTATTATTGCCCTTGTGGCTAATAAATGAAATTATTATTATTATTATTATTATTATTTTGATGCATAGAGTTGCGGCCCTTGCCATTCTGAGTTCAAATCCCGCCGAGGTTAACTTTGCCTTTAATCCTTACGGGGTCGATAAAATAAAGTACCAGTAATACACTGAGATAATTGCTGGCCTTGTGCCGAAAGTAGAAACAATTATTTTTATTTTTATTCTTTTCCTCCTCCTTTTTTTTTTCTTTTCTTTCTTCATCTTCTTTTACTTCTTCTTCCTGAGAGGGTGGTAGTGGTGGTGGTGGTGGTGGTGGTGCTGATAGTGGTGGTGGTGGTGGTGGTGGTGGTGGTGCTGATAGTGGTGGTTGTGGTGGTGGTGCTGGTGCTGGTGGTGCTGATTGTGGTGGTGGTGCTGATTGTGGTGGTGGTGCTGATAGTGGTGGTGGTGGTGCTGCTGATTGTGGTGGTGGTGGTGGTGGTGGTGCTGGTGGTGGTGGTGCTGTGGTGGTGGTGCTGATAGTGCTGGTGGTGGTGATGATATGATGGTGGTGGTAGTGGTGGTGATGTTCATGACAATGATGTTGATGATGACAATGATGATGGTAATGATGGTAATGATGTTGATGATGGTGATGGCGATGATGTTAATGATGTTGATGATGGTGATGGCGATGATGGTAATGATGTTGATGATGGTGATGGCGATGATGTTAATGATGTTGATGATGGTGATGGCGATGATGGTAATGATGTTGATGATGACAATGATGATGGTGATGGCGATGATGGTGTGATGATGATGGTGTGATGATGTTGATGACAAATGATACAGACTGAACTTTTCATAGAAGATAGTTCTTGGATGGTTGTAGTGGTGTTGGAGGTGGTGGATGTGGTGGTGGTGGTGGTGGTGGTGGTTGTGGAATGTTTGTGGTGGATGGTTGTTGTGGTGAAGGTGGTGGTCGTGGAGGAGATGGTGTTGGTGAATGTAGTTGTGGTGGTGATGGTGATGATGGTGGTGGAGGTGGTTGTGGAGGGAGTGGATGTGGTGGTGGTAGTAGTAGAGGGGATGGTGGTGGTGGATGGTTGTTGTGGTGGTCGTGGAGGAGATGGTGATGGTGGTGGAGGTGGAGGTGGTTGTGGTGGTAGTGGGCGTGGGCGTGATGGTGGTTGTGGCGGTAGTGGAAGGGATGGTGGTGACATGGGGGCGAAGGTGGGTGGTGTTGCTCTTCAGAAAGTTCCAGAACAATAAATGGTTTATTTTTGGCTGCAGTGAATTTTTGGAAATGAAGGATTTGGTATTTATTTGGTTGTTGGACAGGAGGTGGCTGGTGAGGGGTGGGCAGGGGGCAGAGTTTTGATGTAGTGGGGTCAGTGTGCAGGGCATTGAGATGGGAGAGGGGACGGGGTCAGTAGAGTTGAGGTAGAGGGAGGGGTGGTGATTTGACATGAGGAAGAGAAGAGGGTTCCTGTTGGCAAGAAATGAGAGTTGAGGGGTGGGGGAGAGAACTGGGGGTTGGGGGGACGAAGAGAAAGAGAGAGAGGTGGGGCATAGCGGCTGGAATGGAAAGAGGGGAGTAGGGAGAGCAAGGGTGAACAGTTGATAGGTTCTGGAAAAGAAAGAGAGGAGTGCAGAAGAGAGATTAGCAGGTGAGGGGGGGGGTATGTTGGTAGATAGATAGATTGATAGGTATATTGGTAGATAGCTAGATAGGTAGATAGATATGTTTCTTTATTAGCCATAGGAGCACAAAAGAAGGGGACAAATACAAAGGGGGAAGTTTACAAACAATAAAAACGTGTAAAATATTATCACAAATGCAATTTAGATAGATATATTTCTTTATTAGCCACAGGGGCACAAAAGAAGGGGACAAATACAAAGGGGGAAGTTTACATACAATAAAAACGTGTAAAATGTTATCACAGATGGAATTTAAAAGTTAGTCGATTTTCCCCAATAGAGGGAGACAGTTTATATGGGTAACACATACCCCCGAAAAAAATGTGCAACCCTCATCTCCAGGAGTACGAAGAGCTTGTACTCCTTTCCTCTCCTCCTCCTTTTCCTCAATCTACAGGCTGATATAGAGAGAAGGCCCATTCACTCGGGCCATTCTCGCCACTTTCACCCACCTTTCATAAAACTTGCTGGGGTACAGCACCTCTCTCCATCCTGATTCTTCTTCCAAAGTGGTATTTGAAAAAAAGAATCGATAGATTTCTTTATTAGCCACAAGGGCGCAACAAGAAAAGGGGACAATACAAAGACATGCCGGGGATTTTACATACAGTCGTGTAAAAAATATAAAAACAAACAATTACAACAATCGAAATCCCCAATAGGGGGGAGGCGCCACAAATGGGTTGTTTAATACTCCGTAGATAGAACAACCCTCAACTCCAGGAGCGTGTTGTGCAAGTGCTCCTTTCTTCCTTTTGCTCTCGATAGATAGATAGATAGACATTGATGGTTGTGGTTGTGGTCTTTACAATACCTTCATTTATATATATGTGTGTGTGTGTGTGTGTGTGTGTGTGTGTGTGCATGCATACAAATATATATCCATATATATATACTTATTAGCATACATATATACATCCCTACATGCATATATACATACAATGACACATCCATATATATATATATATATATATATACATGCATACATCTATACATATACACATACCTACATACATATATACATACATAGACACATCTATCTATATATATACATATACACATACCTATATACATACATAGACACATCTATCTATCTATACATATACACATACCTACATATATACATACATAGACACATCTATCTATATATATATACATATACACATACCTACATATATATATACATACATAGACACATCTATCTATATATATACATATACACATACCTATATACATACATAGACACATCTATCTATCTATATACATATACACATACCTATATACATACATAGACACATCTATCTATATATATACATATACACATACCTACATATATACATACATAGACACATCTATCTATATATATATACATACATAGACACATTTATCTATATATATACATATACACATACCTACATACATACATACATAGACACATCTATCTATATATATATACATACATAGACACATCTATCTATATATATATACATATACACAGACACATCTATCTATATATATATACATACATAGACACATTTATCTATATATATACATATACACATACCTACATACATATATACATACATAGACACATCTATCTATATATATATACATATACACAGACACATCTATCTATATATATATATACATACATAGACACATTTATCTATATATATACATATACACATACCTATATACATACATAGACACATCTATCTATCTATACATATACACATACCTACATATATACATACACAGACACATCTATCTATATATATATACATACATAGACACATTTATCTATATATATACATATACACATACCTACATACATATATACATACATAGACACATCTATCTATATATATATATACATATACACCCAGCAATCTTGGAGATTGTCATAGTGAAGATGTCGTTGTGAAAAGTCAGGCAATTGTATTGATCGTCTTCGGTGATTCTTCAGAAGGAATCGGTCAAAGTGTCATTACCTATGAAACTTTATCTATGTCAAAATCAACAATCAATTTCTCGGTTTATCACCAAGGTTATTTTTGTGGAAGATATCTCTCTCTCTCTCTCTCTCTCTCTCTCTCTCTGTATGTGTGTATATACATATATATATATATATATATATATAAAACATAATTTTATATAGACATGGCTTCTACAGGATTAGCACTGTTTCATTCAAAGGAAATCATCAGGCTTTTCCTGATGATTTTCTTCGAATGAAGCAGTTCTAATCCTGTAAAAGTCATTTCTATATTAAATTATGTTGTAAACACTCAACTAATGTATTGAGTACCTTACTTACTGTGGTTACTCCCGATTAAACCTTGGACTCACAAGAGATGTCAACATGAATGGACCTCCTATTTTTTATCTAAAGACATTTTTCCCAATTCCAACCCGCCCGTCCCCCTCTCAATCTATCTTATTTCTCATTCTTTCTTCTGATGAAAGATAAGCGTTCGAAACGTTAAGACCCTCTTCCTGCTATATCAAGCGTTAACCTAATATATATACCTTCCATATACTGTACCGATTGTGTTGCTATTTCTGTTTACCTTTTACATACATATATATATATATATATATATATATATATATATATATATATGTATCATCATTTCATTTTTACGTCCGCTTTTCCCTGCTTGCAAGGGTGGGACGGGAACTGATGCTGGCTTGATTTCTACAGCTGGATGCCCTTCCTAACACCAACCTCATTTACAGTGAGTGCTGGGTGCTTTTTTGCCATGGCACCTCCACGACCACTTTGCAGTGGAATGATATGGACCCCAGTCCCTATCATCTCATTTCTACAGCTGAGTAAACTAGAGCAATGTGAAATAAAGTGTCTTGCTCAAGGACACAACACATCATCTGGTCACAACCTTTCGATTGCAAGGCCAATGCTCTAACTACTAAGCCATATATATATATATATATATATATATATATTTGTTCGGCGCATTTTAAAATCTGGCAGAGCTCATCGCACCTCCAGGCAGAACAAAGTCCATTATTTTCTTGGGAAGGAGAAAGAGATAGAGAATGAGAGAGAAGAAGTAAGAAAGAGATAGAGAACGAGAGAGAAGAAGTAAGAAAGAGATAGAGAATGAGAGAGAAGAAGTAAGAAAGAGATAAAGAATGAGAGAGAAGAAGTAAGAAAGAGATAGAGAATGAGAGAGAAGAAGTAAGAAAGAGATAGAGAATGAGAGAGAAGAAGTAAGAAAGAGATAGAGAATGAGAGAGAAGAAGTAAGAAAGAGATAGAAAATGAGAGAGAAGAAGTAAGAAAGAGATAGAGAATGAGAGAGAAGAAGTAAGAAAGAGATAGAGAATGAGAGAGAAGAAGTAAGAAAGAGATAGAGTGAGAGAGAGGAAGAAAGAAATAGTGAGTGAGAGAGAGAGGAAGTAAGAAAGAAATATAGAAAGCAAGAATTTGCTCCTCAGTACTTGACTGGTACTTTTTTTTATCAACATTGAAAGTTTTGAAGAGCAAAGTTCATCTTGGCAAGATTTGAACTCATTCTCTGAGGGTTGGTTGAAAGGTTCATTGGCTGACCAAGATACTCTCATGGAATGACCAAATGAGGTTTATTTTTCAATGCAGTTATTAATAAGAAGAGTTGAAATTAATGCATGCAAGATTTCACAGCTTTAGCATCACTCATTCATAGTCAGCCTATGACTAAGATACTCTCATGGAATGACCAAATGAGGTTTATTTTTCAACATAGTTCTTGGAAGGAAACAATGCAGTTATATAAAATTGT
>OZ024760.1:6707858-6717858 GCA_964016885.1 Eledone cirrhosa
CGTGGTGACCATGTTACTGTGGAGGTGCACCTGCGTACTCACAGAATAATCAGAAACAAGAGAGGTAAAAAATTTGATTCTTTGTAGCAGCTGCTGGTCGCTTTATACCGGTATCTTACTTGATTTTCTCAGCTATTATTTATAGCAATCAACTGTAGTTACAGTGATTTTCAGCATTTGGGATTTCTACATGTTCTAAGAATATATATATATATATATCATCATTCATCATCATCATCATTTCATTTTACGTCCGCTTTTCCCTGCTTGCAAGGGTGGGACGGGAACTGATTCTGGCTTGATTTCTACAGCTGGATGCCCTTCCTAACACCAACCTCATTTACAGTGAGTGCTGGGTGCTTTTTTGCCGTGGCACCTCCACGACCACTTTGCAGTGGAATGATAGGGACCCCTGTCCCTATCATCTCATTTCTACAGCTGAGTAAACTGGAGCAATGTGAAATAAAGTGTCTTGCTCAAGGAAACAACACATCACCCGGTCTGAGAATTGAACTCACAACCTTTCGATTGCAAGGTCAATGCTCTAACCACTAAGCCATGTGCCTCCATATATATATGCATATATATATATGTATATATATAACAAAGAAGGTGTGGTAAGATACCAGGTGGACCATAACACATCAGAGTACTCAATACTTAGGGTAGTAGAGTGGGTAATAGACAAAGAGTCGGGACCCCGATGGCTGAGCTCCAGCCATTTCGACAGCTTGATCGGATCTAGCTGTCGAAACGGTTGGCTCTTTCCTATATATATATTATTAGAACCAAAATGAACTTGTGTTGCTCTTTGTGGGACCTTTGTCATATATATATATATATATATATATATATATATATATATATAAGAATAAATTAAAGTTTAAGCAAAGAATCGCTGCTTTTACAGGTGAAAGCAGCGATTCTTTGCTTAAGCTTTAATCTGTACTAATAAAGAATATTTGCTCTACGTGTTTATATACATATATATAATCGTTATCAAGCCCTCTTTGGATTTTAGTCTTCACATTTATTATTACTATATATGGAGGCACATGGCTTAGTGGTTAGAGCATTGGCCTTGCTATCGAAAAGTTGTGAGTTCAATTCTCAGACCGGGTGATGTGTTGTTTCCTTGAGCAAGACACTTTATTTCACATTGCTCCAGTTTACTCAGCTGTAGAAATGAGATGATAGGGACTGGGGTCCCTATCATTCCACTGCAAAGTGGTCGTGGAGGTGCCACGGCAAAAAAGCACCCAGCACTCACTGTAAATGAGGTTGGTGTTAGGAAGGGCATCCAGCTGTAGAAATCAAGCCAGAATCAGTTCCCGTCCCACCCTTGCAAGCAGGGAAAAGTGGACGTAAAATGAAATGATGATATATATATATATATTGTATGGTCCCATGACTCCTGATAGAGTTGTAGGGGTGCCATATTAACATACGGTGTTTCTTGGCCATTTTAAGCCTGGCAGAGCCCATCCCTCTCCAGGTCTGAGTAAAGCAGATTTCTTCCAGAGAAAGAGATATAGAGGAAGAGTACTAGACTGGTACTTTTTTTTATCTATCAACACCATCAGACTATCTGTATTATCAGATTCAACTGTCCAGCTTGGCTTAGCTTAGCTCTGTCCAGCTCAGTTTGGCTCCAGGATCGGGTCTGATGTCTGTATTATTAGTCAACACTATCAGACTGCCTGTATTATTAGTCAACACTATCAGACTGCCTGTATTATTAGTCAACACTATCAGACTGCCTGTATTATTAGTCAACACTATCAGACTGCTTGTATTATTAGTCAACACTATCAGACTGCTTGTATTATTAGTCAACACTATCAGACTGCTTGTATTATTAGTCAACACTATCAGACTGCTTGTATTATTAGTCAACTGACTGCTTGTATTATTAGTCTACACTATCAGACTGCCTGTATTATTAGTCAACTGACTGCTTGTATTATTAGTCTACACTATCAGACTGCCTGTATTATTAGTCTACACTATCAGACTGCCTGTATTATTAGTCTACACTATCAGACTGCTTGTATTATTAGTCTACACTATCAGACTGCTTGTATTATTAGTCAACACTATCAGACTGCCTGTATTATTAGTCTACACTATCAGACTGCTTGTATTATTAGTCAACACTATTAGACTGCTTGTATTATTAGTCAACACTATCAGACTGCCTGTATTATTAGTCTACACTATCAGACTGCCTGTATTATTAGTCAACTGACTGCTTGTATTATTAGTCTACACTATCAGACTGCTTGTATTATTAGTCAACACTATCAGACTGCTTGTATTATTAGTCAACACTATCAGACTGCCTGTATTATTAGTCAACACTATCAGACTGCTTGTATTATTAGTCAACACTATCAGACTGCTTGTATTATTAGTCAACACTATCAGACTGCTTGTATTATTAGTCAACACTATCAGACTGCTTGTATTATTAGTCAACACTATCAGACTGCTTGTATTATTAGTCAACACTATCAGACTGCCTGTATTATTAGTCAACACTATCAGACTGCCTGTATTATTAGTCAACACTATCAGACTGCCTGTATTATTAGTCAACACTATCAGACTGCCTGTATTATTAGTCAACACTATCAGACTGCCTGTATTATTAGTCAACACTATCAGACTGCCTGTATTATTAGTCAACACTATCAGACTGCTTGTATTATTAGTCAACACTATCAGACTGCCTGTATTATTAGTCAACACTATCAGAGTGCCTGTATTATTAGTCAACACTATCAGACTGCTTGTATTATTAGTCAACACTGTCAGACTGCCTGTATTATTAGTCAACACTGTCAGACTGCTTGTATTATTAGTCAACACTATCAGACTGCCTGTATTATTAGTCAACACTATCAGACTGCTTGTATTATTAGTCAACACTATCAGACTGCCTGTATTATTAGTCAACACTATCAGACTGCCTGTATTATTAGTCAACACTATCAGACTGCTTGTATTATTAGTCAACACTATCAGACTGCCTGTATTATTAGTCAACACTGTCAGACTGCTTGTATTATTAGTCAACACTATCAGACTGCCTGTATTATTAGTCAACACTATCAGACTGCATGTATTATTAGTCAACACTATCAGACTGCCTGTATTATTAGTCAACACTATCAGACTGCCTGTATTATTAGTCAACACTATCAGACTGCCTGTATTATTAGTCAACACTATCAGACTGCTTGTATTATTAGTCAACACTATCAGACTGCCTGTATTATTAGTCAACACTATCAGACTGCCTGTATTATTAGTCAACACTATCAGACTGCTTGTATTATTAGTCAACACTATCAGACTGCCTGTATTATTAGTCAACACTATCAGACTGCTTGTATTATTAGTCAACACTGTCAGACTGCCTGTATTATTAGTCAACACTATCAGACTGCTTGTATTATTAGTCAACACTATCAGACTGCCTGTATTATTAGTCAACACTATCAGACTGCCTGTATTATTAGTCTACACTATCAGACTGCCTGTATTATTAGTCTACACTATCAGACTGCCTGTATTATTAGTCAACACTATCAGACTGCTTGTATTATTAGTCAACACTATCAGACTGCCTGTATTATTAGTCAACACTATCAGGCTGCCTGTATTATCTAATCTAATCCAGGATGTATCGGAGGGTTCTTGCTGTTCCCAGCAAGCATGCCTTTTGAAGTGTTCCAAAAATAGGGACTGGACTAATGTCTTTACCCATCCTTGAAAACTCTTTGAGACAGTACCTAGTGCTCCTATGACAATCGGGACGACCTTGATCTCATGACAGTCCCAAATCCTTTTTAATTCCCACTTTAAATCCTGGTATTGCTTAATTTTCTCCTTCTCCTTTTCTTGCACTCTTGTGTCAAAGAGGCAGGCTACATCTACAATCAGGCATGATATTTTTTCCTTTTCAAAAACCACCAGGTCAGGCCTATTGTGTTCTAATTTCTTGTTTGTCTGTATTCTGAAATCCCACAGCACCTTCACTTGATCGTTTTCTATCACCGACTCTGGCTTATACTCATACCACTTCTCAGAATGTGGTAAATTATTTAGTTTGCATAAATGCCAGTGAATCACCTTTCCTATCACACCATGCCTCCAGCCTTTATAGTGAGTCTGGGCTAGGTGTTTACACTCGGATACGATGTGAGTCACAGTCTCCTCTCTCCACAGATCCTACAGAGTGAGCTCCTTGTCAATATGGTGTTTCACCCACTTCGTTCTGAGGGCTTGCTCTTGTGCAGCCATTAGCATTCCTTCTGTAGCTTTTTTTAAGGTCTCCTCTTTTTAACCAGCTCCATGTCTGTGGATATCTGAATTCCATTTTCTTACAAAAGATGCTATGAAGGGATTTTTCATGAAGGTTGCTCTTCCTTTTTGTTGTTACTTCCTCCTTGGACATCTCCTGGTCTATTGTCTTCTCCTTCAGTACAACTTTTATTGTTATTATGGATTGGCAGTATTGGTAGAGAGTCAGATGTCATGCTTTACAGCATAGAGTTATGGTCTGAGTTCAAATCCCGCCAAGGTTAACTTTGCCTTTCATCCTTACGGGGTCGATAAAATAAAGTACCAGTAATGCACTGGGATAATTGCTGGCCTTGTGCCAAAAGTAGAAACAATTTTATTATTATTATTTTGTAAATAATTTCAGAATTAATGACCGAGTGATTAGTGTAAATGGTTTATCACTGGAGAATGTTGATTACAACACTGCTGTAACTTTACTGAAAGAAAGTGGAAAAACTGCACATTTGGTAAGTGGTTCATTAACTTTACATTTGAATTAACTTTTTAACATTCGATATTGATTTAACAGAAGAATATCTAAAAACAGGTTTGTCAATCCAAATGTTTAACCATCTTGGCGCTGTCAGCGACAGAAGTCGCCGATAGAGTTATTTCCCCTAAATACACAATACAGTATTCAGAAAAAAATTCAGCCTACTAAAGTTTAATTACGGTTGTAATTCGAAGGGCCAGCCTTGTTACATTCTGTGTTATGCTGAATCTCCCTTAGAACTATGTTAAGGGTACACATGTCTGTGGAATGCTCAGCCACTTACGCATTGATCCATTAGCATTTACATTACTCTATATTTACATTATATTTACTATTATATTTTTACATAATATCGAATCTATGAGAGTTTAATATTATTTTGAGAACAATACCTTAACATCAGATTGAGTGGCCGGTTATGGCTGGTGTGAACAGAAAGAAGTGAGAGAATTTTGGCCAGATACAGCCAGTTTAAATGCTAAAGGGTTAAGGTCAATACAACTGGGTCTAGTGCACAAGATATATATATATATCACAGCAAAAAAGAGAATCAGTGTTGCGACGAATGGAATTTATTGGACATATTACAATCGTTTCTCTGGTGACCAGCTCGAGGCACGATCGATGTGATGATCGAACCTGACTCTGAAAATCACAAGGTCCTCAGATACATCTTGATTCTACCAATTATGCTTGCAGTCTGACCTGGACACAATGCAACAATGGATCTCAGACTGGCAACTCAAGCTAGCTGTGGACAAGTGCACCACCATGCATTTTGGGAGTAAAAACCCAGCGTCCACATACTCCCTCCACAGCACTAATATCAAGAAGTCTTCTTGTGAACGTGACCTGGGCATTACGGTCAGCAGCGATTTGCGTTGGACGAAGCACATCTCTAAAATTGTCAAGAGGGCAGAGGGTGTCTTAGCATCACTCAGCAAGACCTTTGTCAGCCGCTCTCCAGATATCTATTTAAGGCTGTACATGGCTATGGTGCGACCACACTTAGAATTTGCATCACTAGTCTGGAACCCCTATCTTGCTCAGAACATTGACCGCCTGGAAACTGTTCAGAGATGTGCAACCAAGCGAATACCCTCCATCAGGCATCTACCATACTCTGAGCGCCTTGCTTCTCTGGGCTTGGATACATTGAAGCTCTGACGCCTGGCAACTGACTTGGTAAACACCCACAAAATTGTTAACCATGTTGCCAACAACAACCCTGAGTACCTTTTTGATTTCCATGTGTCTAACACACATGGACATGCCCACAAAGTCAGAAAACAGCACAGTTCCCATGACTTTCGGAAACATTTTTTCACACTCAGAGTTGCTGAAGCATGGAACAAACTACCTGCATCAGTTGTTAGCTGTCGAGACACTGCATCCTTTAAGGCCTCCATGCTTCCCGAGATCCGCCAACACTACAGCTAATGTTCCCCCTCCATACACATACACACATGTATACCATGACTCATACACTGTTCACTTCTCTGACATTTGTGTATTATTCTATGTACTATACATACACCTTTGACGAGTTGTAGTGTACCTGAGCACTTTACACAATAATTTCATTATTATTATTATTATTATTATTATATATATAAAGGGACTGTTTTGAACTGCCTGCTGTTGAGCAACATCTAGTTTGCCAGCTGTGGTCGAGTCTGCCTGAGCAAAGCTGGTGTGATAAGACATGAACAAAGTCATATCAGAAGACCTCATGTTGATTATGAACAGCATGATCTGAAAAGCTGGAGGGGATGTGGCAAGAAATGTGCAAGCATGGGAGGTCTTAGAAGACATATGAGAACGCACAATCAGAACCAAACACTGGAAAGTCACAGAGGAATCTACATTTGTATCCATGTATGTGCCAGAGGGTGGAAGTCTTTGGCTGATTTGAAGAGCCACATTTGTGCCTCAAATTTTTTAGCATTTTATCAGGCGATGGCAATGCTTGATTACGAGTTTGCGGCCATCATATATGTTATCATCATCATCATTTTACGTCCACTTTTCCCTGTTTGCAAGGGTGGGACGGGTCCTATTCAGTACAGCATCTCTCCATTCGTCACAGTTCTTCATCATTTTACGTCCGCTTTTCCCTGTTTGCAAGGGTGGGACGGGTCCTATTCAGTACAGCATCTCTCCATTCGTCACAGTTCTTCATCATTTTACATCCACTTTTCCCTGTTTGCAAGGGTGGGACGGGTCCTATTCAGTACAGCATCTCTCCATTCGTCACAGTTCTTCATCATTTTACGTCCACTTTTCCCTGTTTGCAAGGGTGGGACGGGTCCTATTCAGTACAGCATCTCTCCATTCGTCACAGTTCTTCATCATTTTACATCCACTTTTCCCTGTTTGCAAGGGTGGGACGGGTCCTATTCAACACAGCATCTCTCCATTCGTCACGGTTCTTCATCATTTTACGTCCGGTTTTCCCTGTTTGCAAGGGTGGGACGGGTCCTATTCAGCACAGCATCTCTCCATTCATCACGGTCCTTCATCATTTTACGTCCGCTTTTCCCTGTTTGCAAGGGTGGGACGGGTCCTATTCAGCACAGCATCTCTCCATTCGTCACGGTCCTTTGTCATCTCCTCCATGAGCTTCAGCGATCTGAGGTCTGCTCTCACCACCTCCGCCCATGTTTTTCGTGGTCTTCCTCAACTGCGTCTTCCTTCTACTGGGATTTCTAACCGAGAAAGGAACCAAATAAATATACTTTTTTTTTAAAAGACTCCAGTTGCATTTTCGATTTCATCTTTTTTCCTTATACTTTCAGGACACCTCGTTTAGGACACCTCGTTTTTTTTTTTCATTCTGTAAAAAGACCACACTTTCTAATATATATATAAGTAGAAGGAGTATTTAATTTGTTGGAAGTCCGACAAATATAAATGTTTATAACTGATTTAGAGCATTCAACAGATTACTGGAGTAAATATTCAATGATATTAAATAAATGGAAACTATATTTATAAAACCATATTTATTTTATTATATATATTTCAAGGGTATATATATTTCCAGTGAATATCCAACTGATAAGGTATGATTTTCATGGGTATGTCTCTATTTATAAAACAAACTTTGTATTTTATCTAATGAAAGCGTACCAATGAGTCTTGGTACCCTTGAAATATATATAATAAAATAAATGTGGTTTTATAAATATAGTTTCCATTTATTTAATATCATTATATATATATATATAACTTCATGTGATAAATGTTTGATAGTTGTTTATTTTGATTTGTTTGTCAACCAGGTAATACGAAGAAAAGCCATTCAAACTTCTTCTTCGGAGTGGGAGTCCCAGCCCATAAAACTTACACTTTCCAAGAAAAACAGAAAAGATGGTAAGTAGAAACATATACCTTCCTTCCTCACTCTCCACCCCACCACCTGCTCCCTTCTCCACCCCACCACCTGCTCGCTTCTCCACCCCACCTCTCCCTCACTGACACCCCACTCTCTCCCTTCACCACACACTCCCCCACCACACCACACACTCCCCCACCACACCACACACTCCCCCTATCCCACCTCTCCCGTCGGACAACATGCTTTGTGGCATATAGTTTCAGCCCTTTACATTCTAGTTCAAATCCCACCAGGGTCAACTTTGCCTTTCATCCTTACACTGTTGATAAAATAAAGTACCAGTAATGCACTGGGGTAGATTTAATTGATTTTTCCCTCTCCCCCAAATTGTTGCCCTTGTGCCTAAATCAGAAATCATTAATAAGGGCGGTGGATTGGCAGAATCGGTAGAGCGTCACACACCATGCTTTGCAGCATTGAGTTACGTCCCTTTACGTTCTGAGTTCAAATCCTGTTGAGGTTAGCTTTGCCTTTCATCCTTACGGGGGTCGATAAAATAAAGTACCAGTAATGCACTGGGGTAATTGCTGGCCTTGTGCCTAAATCAGAAATCATTATTAATGGCGGTGGATTGGCAGAATCGGTAGAGCGTCACACACCATGCTTTGCAGCATTGAGTTACGTCCCTTTACGTTCTGAGTTCAAATCCTGTTGAGGTTAGCTTTGCCTTTCATCCTTACAGGGTCAATAAAATAAAGTACCAGTAATGCACTGGTGTAATTGCTGGCCTTGTGCCTAAATCAGAAATCATTATTAAGATGTTACTAGGGCGGTGGATTCGCATTAATTGGTAGAGCGTCAGACAAAATGCTTTGTGACGTTTAGTATGTGTTCTGAGTTCAAATCCCAGGTTAACTTGAACTTTCATTCTTACGGGGTCAGTAAGATAAAGTACCAGTTAAATACTAGGGTCGCTGTAATTGACTTCACCCTTCGCCACAGGAAAGAGGAGTAGCAGGAGATGATGAGTAAGAGAGAGGGAGTGGAAGAGAGAAGAGGTGATAGAAAAAGGGAGGGAAAAAGAGAGGTAGTAAGAGATAGAAAGAAGGGGAGAAAGAGAAGATAGTCAGAGATTGTAAGAGAAAGAGTAACTGGTAGTCAATGTGTTCTCTCTCTCTCTCTCTCTCTCTCTCTCCCCTTCTTCACCCTCTTTCTTTTTTCTTTTCCTCCATTTCTTACTGTATGTTACTTTCTCTGTGTGTGTATATATATATATATATATATATATATATATATATGCACATGCACACACATACACATATATATATATACTTTTATACATATATAAAAAAATATATATGTACATATGTATGTGTGTGTGAATATATATATATATATATATATAAAATATATATATGTACATATATATGTGTATATATATACATATTATATATATATCTATATTATATATATATATTATATATATATACATATTATATATATATATTATATATTTATATATATATATAGTATATATATATATATATAGTATATATATATATATATATATATATATATATATATATATATATATATATATATATATATATAAGTAAATATCTATGGATCTTGCTGTTTCCCTGTATGGGGGGAGGAGGGGAGGGGGGGGGGAGATGCAAGTGGAAGGGTTTGAAATAGCTTGATCCCGTTCCATATTACACAATGTTACACAATAAGATAAATCAATCAATCATTGATCCTTGCAGTCATGCGTGATAATCTATAATCCACCAGCATGTTTGCTTTTGATTGATCTG
>OZ024760.1:6727858-6737858 GCA_964016885.1 Eledone cirrhosa
TATAGAGTAATGTAAATGTTATGTGAGGTAAAGCCTTTACCATGAAAATACAATAGTATATATAGAGTAATGTAAATGTTATGTGAGGTAAAGCCTTTACAATGAAAATACAATAGTATATATAGAGTAATGTAAATGTTATGTGAGGTAAAGCCTTTACTGTGAAAATACAATAGTATATATAGAGTAATGTAAATGTTATGTGAGGTAAAGCCTTTACCTCACACTGAAAATACAATAGTATATATAGAGTAATGTAAATGTTATGTGAGGTAAAGCCTTTACCATGAAAATACAATAGTATATATAGAGTAATGTAAATGTTATGTGAGGTAAAGCCTTTACTGTGAAAATACAATAGTATATATAGAGTAATGTAAATGTTATGTGAGGTAAAGCCTTTACCTCACACTGAAAATACAATAGTATATATAGAGTAATGTAAATGTTATGTGAGGTAAAGCCTTCACCATGAAAATATAATAGTAAATATAGAGTAATGTAAATGTTATGTGAGGTAAAGCCTTCACCATGAAAATACAATAGTATATATAGACTAATGTAAATGTTATGTGAGGTAAAGCCTTCACCATGAAAATACAATAGTATATATAGAGTAATGTAAATGTTATGTGAGGTAAAGCCTTTACCATGAAAATACAATAGTATATATAGAGTAATGTAAATGTTATGTGAGGTAAAGCCTTTACCTCACACTGAAAATACAATAGTATATATAGAGTAATGTAAATGTTATGTGAGGTAAAGCCTTTACAATGAAAATACAATAGTATATATAGAGTAATGTAAATGTTATGTGAGGTAAAGCCTTTACCATGAAAATACAATAGTATATATAGAGTAATGTAAATGTTATGTGAGGTAAAGCCTTCACCATGAAAATATAATAGTAAATATAGAGTAATGTAGATGTTATGTAATGTAAAGCCTTCACACTGAAAATACAATAGTATATATAGAGTAATGTAAATGTTATGTGAGGTAAAGCCTTCACCATGAAAATACAATAGTATATATAGAGTAATGTAAATGTTATGTGAGGTAAAGCCTTCACACTGAAAATACAATAGTATATATAGAGTAATGTAAATGTTATGTGAGGTAAAGCCTTTACCATGAAAATACAATAGTATATATAGAGTAATGTAAATGTTATGTGAGGTAAAGCCTTTACCATGAAAATACAATAGTATATATAGAGTAATGTAAATGTTATGTGAGGTAAAGCCTTCACCATGAAAATACAATAGTATATATAGAGTAATGTAAATGTTATGTGAGGTAAAGCCTTTACCATGAAAATACAATAGTATATATAGAGTAATGTAAATGTTATGTGAGGTAAAGCCTTTACCATGAAAATACAATAGTATATATAGAGTAATGTAAATGTTATGTGAGGTAAAGCCTTTACCATGAAAATACAATAGTATATATAGAGTAATGTAAATGTTATGTGAGGTAAAGCCTTTACCATGAAAATACAATAGTATATATAGAGTAATGTAAATGTTATGTGAGGTAAAGCCTTTACCATGAAAATACAATAGTATATATATAGAGTAATTTAAATGTTATGTGAGGTAAAGCCTTCACACTGAAAATACAATAGTATATATAGAGTAATGTAAATGTTATGTGAGGTAAAGCCTTTACCATGAAAATACAATAGTATATATAGAGTAATGTAAATGTTATGTGAGGTAAAGCCTTTACCATGAAAATACAATAGTATATATAGAGTAATGTAAATGTTATGTGAGGTAAAGCCTTTACCATGAAAATACAATAGTATATATAGAGTAATGTAAATGTTATGTGAGGTAAAGCCTTTACTGTGAAAATACAATAGTATATATAGAGTAATGTAAATGTTATGTGAGGTAAAGCCTTTACCATGAAAATACAATAGTATATATAGAGTAATGTAAATGTTATGTGAGGTAAAGCCTTTACCATGAAAATACAATAGTATATATAGAGTAATGTAAATGTTATGTGAGGTAAAGCCTTCACCATGAAAATACAATAATATATATAGAGTAATGTAAATGTTATGTGAGGTAAAGCCTTTACTGTGAAAATACAATAGTATATATAGAGTAATGTAAATGTTATGTGAGGTAAAGCCTTTACTGTGAAAATACAATAGTATATATAGAGTAATGTAAATGTTATGTGAGGTAAAGCCTTTACCATGAAAATACAATAGTATATATAGAGTAATGTAAATGTTATGTGAGGTAAAGCCTTTACCATGAAAATACAATAGTATATATAGAGTAATGTAAATGTTATGTGAGGTAAAGCCTTTACCATGAAAATACAATAGTATATATAGAGTAATGTAAATGTTATGTGAGGTAAAGCCTTTACCATGAAAATACAATAGTATATATAGAGTAATGTAAATGTTATGTGAGGTAAAGCCTTTACCATGAAAATACAATAGTATATATATAGAGTAATTTAAATGTTATGTGAGGTAAAGCCTTCACACTGAAAATACAATAGTATATATAGAGTAATGTAAATGTTATGTGAGGTAAAGCCTTTACCATGAAAATACAATAGTATATATAGAGTAATGTAAATGTTATGTGAGGTAAAGCCTTTACCATGAAAATACAATAGTATATATAGAGTAATGTAAATGTTATGTGAGGTAAAGCCTTTACCATGAAAATACAATAGTATATATAGAGTAATGTAAATGTTATGTGAGGTAAAGCCTTTACTGTGAAAATACAATAGTATATATAGAGTAATGTAAATGTTATGTGAGGTAAAGCCTTTACCATGAAAATACAATAGTATATATAGAGTAATGTAAATGTTATGTGAGGTAAAGCCTTTACCATGAAAATACAATAGTATATATAGAGTAATGTAAATGTTATGTGAGGTAAAGCCTTCACCATGAAAATACAATAATATATATAGAGTAATGTAAATGTTATGTGAGGTAAAGCCTTTACTGTGAAAATACAATAGTATATATAGAGTAATGTAAATGTTATGTGAGGTAAAGCCTTTACTGTGAAAATACAATAGTATATATAGAGTAATGTAAATGTTATGTGAGGTAAAGCCTTTACCATGAAAATACAATAGTATATATAGAGTAATGTAAATGTTATGTGAGGTAAAGCCTTTACTGTGAAAATACAATAGTATATATAGAGTAATGTAAATGTTATGTGAGGTAAAGCCTTTACTGTGAAAATACAATAGTATATATAGAGTAATGTAAATGTTATGTGAGGTAAAGCCTTTACTGTGAAAATACAATAGTATATATAGAGTAATGTAAATGTTATGTGAGGTAAAGCCTTTACCATGAAAATACAATAGTGTATATAGAGTAATGTAAATGTTATGTGAGGTAAAGCCTTTACTGTGAAAATACAATAGTATATATAGAGTAATGTAAATGTTATGTGAGGTAAAGCCTTTACTGTGAAAATACAATAGTATATATAGAGTAATGTAAATGTTATGTGAGGTAAAGCCTTTACCATGAAAATACAATAGTATATATAGAGTAATGTAAATGTTATGTGAGGTAAAGCCTTTACTGTGAAAATACAATAGTATATATAGAGTAATGTAAATGTTATGTGAGGTAAAGCCTTTACCATGAAAATACAATAGTATATATAGAGTAATGTAAATGTTATGTGAGGTAAAGCCTTTACTGTGAAAATACAATAGTATATATAGAGTAATGTAAATGTTATGTGAGGTAAAGCCTTTACTGTGAAAATACAATAGTATATATAGAGTAATGTAAATGTTATGTGAGGTAAAGCCTTTACCATGAAAATACAATAGTATATATAGAGTAATGTAAATGTTATGTGAGGTAAAGCCTTTACTGTGAAAATACAATAGTATATATAGAGTAATGTAAATGTTATGTGAGGTAAAGCCTTTACCATGAAAATACAATAGTATATATAGAGTAATGTAAATGTTATGTGAGGTAAAGCCTTTACTGTGAAAATACAATAGTATATATAGAGTAATGTAAATGTTATGTGAGGTAAAGCCTTTACTGTGAAAATACAATAGTATATATAGAGTAATGTAAATGTTATGTGAGGTAAAGCCTTTACCATGAAAATACAATAGTATATATAGAGTAATGTAAATGTTATGTGAGGTAAAGCCTTTACCATGAAAATACAATAGTATATATAGAGTAATGTAAATGTTATGTGAGATATTATGTGAGGTAAAGCCTTTACTGTGAAAATACAATAGTATATATAGAGTAATGTAAATGTTATGTGAGGTAAAGCCTTTACCATGAAAATACAATAGTATATATAGAGTAATGTAAATGTTATGTGAGGTAAAGCCTTTACCAGGAAAATACAATAGTATATATAGAGTAATGTAAATGTTATGTGAGGTAAAGCCTTTACCATGAAAATACAATAGTATATATAGAGTAATGTAAATGTTATGTGAGGTAAAGCCTTTACCATGAAAATACAATAGTATATATAGAGTAATGTAAATGTTATGTGAGATATTATGTGAGGTAAAGCCTTTACTGTGAAAATACAATAGTATATATAGAGTAATGTAAATGTTATGTGAGGTAAAGCCTTTACCATGAAAATACAATAGTATATATAGAGTAATGTAAATGTTATGTGAGGTAAAGCCTTTACCATGAAAATACAATAGTATATATAGAGTAATGTAAATATTATGTGAGGTAAAGCCTTTACTGTGAAAATACAATAGTATATATAGAGTAATGTAAATGCTGAAGGGTTAATGAAATGTTTCATCTTCTTGTCATCCATCTCACAACTTTACCAATTACTGGCCACTGATTTCCTGTCCTTGGGGTAATTTTACCCGACTTACATGCTGCTACTTACCTCATAACTTTATTGACCCTTTAGCATTTACATTACTCTATATATATACTATCATATTTTCATGGTATAGGTTTTATCTTACATAATATCTTACATAATATCAAATCTATGAGATTTTGATATTATTTTATTTTGAGAACAATACCTTAACACCAGTATGAGCAACCAGTTACAGCTGGTTTTAACACAAAGAGGTGAGAGAATTCTGGTCAGATATGGCCAGTTTAAATGCTAACGGGTTAATCACTGGCCACTGATTTCTGTCCTTAGAGAATTTTTACCCAACTTACATCCTGTTGTCATTGACAATATTCGACTGTTTTAACAGTTATTCCTTGTGTTTGAGTTTTTCATATCATTCCTACAAATTTCAAATACACTCTCACTTCATCTAGATGATTTTTGAGACAACAATGTTTAAAATAATTAATGATGAATAAATTTTTTTTTTCTTTCTCTTCTCTAGAATTTGGCATAATTTTAGGATGTCGTGTTTTTGTCAAAGAAATTATCAAACATAGCGTTGCAGCAGAGCAGGGTGGTTTAAAAGTTGGTGACACAATTCTGAAGGTAAGAAACCGTCTCTTCTATTCTTCCATTCGGAAATTTCATTCTAAGTTTTTTTTGTGGTTTTTTTTTCTACTTTTAAATATCATACACACATACACATGTGAAGGTGTGTGGCCTAGTGGTAAGGGTGTTGGACTTACAGTCAGTCCTAATGTCGTGGGTTTGATTCTTGGACTGGGTTGTAATATTGAATTTTATAAATTAGTATATTGATAAATTGATTGTAATAATTTAGCCATGTTGATAAATATTGATAGATTGCAATAATCTAACCATATTGATAAATATTGATTATAGATTGCAATAATTTAACCATATAGATAAATATTGATCTATAGATTGCAATAATTTAACTTATTGATAAGTATTGAATGTTGTAAATTAGTGTATTGATAAATATTGATATATAGAATGTAATAACTTAACCACATTGATAAATAAATATATATGTATATGTATATATATGTGGAAGTATGTGGCCTAGTGGTAAGGGTGTTGGACTTACAATCCTAATGTCATGGGTTCGATTCCTGGATTGGGGGGTTGTATGTTGTATTCTTGAGCAAAACACTTCATTTCATGTTGCTCCAGTATACTCGGCTGGAAATGAGTACCAACAGTAAGTGGGGATATAACTCTGTGATGGACTGTTGTCTTATCCAGGGGGAAGTCTTGTACACTCAGTCGCTTAACGGCACAGAAACTAGGATAAGCACTTGCCTGATGAGCCTCCAGGCTCGAGACAGACTTTAGACACGCACACACACACACACACACACACACACACACACACACACACACACACACACACACACACACACACACACACATATATATATAGAGGCACATGGCTTAGTGGTTAGAGCATTGGCCTTGCAATCGAAAGGTTGTGAGTTCAATTCTCAGACCGGGTGATGTGTTGTGTCCTTGAGCAAGACACTTTATTTCACATTGCTCCAGTTTACTCAGCTGTAGAAATGAGATGATAGGGACTGGGGTCTCTATCATTCCACTGCAAAGTGGTCGTGGAGGCGCCACGGCAAAAAAGCACCCAGCACTCACTATAAATGAGGTTGGTGTTAGGAAGGGCATCCAGCTGTAGAAATCAAGCCAGAATCAGTTCCCGTCCCACCCTTGCAAGCAGGGAGAAGTGGACATAAAATGAAATGATGATGAATGAATGATATGCCAAAATCTAATATTTGTTTCCTAAAGAGATTAGTGATATGTGATTGCAATGTTTGTTGATTTAATTAATTAAATAAGCTGCAAATTATTATTGATATTTGCAATTACATTTCATTATATTGAAATGGACGTAGAAATTGATTCAATTATTATGCTCTGTATCGTTTCATAAGGGATTAAATATACTGTGGAGTAAACAGACCCACCTGTGCACTTCATTGAGTGCTCTACCTTGCATACTGAAGTGTCAGTAATTAACCAATACATACTCGAATTAATATTATATACATATATGTGTGTGTGTGTGTGCATATATATGTAGGAGACACTTATGTAGGAGACATGGTGAAAAGCCTCCCAGTCCACACTGTAGATGTGGTTGGTGTTGGGAAGGGCATATCCAGCTGTAAAAACCTGCCAGAGACGCTTCCGTGCGAGCGAGATATGGTCTCTTGACCATTCCTGCATCAAACGGAACGAAGTCGTCTAACCCATGCTAGCATGGAAGATGGACGTTAAACGATGATGATGATGATGATATATATATAAATGTGTGTGTGTGTGTATATATATGTATATACCACTTATATATAAGTGGTATGTGTGTGTGTGTGTGTGTGTGTTTATATATGCAGAAGTATATACCACTTATGTGTATATATATATATATATATACCGTCTAACCCATGCTAGCGTGGAAGATGGACGTTAAACGAAGATGATGATGATATATATATATAAATGTGTGTGTGTGTATATATATGTATATACCACTTATATATAAGTGGTATGTGTATGTGTGTGTGTGTGTGTTTATATATGCAGAAGTATATACCACTTATGTGTATATATATATATATATACCGTCTAACCCATGCTAGCGTGGAAGATGGACGTTAAACGAAGATGATGATGATATATATATATATAAATGTGTGTGTGTGTATATATATGTATATACCACTTATATATAAGTGGTGTGTGTGTGTGTGTGTGTGTGTTTATATATGCAGAAGTATATACCACTTATGTGTATATATATATATATATATATATACCGTCTAACCCATGCTAGCATGGAAGATGGACGTTAAACGAAGATGATGATGATATATATATATATATATAAAACCCATGCTAGCGTGGAAAGTGGACGTTAAACGAGGATGATGATGATGATGATGATGATATATTAGAAAGTGAGGTTTTTTTTTACAAAATGAAAAATAACCGAGGTGTCCTACACGAGTGAAAGTATAAAGAAAAAGAGATGGAGGGTCTGTGGTTTTTCTCACATTTGTGAGAAAAACCACAGACCCTCCATCTCAACTCTACTTTTGAAAAGCAGAAGAACTGCGAAACAGGTAAAGGAACCAAATAAATATATATATTTTTTTTTTTAAATAAGACTCCAGTTGCATTTTCGATTTCATCTTTTTTCTTTATATATATGTATATATATATATAAATGTGTGTGTGTGTGTGTGTATGTATATACCACTTATGTATATATGTATATACCATTTATGTGTATATATATGTGTGTATGTGTGTGTGTGTGTATATACATCATCATTATCATTTAACGTCTATTTTTCCATGGCTGGGTTAAACCAGTTGTACATGCTCATGCCATGTAAAACAGGATTAAAGTTGCAATGGAATTGAATGCATGGATGGAATGTTGATTTTAGTTGTAGTGGAATACCTCCCTGTATTGATTAGGATCCATAACTTGGTGGATGTGGTGGAATCAGGATTGATTATTGGTGATTGATACTGGATGATTGATCACACACAGAAATAACTACTTCGAATGACGGCAGATTTACCTCTCTATTGCTATTTTTGTACATTAAAACACACACATCATCATCATCATCACCGTTTTACGTCCGTTCTTCCACGCTAGCATGGGTTAGACGGGTTGTCCTGTTGTGGGCAGTGTCTGGTCGGCTGACCATGCCTTGCTCATACAGGAACTGATCTGGCTTGATTTCTACAGCTGGATGCCCTTCCTAACACCAACCTCATTTACAGTGAGTGCTGGGTGCTTTTTCGTGGCGCCTACACGTCCACTTTACAGTGTGGGCTGGGTGCTTTTTTGCCGTGGCACCTCCACGACCACCTTGCGGTGGGGGGGGGGGGGGGCATATTGTTTATCTGCTTCAGCATGTACCCATGGGAGGTCGGGTACCCTGTATTACTGCGTGACGCCAGAAGTCACGGTCGTGTGTCATTGACTTTGAGAGGTGTAGTTGGGTAAGGTCGGCTTTTATCACCTCATCCCAAGTCATCTTGGGTCTCCCCACTCCACGGTTTCCATCAACTTCTAGTGCTCTGCACCTTTTTATGCAGCTGTCATCCTTCATACGCATCACATGTCCATACCAGCGTAACCGCCTCTCCTGCACGCAGCATTTGATTCCTCTTATGCTCAGTCTCTCTCTCAATTCATTTATGCTTTGTCGTTCACGTATATTACTGTTACACATCCATCGGAGCATGCAGGCTTCGTTTCTCTCTAATCTACGTAAGTCTTCCACCTTCAGCGCCCAGGTCTCACTACCATGCAACATCGCTGTTCGGATACACGCATCATACAGTCTGCCTTTCATTCTGAGGGAGAAGCCTTTTGCAGCTAGCAGTGGTAGTAGTTCCCTAAACTTCTTCCATCCCGTTCTTACCCTAGTTATTGTACTTTCTGAGCACCCACCTCCGTTGCTAATTCGGTCACCTAGGTAGCAGAAGCTGTCTACTGTTTCTACAGGGCCCTCCCAGAGATTGGTGGTACTTGTTTCCTGTGGCTGTTTGCTTGCTGTTTCAGCACAGCTGCTGCATGTGAATCCTACATTCTTAATTAAGCTTCCTGAGATCCCGCTACATCTCTTGTGTACCCATTGTTTGCATTTGGGGCAAAGAATGGAGTTCCTACCTACACCTTTCCTACATACTGAGCAAGGCCATTTCCCTGAGGGGATCTGGGTTCTGTTTTCTCGTCTACTTATAAGGACCTTAGTCTTTGTCATGTTGACTTTGAGGCCCTTTCTCTCTAGTCCCTGCTTCCAGGTTTGGAATTTATTCTCTAGTTCTACCATAGATTCAGCTATGAGTGCGAGGTCATCAGCATACAGGAGTTCCCATGGGCATCCGGTCTTAAACTCCTCCGTTATTGCCTGCAGGACTATGATGAACAGGAGAGGGCTAAGAACAGAGCCCTGGTGGACCCCAACCTGTACGCTAAATTCCTCGCTATACTCATTGCCAATCCTAACTTTGCTGACTGCTCCCCTATACATGGCTTGTACCGCTTTCACAAGCCA
>OZ024760.1:6742858-6745358 GCA_964016885.1 Eledone cirrhosa
GAGTTCAAATCCTGCTGAGGTTAACTTTGCCTTTCATCCTTACGGGGTCGATAAAATAAAGTACCAGTAATGCACTGGGTTATTGCTGGCCTTGTGCCAAAAGTAGAAACAATTGTTATTAGTATTACACTCTGCTTAGTACAACACCAATATACCGACTGGAAACTACGCATCAAGTACTCACTCTTGTGAACCTACAGTAGCTGGACATTACGATCACTAAATATATATCTATTGTTATATTTGGAGAGGGTCATCATCATCATCATCATCATCATCATTTTACGTCCGCTTTTCCCTGCTTGCAAGGGTGGGACGGGAACTGATGCTGGCTTGATTTCTACAGCTGGATGCCCTTCCTAACACCAACCTCTTTTACAGTGAGTGCTGGGTGCTTTTTTGCCGTGGCGCCTACACGTCCACTTTACAGTGGAATGATAGGGACCCCAGCCCCTATCATCTCATTTCTACAGCGGAGTAAACTGGAGCAATGTGAAATAAAGTGTCTTGCTCAAGGAAACAACACATCACCCGGTCTGAGAATTGAAATCACAACCTTTCGATTGCAAGGCCAATGCTCTAACCACTAAGCCATGTGCCTCCATGTTGTCCTAATAATGCCAGAAAAAATAGTAAAACTGTTTGGTTTGGTTTTCACTAAACAGTATCTGTTTCAATACATGATTTCATATCAAAAATCTTGCAGAACAAATACATCACCACTATATATATATATAGAGGTCACAACAAAAAGCACCCAGTCTACACTGTAAAGTGGTTGTGTAGGTGATACAACAAAAAGCACCCAGTACTCACTATAAATGAGGTTGGTATTAGGAAGGGCATCAAGCTGTAGAAACCAAGCTGGAATCAGTTCTGTATGAGCAAAATATGTTCACCTTACCTAGCATTGCCCACAACAGGACAACTCATCTAACCCATGCTAGTGTGGAAAAATGGACATAAAACAGTGGTGATGATGATGATTAAATTGATTTTTTTTTTCTTTCTTTTAATTTGTTTTATTTTTACTTCTCTTGTTCCAGATCAATGCTACCCCTGTCGATAATCTTTCAATAACTGATGCTAAACGATTAATAGAAAAAACAAAAGACAAACTCCATTTATTGATTACCAAGAAGAAGACAGATGGCGGCAGACACAAGAGACAGAATAGTCAACCAAAGGATGAAATTGGTAAAGTTTTCTTCACTTTATTTTATATTTTATTCTGTGTGTTTTGTTATCGTGAAGGGATGTAGCTTAGTGGGTTGACCATTTAGTTCAGGATTGTAAGGTCAAGAGTTTGATTACCAGTGGCACATTGTGTCCTTGAGCAAGACACTTTATTTCACATTACTCCCATCCACTCACCTGGAAACACTGAGTTATACCTGTAATTTAAAGACACTTTATTTCACATTAGTCCAATCCACTCTTCTTCTCCTCCTCCTCCTCCTCTTCTTCTTCTTCTTCTTCTCCTCCACGTCTTCTTCTTCTTAAGAGGGTCGTGGGGGAAGAGTCCTGTCAGAAGCAGCCATCTACAGCTGATCCAGCTGGGTCCCCAAGCAAGATCAGCCAAGCTCATGGATGTTATTCAACCATCTTACTCGAGTTCTACTCCTGGGTCTCCTGCCAGTTGGTTTTGCCCATAAAATCAGTCTAACAATTCTTTCCTGAGACATTCTAACCACATGCCCATAGTATCTGAGCTGTGATCTCTCAATTCAGAGAAGTAGCGGCTCAATTTGGAGTGACACTCTGATCTCCGAGTTACAAATCTGTCCAGCAATTCTTTCTTGAGACATTCTAACCACATATCCATAGTATCTGAGCTGTGATCTCTCAATTCAGAGAAGTAGCAGCTCAATTTGGAGTGACTCTCTGATCTCCGAGTTACAAATCTGTCCATCGATTCTTTCCTGGGACATTCTAACCACATGTCCATAGTATCTGAGCTGTGATCTCTCAATTCAGAGATGTAGCGGCTCAATTTGGAGTGACACTCTGATCTCCGAGTTACAAATCTGTCCAGCAATTCTTTCTTGAGACATTCTAACCACATGTCCATAGTATCTGAGCTGTGATCTCTCAATTCAGAGAAGTAGCGGCTCAATTTGGAGTGACTCTCTGATCTCTGAGTTACAAATCTGTCCATCGATTCTTTCTTGAGACATTCTAACCACATGTCCATAGTATCTGAGCTGTGATCTCTCAATTCAGAGAAGTAGCGGCTCAATTTGGAGTGACACTCTGATCTCCGAGTTACAAATCTGTCCAGCGATTCTTTCTTGAGACATTCTAACCACATGTCCATAGTATCTGAGTTCTGATCTCCGAGTTACAAATCTGTCCAGCGATTCTTTCTTGAGACATTCTAACCACATGCCCATAGTATCTGAGTTCTGATCTCCGAGTTACAAATCTGTCCAGCGATTCTTTCTTGAGACATTCTAACCACATGTCCATAGTATCTGAGCTGTGATCTCTTTTTCTCTTT
>OZ024760.1:6760358-6792858 GCA_964016885.1 Eledone cirrhosa
TGCTATACTGTACATTAGATAATGTAGTCCTAGATACACTATATCTGATGGCCAACACTAACTGCTATACTGGACATTAGATAATGTAGTCCTTTAACAGTGGAGGTGTATGGCCTAGTGGTAAGGGTGTTGGACTTACGATCATAATCTCATAGGTTTCATTCTTGGACTGGGTTGTGTGTTGTGTTCTTGAGCAAAACACTTCATTTCACGTTGCTCCAATACACTCAGCTGAAAATAAGTGCCAGCAATATCTGTGGGATTTAACCCTGTGATGGACTGGCATCCCATCCAGGGGGAAGTCTTGTGCTTTCAGTCATTTAATGCCAGAGAAACTGGAATAAGCACAAGTCAGTTGAGCCTCCAGGCTCGAGACAGACATTAACCCAGCGATGGACTGGTGTCTTGTCCAGGAGAAGTCTTGTACTCTCAGTCACTTAATACCAAGAAAACTGAGATAAACTTTGGCCCAATGAGCCTTCGGTCTTGAGACAGACTTTAGAGAGATAAGTATATGTGATATATGGTATACCTGTTGATATAGGTCCAGCCCCTGCTTTCCCGGGTCCTGTTTCTGATCATAATGATCTCTAGGGATACGGGAATCAGTAGACAGGACCTGGGAGCAGCGATGGGGGACAGGGAATTCTGGGGCATGAGAGTGAGATCCATCATCTCGACAGTAGTCGAAGAATGATGATGATGATGATATGTGATGTGAGTGTATGCTTTTTCTCAAAAGACTTGTTTCCCTTTTCTTCCTCTTCTCACTCTCCTCTGTCTTTTATTTCTTATTCTATCTCCTGATGAAAGACCAGTGTCCGAAACATAAAGTCTCTTTCCCTACTGTATCAAGCGTTGTTGTTATACTGTGTTACTTGCTTTGTTGTTTCCATTTACCTTTGGCATATATATATGTGTGTGTGCGTGTGTGTATGTGTTTGTGTGAGAGAGAGAGAGTGTGTGGAGTGTGGGTGTGTGTATATACCTACATATATAAATATACATTGAAGCTCCGACGCCTGGCAACTGATTTGGTAAACACCCACAAAATTGTTAACCATCTTGCCAACAACAACCCTGAGTACCTTTTTGATTTCCATGTGTCTAACACACGTGGGCATGCCCACAAAGTCAGAAAACAGCACAGTTCCCATGACTTTCGGAAACATTTTTTCACACTCAGAGTTGCTGAAGCATGGAACAAACTACCTGCATCGGTTGTTAGCTGTCGAGACACTGCATTCTTTAAGGCCTCCATGGAACAAACTACCTGCATCAGTTGTTAGCTGTCGAGACACTGCATCCTTTAAGGCCTCCATGGAACAAACTACCTGCATCAGTTGTTAGCTGTCTAGACACTGCATTCTTTAAGGCCTCCATGGAACAAACTACCTGCATCAGTTGTTAGCTGTCGAGACACTGCATCCTTTAAGGCCTCCATGGAACAAACTACCTGCATCAGTTGTTAGCTGTCGAGACACTGCATCCTTTAAGGCCTCCATGGAACAAACTACCTGCATCAGTTGTTAGCTGTCGAGACACTGCATCCTTTAAGGCCTCTATGGAACAAACTACCTGCATCGGTTGTTATAGTCGAGACACTGCATCCTTTAAAACCTCTATGCTTCCCGAGATTCGCCAACACTACACCTAATATTCCCCCTCCATACACATACACACATGTATATCATGACTCATACACTATTCACTTCCCTGACATTTGGATATTATTCTATGTACTATACATGCACCTTTGACGAGTTGTAGTGCACCTGAGCACTTTACATAATAATTTCATTATTTATTTATATATACATACATATGTATATATATATATGTGTGTGTGTATATACCTACATACATATGTATATATATATGTGTGTATATACCCACATACATACTTGCATACATATATATGTATATATACAATATTAAATAAATGGAAACTATATTTATAAAACCATATTTATTTCACTATACATATTTCAGGGATACCAAATTAAAATATGGTATGCCTTCATCAGATAAAATACAATATATAAACAGTTTTATAAATAATTTTGACGTACCCTTTTAGATGCAACCATTATTTTTAGAAGCTGTCTGTATATATATATATATATATATACATATATATATATGTGCATGTGTGTGTATGTATATACACTTACATATAGTTATTTTCTCTGATATTCTAGGTAAATGATGTTGAGATAAGTGGAATGACACGAGAAGAAGCTGTCACATATTTACTGAGTGTTGATGGTCAAGTGTCCATTAGTGTCCAGCACAAGAAGGAAGGTAAGACTCATCACTTCTCTCTTCAATTTCCATTATTGGATTGGCAGAATCAATAGAGCGTCGAACACCATGCTTTGCAGCATAGAGTTATGGCCCTTTATGTTCTGAGTTCAAATCCTGCCAAGGTTAGCTTTGCCTTTCATCCTTACGGAGTAGATAAAATAAAGTACCAGTAATACACTGGTATAATTGCTGGCCTTGGGCCAAAAGTAGAAACAATTATTATAGTTAACCCTTTCATTACCATATTTCTAATGAAAGACACTGTCTATGTCATTAACCCTTTTATTACCATATTTCTAATGAAAGACACTGTCTATGTCATTAACCCTTTCATTACCATATTTCTAATGAAAGACACTGTCTATGTCATTAACCCTTTTATTACCATATTTCTAATGAAAGACACTGTCTATGTCATTAACCCTTTCATTACCATATTTCTAATGTAAGACACTGTCTATGTCATTAACCCTTTCATTACCATATTTCTAATGAAAGACACTGTCTATGTCATTAACCCTTTCATTACCATATTTCTAATGAAAGACCCTGTCTATGTCATTAACCCTTTCATTACCATATTTCTAATGAAAGACCCTGTCTATGTCATTAACCCTTTCATTACCATATTTCTAATGAAAGACACTGTCTATGTCATTAACCCTTTCATTACCATATTTCTAATGAAAGACACTGTCTATGTCTTTTAACCCTTTCATTACCATATTTCTAATGAAAGACACTGTCTATGTCATTAACCCTTTCATTACCATATTTTTAATGAAAGACCCTGTCTATGTCATTAACCCTTTCATTACCATATTTCTAGTGAAAGACACTGTCTATGTCATTAACCCTTTCATTACCATATTTCTAATGAAAGACACTGTCTATGTCATTAACCCTTTCATTACCATATTTCTAATGAAAGACCCTGTCTATGTCATTAACCCTTTCATTACCATATTTCTAATGAAAGACACTGTCTATGTTTTTTAACCCTTTCATTACCATATTTCTAGTGAAAGACACTGTCTATGTCATTAACCCTTTCATTACCATATTTCTAATGAAAGACACTGTCTATGTCTTTTAACCCTTTCATTACCATATTTCTAATGAAAGACACTGTCTATGTCATTAACCCTTTCATTACCATATTTCTAATGAAAGACACTGTCTATGTCATTAACCCTATCATTACATATTTCTAATGAAAGACACTGTCTTTGTCATTAACCCTTTCATTACCATATTTCTAATGAAAGACACTGTCTATGTCATTAACCCTTTCATTTCCATATTTCTAATGAAAGACACTGCCTATGTCATTAAAATATATGAGTGTCAGATACTCTCTTGGAATGACCAAATGAGGTTTATTTTTCAACATAGTCCCAGGAAAGAAACAATGCAGTTATTAATAAGAAAGGTTGAAATTAATGCATGCAATATTTCACAGTTCTAGCATCACTCCTTCATAGTCATCATTTTATGTGATTTTGTTTTATAGAACCAGAGCTGGTTTAGGGCAGTTTGATCTCAAAAGAGTTAAAGAAATTTTAAAGATATTTCTCTTAACTTTATATATATATATATGTCCAAACCCATGCTAGCGTGGAAGATGGACGTTAAACGGTGATGATGATGATATATATATATAGATAGATAGATAGATATGGGGGTGGGGTTGTCTATATATTTATGTTTCTATACACACACACAAATACACACATATATTTATATATGTCTGTGTCGAGCAGACATTATATTAATAATATTAATATTAAAAATATTATATTAATAATATTAATAATATATATATATATATATTCCAAATTTTATAAATACTGCCTGTTGCTTTAAAAAAATTATCTTTTGATGTCTGCAATTAAAAAATAAATAAATAAATGAATGAAAATAATTTTTTTTTTTTTTTTTTTAAATTATATTTGTAATTTTATTTATTTTTTCCAAAGAATATGACCTAATAATGTCCAGCCATGAAGCAGGAGATTCGTTCTTTGTGAAGTAAGTCATCATTAACTCTCGTTTTTTATATTTTTCTTCTCATCATCAAAGGGCTGTTGTAATAATTATTCATTACAAATCCTTCGTTATCTTAACGAGTTTGTTTTTGGCAGTGTTCAGTTTTTCGGTGGCCATTTTGTTTTGGTTTGTTTCTGTTTTGTTTTGTTTGTTCTTGACTTCTTGTCAACGCTAGCGCCATCATCATCATCACGGTCATGATCTTCACTGTTGTCATCATTGTCATTGTCATTATTACCATCTCCACCATCATCGTCACCACCATCATTATCATCATCATCACCATCATCACCATCATCATCATCATCATCAACACCACCATCATCATCATCATCATCATCATATTACTATGTTTTCTACTCCTTAATTATCTCATTTGTTGTGAGGATTTTATTACTGTTGTTGTTGTTGTTGTCTTTTTCTTCCATGTTGGCCATGGCTGGAACCTACACTTTCAGACAAATGTGTTTTAATTATACACATGGTTATATATAGATGTCATGTGTTGCTATGTTGTCGTTGTTGTTGTTCTTCTTCATTTTCTTCTTCTTTTTCTTCTTCTTCTTCTTCTTCTTCTTCTTCTCTTTCTTCTCCTCCTCTTCCTTCTCCTCTTTCTTCTTCTTCTTATGTTGCTGTTGTGTTGGGTTTTTTTTTTTTTTTGTCTTTTGATGGAGCTGTACTGTCGTTGATCGTTAGTGTTTAATTTGCAGTTCATCGGCTAATTAGAGGACATAAAAATTAAAATATATTCTAAGTAGGTTGTTAGTACGCATGCATGAGTGTATATATGTGTGTGCTTGTCATAGATCAGAGAGAGAGAGAGAGAAAGAGAAAGTAACTGCATAAATAAATAAATATATATATATATATATATAATTCAACTTTTTTCCTAATATATCACGTGTTAAAATAATATAGTCCTGTAGAATCTCATCTATATTAAAACTTTTATACTCTGCTATGTATTGAGTACCTTACTTACTGTGGTTACCTCCGATTCAACCCGGAATAACGTATATATATATATATATATAACGAAGGAAATGTGGTAAGGAACCAGGTGGACCATAACGCACCAAAGTACTCAATACTTAGGGTAGTAGAGTGGGTAATAGGAACAAGTAAGACCCCGACGGCTGAGCTCAAGCTGTTTCGACGTACAGAATTAGCCGTCGAAACGGCTTGAGCTCAGCCGTCGGGGTCTTACTTGTTCCTATATATATATATATATATATATATATATATATATATATATATATATACAGTATATATACACAGCTTACACTGTAAAGTGGTCATGTAGGTGTCATGACAAAAAGCCTCCAGCACAGACTGTAAATGTCATTGGTGTTAGGGAGGGCATCCAGCTGTAGAAAGCTAGCCAGAAACAGTTCTATATGAGCAAGACATGGTCACCTGACCCAACATGCCTCAAACAGACAACCAGTCTAACCCATGCTAGCGTCGAAAATGGATGTTAAACGATGATGAGGACGATGATTATGTTGTCACATTATGAGACATGTTATGTGACAAGTCAAGTCCGGAGACAATATCTTGCTTATACGGATCTGTAGTTTGGCTTGGTTTCTACAACTTGATGCTCTTCCTAACACCGACCATATTACAGTGTGAACTGGGTGCTTTTTAACATGGCACTGAAACGACCACCTTACAGGGTGAACTGGGTGCTTTTTGTCATGTCACTATCATGATCACCTTATATGATGGACTAAGTGCTTTTTATTGTGGCACCAAAATGACCATTTTACAGTGTGGACTGAGTGCTTTTTGTCACTTCACCGAAATGACCACCTTACAGGATGAACTGGGTGCTTTTTATCAGGGCATCGAAACAACCACCTTACAGAGTGAACTGAGAGCTTTTTGTTGTCACCTGCACAATCACTTTACAGGATAGACTGGGTGATTTGTGTGAGTGTGTGAGAGAGAGAGATGCCCCCTATAACCCCCATCAGGTATAAAATGCCCTAGGATGTGAAATGACAGTGCCCCCTACAACTCAATGAACAGTTAAGCCCCTTTATCTTTACTTATACTTTATATTCTCTGACTTGTATTTTCAGGACCCATTATTCATTTGAACAAACAGAATCTTCTGAACTTGCCTTTGTAAGGGGAGAGGTTTTACGTATCAAGGACACATTATATGGAGGAGTAAGTGGTTCCTGGTTGGCCATTAAAATTGGTAAAAACAACCAAGAATTACAGAAAGGAATTATTCCAAACAGTAGTCGGTAAGTTTCTCCTTTTTTTTTTCTTATACACAATTGTTTTGTTTGTTTGTTTGTTTTTTTGTTTTGTTTTTTGTTTTCTCCAAAGTATCATCACACTCCTGTCTTAAATATATGTTTGTGTGTGTGTATATATATATACATATATATATATATGTATAGGAAAAGAGTCAGGACCCCGACAGCTGAGCTCCGGCCGTTTCAACAGCTAGGTATACATTCAAATTGGCTCGAAGTGAGTTGACTCGAAGAATTGATAGGAAGGAAGAAATAAAAAAATAGAATACACTCATTAGATTTCAGACCACCTGCGGTTTCAACGATTTAACTGAAATTACTGCAAAGAATAGGTGGCTCAAATATACATATGACACTCTTTACATTCTATTAAATATTACCTCTTTTTTATTGTAGTTATTTGTTTTGAGATTTATATATATATTTATATATGTTATGTTATGTTATTTATTACAGAGCAGAGAAAATAGCACTTAACCAGCAGCAAAGTCTCAGTGATAAAGAATTGAATTTAACTAAACAAAAGAGCACTAGTTTATTTCGGAGGAAATCTGCTCGTCGTGCTAAGACCTTAGGTCAAGATCACTGGGATGATGTTATATTCTGTAAGTATACACCCCATCTTCTATATATATCCTCCAATACTATATATATATAATAAATAAGAGAGACAGTTTTGTTCGTACATCTTTTTATTACATCATTCTATCATACGTATTTCATAATGTCAGAGTGGTTATGTAATAGGCCCCTGTATATGTTTAGATATACATACAACACTCTTTATATCTTATTAAATATTTTCTCATTTTTATTGTAGTTATTTGTTTTGAGATATATATTATCCCTCTTGTATATATATATATATGTATGTATACTTTTCAATTTTTTTATATATACACTCTCCCCTCCAGTATATATAAACTCTCCTTCTTGTGTGTGTGTATATATATATATATATATATATATATATATATATATATATATATATATATATATACATATATATACTAGAGTATTAATGGAAAAATGTTACTTATTTCATCAAAAAATATATCTATTCTTGTGCAAATGTTTTGAAGAAAATATGACTTCTAATCATTCGGAAAGTTGGTAAATTTTTCACATAGTCATATCTATCTGTAGGTTAAGATATATGGCTATATAGTTATGTCTATCTATAGCAGTGGTTCCCAACCTTTTGTGTACCATGCTCCACCTCAACATCTAAAAAATTGTTATGTACCCACCCCCACCCCCTTGATATGAAAACACCGATGATCAGCTGCAAAATGTAAACAAATTGGTGTATAGGTGGTGCCAGATACACAATAACATGTGGAAGAGGTGAGACAGGAGTTTCTGCCAGTAATGTGTACCATATAGGTGGTGTCAGATACACAATAACATGTGGAGGAGGGGGTGAGACAGGAGTTTCTGACAGTAAGGTGTACCATATAGGTGGTGCCAGATACACAATAACATGTGGAAGAGCAGGTGAGACAGGAGCTTCTGACAGTAAGGTGTACCATATAGGTGGTGCCAGATACACAATAACATGTGGAAGAGCAGGTGAGACAGGAGCTTCTGACAGTAAGGTGTACCATATAGGTGGTGCCAGATACACAATAACATGTGGAAGAGCAGGTGTGACAGGAGCTTCTGACAGTAAGGTGTACCATATAGGTGGTGCCAGATACACAATAACATGCGGAAGAGGTGAGACAGGAGTTTCAGACAGTAAGGTGTACCAAAGTTACCTTGGTGTAAAAATGACAAAGTAAAACCTTAAGTTTGTTCTCAGTAACAACAAATGGCCCCTTTAAATTTTCAAATTGTTCCCCTGTGGGGTTTACGCCCCACGTTGGGAATCACTGGTCTATGGGTTTAGATATATGGCTATATACTCTTATTCATTCTACACGGAGAGATAAAGTGTTTGTAGTGAATGTTGTCACTGAAATATCGACATTACTTTTGGCAGGGATGTTGTATAGTCATCAAACATCTTAAGGACAGAGTTTCTTTTGATAGAAAAATATTTTTCCCAGGTTTTGTATTTTTCCCATTGTTTGTATGTTGAATTTTTATTATAAATATACATATATATATTACTATAAATATACATATATATATATTATTATAAATATACATATATATATATATTATTATAAATATACATATATATATATTATTATAAATATACATATATATATATTATTATAAATATACATATATATATATTATTATAAATATACATATATATATATTATTATAAATATACATATTTATATATTATTATAAATATACATATTTATATATTATTATAAATATACATATATATATATATATATATAATATAAGTTCCAAGTATTTTATTATTAAAAGAGTTCCAAGTATTTTATTATGCGCATTTCAAAAACAAATATCATCATGGGATGATATTTGCGTTCTCATCAGATAAATTGTTTTTGAAATGCACCTAATAAAATACTTGGAACTCCTTTAACCATCTTTTTCTCTTATATTATTTATACTCCAGTCTTATAAACTGTGGAGTGCTGCTTATCCGATATTTGCATTGCTTTATTGTGCTACAATAAAACTCACCTCCTACATATATATATGTATATATATATATATATATACTCTCTATTGTTACAATTGTTTCTCTCCTCTCTAGCCAATGAAGCTGGTAAGTCACCAACACTGTCAGTCTGCCTGTCTGTCAGTCTGCCTGTCTGTCGGCCTGTCTGTATGTCTGTCTTTTGAAAGAAGTTGTTTGCACCTGAATGTCTTTGATTAACCCTTTTTTGTAGTGCCAAACCCTCTGTAAAAATGCTGTAAATAATACACATAGTTCATCTCTCGGACTTTTACTAAGTGCTGAGGGGATAAAGTTGATATAAACAGTGGTATGCTCACGTGTGGAGATGCTATAAAATAGGGAGAAGTCCCTTAACCTTTTAGTATTTACATTACTCTATATTTACTATTGTATTTTCATGGTAAAGGCTTTACATCACATAGTGTCGAATCTATGAGATTTTGATGTTATTTATTTTGAGTTCAAATCCCGCCGAGGTTAACTTTGCCTTTCATCCTTCCGGGGTCGATAGAATAGAGTACCAGTAATGCATTGGGTAATTGCTGGCCTTGTGCCAAAAGTAGAAACAATTATTTATTTTGAGTTCAAATCCCGCCGAGATTAACTTTGCCTTTCATCCCTCCGGGGTCGATAGAATAGAGTACCAGTAATGCATTGGGTAATTGCTGGCCTTGTGCCAAAAGTAGAAACAATTATTTATTTTGAGTTCAAATCCCGCCGAGGTTAACTTTGCCTTTCATCCTTCCGGGGTCGATAGAATAGAGTACCAGTAATGCATTGGGTAATTGCTGGCCTTGTGCCAAAAGTAGAAACAATTATTTATTTTGAGAACAATACCTTAACATTAGTATGAGGAGCCGGTTATGGCCAGTTTGAACAGAAAGAGGTAGAGAGAATTCTGGCCGGATACGGCTGGTTTAAATCGGACAAAAATTTGCCATTGGCCAGTATCTAGGAGATACAGGGTTTAATTCCTTGCAGCAGCCAATGACAACTCCTTTGTCTGTCATTAACCCTTTAGCATTTAAACTGGCCATATCCGACTTCTCACTTCTTTCTGTTCAAACTGGTTGTATCTAGCCACTCATACTTATGGTAAGGTATTGTTCTCAAAATAAACATCAAAATCTCATAGATTCGGTATTATGTGATGTAAAGCCTTTACCATGAAAATACAATAGTAAATATAGAGTAATGTAAATGCTAAAGGGTTAAGGGCCTTCTCCCTATTTTATAGAATCTCCACATATGAACACACCACTCTTTGTATCAACTGTAAATCATTTATATATTGTTGTTGTTGATGTTGTTGTTCATAGCAAGCATTTTATTTGATATTGTATAACTGCATGGTTTCTATCTAACTTGTACGTGTGTGTGTGTACATGTGTGTGTGTGTATATGTGTGTGTGTGTTCTTATGTATTGTTGGTGTTTGTGTGTGCATGTGTGTGTGTGTTTATTTACGTGTTTGTATGGGTGTGTATCTGTGCATGTTTATATGTGTGTGTGTGTATGCGTACATATGTGTGTGTATGCTTATGTTCATGTGTGTGAGTGTCTATCTGTGCATGTTTATAAGTGTGTGTGTGTGTGTGTATGGTTGCTTATGTATTGTGTGGGTGTGTGTGTATGCTTATGTACATGTGTGTGAGTGTGTATCTGTGCATGTTTATATGTGTGCGTTAATGCATATGTACGTGTGTGTATGTGTACATGTGTGTGTGTATGATGGTGCATGTATGTGTGTGCATGCATATGTATGTGCATATGTGTATATGTGCATGTACAATACATGTAGTGTCTGTCTAGCTTGTGCATGTGTGTGAGTATTAGATGTAGTTTCTGTGTAGTCTGTACATGCATGTGTGTGTGTGTCTACATGTGTGTGTGTGTATCTGCATGTGTAGTACATATAGTCTCTATGTAGCCTGTGCCTGCATGTGTGTGTGTGCATATACATGTGCATTTATGCGTGTATATATATGTGCATGTGTGTGTGTATATATATATATATATGCATGTGTGTGTGCATATGTACAGGGTGCAGACGATATTTATTCACAAGATTACTGTCTAGGAAAAAATAACCCAGTAGTTTTATTTTTTAAGATTTATTTATCAAACTTGGGTCAGTTTGTCGTCATGACTTGTTCTTTCGATCTCACTCGATAAACCCGCCATTGGCTTTGATGACGGCCTCAAGGCGGCCTCGGAACCGGCTACAAGCCTTCGTCATTGTCCCCTGACTTAGGCCCCTAAAGGCACTTGTGATCCTGGCCTTCAGATCGTCTTTCGTATTGCAGCTAGATTTGTTGGTGTCTCGTTCTACTGCGCCCCACACAAAGAAGTCAAGGGGGTTGCAGTCAGGCGAGCTGGGAGGCCAGATATCAGGTGAAGTGTGGTCGACGAAGTTCTCTGACAGCCAGGCATGGGTCTTTCGGCTGGGATGGCAGGGCGCTGAGTCTTGCTGCCACACGTACGGCCTACCTGCAGCTACCTGGTCGATCCAGGGCTTTATTACCTCGCTCAGAACGCGGATGTAGCCATCGGTGTTCAGCTTGAGGCCCTCGGGGAAGAAGTGAGGTGGCTTGACGTCACCTTGACTACTGACGACACCTAAGACCAATGTTGTCGCTGGAAACTTTGTCTGCATGACTCTGGGCACGTCTTTGGATGAGACAGCGAGCCACCTGTTGTTCTGGGAGTTGATCTTCTGGTCTTATTTGTCCTCCCGGCGCGGATTCCAAGAAGAACTCCGTGTCTCTTCCACAAATTTGGAGGTTCAAAATTATTCATAATCAATTATTCTGAAAATAAATAATGGAAATATAGTCACTGTTTTTATGAAGACAAGAGTGAGAATGGAAGTAAAAAAAATTTGCTGCGAACAAATATCGTCTGCACCCTGTATGTATGTGTGCATATGAATGTGTGTGTGTTTGTGTGCATATGTGTATGTATGAGTGTGTGTGTGTGTGCATATGTATGCGTGTGTCTGCATGCATGTGTGCATATGTGTGTGTGTGTGCATATGTATGTATGTGTGTGTGTGCATATGTATGTGTGTGTGTTTGTGTAGTAAATGTAGATCCCTCTGTATGTCCTGCATGGTTGTTATGGCAACTTGTTATGGTAGAATCTTAAACAATGGCCATTGCCTCAGCTGGAAGAAAACAGGAATACTAACAACCGCAGCAGCAGCAGCAGCACCTGGAGAGTTAACCCATGTAGTGGACTGGCTGCTTGTCCAGGAGGAGGGAGACTCATGATATGTCCTGCTCTCTCTCTCCTATCATTAAACATCACCTCTGCTATTTCATCTAATATTCTACCAAGTCCTACTCAATGGCTAGTGTCTGCCGTAATAGTAGTTTTATTAATTAGTCTACCATTCTTACTGCCAGGTTAACCCTTTAACATCTACATTACTCTATATATACTATTAAAGTACCAGTAATGTACTGGGTAATTACTGGCCTTGTGCCAAAAAGTAGAAACAATTATATTTTCACGATAAAGGCTTTATTTTACATGATTATCTCACATAATATGGAATCTATGAGATTTTGGTGTTATTTATTTTGAGAACAATACTTTAACATCAGTATGAGCAGCCAGTTACGGCTGGTTTAAACAGAAAGAGGTGAGATAATTCTGGCCAAATATGGCCACAGTTTAAATGTTTAAGGGTTAAAACACCCATGAGTCTTCCACTTCTGGGTCTGTTCGACAAATCTTGCTCTTTAACCTTTAACACGCTAAATTTTTTTATGAATTTCTTCCCTTGATATTGCATTATGTATTAAGGTGAGATCACTCTATTGTCGCCAACAGCGTGTTGAAGGTTAAAACACTTGACAACCTTTCCAAACAGTAGACTTTGCAATATTCTAATATGACTTCCTGGATCGATTAAATTTGAGTATCATTTCTCTATTGAATGACATTTTCAAATTTTTTAAGAAATTCAAAGAAAGTCCAATATGTTTACATAGATTAATGTTTTAACCAGAAAATGAAATAAGAAGATTAATGATATACTTACAACACTTTTAGAAATCAAATTTTTAAGATTTGCTTCCGAACTTATGCCCCCCCCCTCCCCCTGATGGGTTAGAGAATTGGATTCGCAATCATGACGTTGTGAGTTTGATTTCCAGACCAGGCGATGCGTTATGTCCTTATAATAGTAACATTAATAAAGAAGTTAACATATGTTGATGCCCTAAGGACAGACACTGGTCTGTTGGAGACGCAGGACTTGGCAGCGATAATGAGGGACAGAGACCGCTGGAGAGAACTCGTCCATGGATCTCGGGAATTTTACTCGCCCTAGATAGATAGATATATACATATATATATATATAATTAGATCAAAATAAAATCATTTCAATCCTATTACATCATAAACAGCTCAAGACTTATACAGACTAAAAACTATATTTTGCAGAGCTTCATTTATATAAATTATATATAGATATAATAATATATAGTACATTAATCTTTAGCACACTGAATTTTTTTATGAATTTCTTCCCTTGACACTGTATTATATATTAAGGGAAGACTACTCTAGTGGTGACATAATGTGCCTAAAGCAGCCAGAAGGTTACGAACTTAACCTAGTAAGCAAAGAATATATTTAAAGAAAAACTTAATTTTACTTGAACACCATGACATGGATATACTGGGGTCAGGCCACGCCCAGCAAAAGCCTTTATTGGTCATCTCTATACGGACATAGATTGATACTCTGCTCTTCCTCACATATATTCAAGGTCATGATGGACGGCACAAATAGAATCGGACAATTTTGAATAAGTTCCAGCAGATGTATTTATGGAGAACTGAGGTGATAATTACCTAAATATTACATTTGGATAATTAGCAACTTGATTCAACTGGCATCGTTAATGCTAATGAATGGATACCTTATATATTACGTACAGCATTTCATATTCTTTTCTTGGGGTTTATTAGCATCATCATCATCATCATCACCATCATCATCATAATCACCACCATCATCCTCATCATTGTTATCATTATTGCAATTACTAATATGCTTATTACTATCATCATCACCATCACCACTATTATCACCACCATCATCATCACCATCACCACCATCACCACTATTATCACCATCATCATCATCACCACCACCATCATCACCACCATCATCATCAGCACTACATCATCATCATCACCACCACCACCACCACCACCATCACCACTACATCACCATCACCACCACCACTACATCACCATCACCATCACCACCATCATCATCACCACTACATCACCATCACCACCACCATCATCAATACTACATCACCATCACTACCACCATCACCACCATCACTATCACCACTACATCACCATCACCACCACCACCATCATCACTACTACATCACCATCACCACCATCACCATCATCATCACCACTACATCACCATCACCACCACCACCATCATCACTACTACATCACCATCACCACCATCACCATCATCATCACCACTACATCACCAGTGATGGTTATCAGAGTGGTGGATTGGCAGAGTAGAGGGTCGGACGCCATGCTTTGAAGCATAGAGTTACCTCCCTTTATGATCTGGGTTCAAATCCTGCCGAGTTTAACTTTGCCTTTCATCCTTACGGGGGTCGATAAAATAAAGTACCAGTAATGCACTGGGGTTATTGCTGGCCTTGTACAAAAAAAATAGAAACAATTATTTTGTTTCATTTTATTTGTTATATCCTTTGTTTTTGTTTTATATATTTGTTTTTACACACAGAAATGCCCATTTGTACTGTCCAGTACTGTCATATTTTGTGTCAACCCTCTGGTTAATAAAGAAAGCATTATTATTATTATTATCATCATCATCATCATCATCATCATCATCATATTTATTATTACTGTTGTTATTATTATTGTTGTTGTTGTTGTTGTTGTAACACTTATTCCATATCTGTTATTATCACTTACTTTGAATATATTAGTTTGAAAAGCTTCTTTCAGGATCTGCATTCTTTCCTAATTAATTATATATGTAGGAATTAATTATATATGCAAACCACTTGAAAAATCTTAATTCTTTTTGTTGGGGTTTTGTTTTGCTTTTTTTACTGATTCATTTCTCACAAAATTCAATAACAGATATTTCTGTAGATAATAGAATCTGTGTGTTCTTTGCTAATTAATACAATTGCTATTATTAACGACAACTGCATTGAAATCTGTATTAATGGCCGAGTTGAAGAAACTGAAGAAGCAATTTACTCTGATTCTAAATACTAGCCTGAAGATGTTTGCAACGAGGAATGGGATGAGGGAAAGGGGGTGTGCATATTATTATTATGGATTATGGACTGGCAGTATCGGTAGAGGGTCGGACGCCATGCTTTGTAGCAAAGAGTTACGGCCCTTTATGGTCTGAGTTCAAATCCCGCCGAGTTTAACTTTGCCTTTCATCCTTACGGGGTCGATAAAATAAAGTACCAGTAATGCACTGGGATAATTGCTGGCCTTGTGCCAAAAATAGAAACAATTATTATTATTATTATTATTATTATTATTATTATTATTATTGGATTGGCTGTAATCGATAGATCGTCGGACGCCATGCTTTGTAGCATAGAGTTACGTCCCTTTACATTCTGCATTCACATCCCACCAAGGTTAGCTTGCCTTTCATCCTTACGGAGTCAATAAAATAAAGTACCAGTAATGCACTGCAGTCAATTTAATCGACTTTTCCCTCCCCAATCATTATTATTATTATTATTATTATTAGTATTATTATTATATACATGTATGTGCATTGTATGACTGTTTTGAAAAGCCAATAGTTTTGACAAGACTTCAAAGTAAGCATTCAATATGAATAATAATAATAATAATATATATATATTATTATATATATTCCCAAAATGAGGAGATCTTTCCATATAATGTTTGTCATATTTACTTGAACTATTTTCTATTTTCAGTTAATCACAGCACCAAGTTTCCAGCTTATGAACGTGTGATTTTGACTGATGGTCAGTTTTAATTTCATATTTCAACCTTTAACCTCTTCAGTACCGTAGACAAGATAACTTGTTCTAACATGTATGCATTCCAGTGCTACGGATGAGATAACTCGTCCTAACATCTTGGAAAAATCATTTCCAACAGTTCATACCTTCAAAGTTATGAACTCATTTCAGCAGTTCATAACTTCAAAGTTATGAATTCATTTCCAACAGTTCATAACTTCAAAGTTATGAACTCATTTCCAACAGTTCATAACTTCAAAGTTATGAACTCATTTCCAACAGTTCATAACTTCAAAGTTATGAACTCATTTCAACAGTTCATAACTTCAAAGTTATGAACTCATTTCCAACAGTTCATAACTTCAAAGTTATGAACTCATTTCCAACAGTTCATAACTTCAAAGTTATGAACTCATTTCAACAGTTCATAACTTCAAAGTTATGAACTCATTTCAACAGTTCATAACTTCAAAGTTATGAACTCATTTCCAACAGTTCATATCTTCAAAGTTATGAACTCATTTCAACAGTTATTACTTCAAAGTTATGAACTCGTTTCCAACAGTTCATACCTTCAAGTCACCTCTCTCATAAGTACCCCCATCATAAGTTACCTTCATCATAAGTAAACTCCATCATAACTACCCGCCATCTTAAATAAACTCCATCATTAGTAACCTCAATCATAGATTACCTCTATCATAGGTTACCTCTGTCATAATTAACTCAGTCATAAGTCACCTCCATTACAACTACACCCTCCATCATAAATCCTGTCCATCCTACGACAGTATCCAATGTCTTATCTCCTATTTTACAGTGGGTTATGTACGTCCAGTGGTTATATTTGGTGCAGTTGCTGACATTGCCAAAGACCGTCTTCTCCAAGACTTGCCGGAGAAGTTTGATTCTCCTCGTAAGTTGATTTAAAATCTCTCTCTCTCTCTCTCTCTCTCTCTCTCTCGTGTAAACATAATAGCTAACATAAACGATATATATATACCATATAGCTGTTATATATATATATATATATACCATATAGCTGTTATATATATATATATACCATATAGCTGTTATATATATATATATATATATACCCGCTCTGTGTTGAAAATGTTTCTATTTTTATTGACAGAGAAGAGTGGACATGAAGATGATGGCAAGAAAAACCGAACAGGTGTTGTGAAACTTAGTGCTATTAATGGTGTTATGACTCAGGTAAGTTACATCATCTCTTACCTCAATCATATGTAACCTCGGTCATAACTAGTGTCTCTCATAAGTAAACTTCTTCGTATGTAACCCTCTATCATAACTAACCTCTGTCATAAGTAAACTTCATCATATGTAACCCTCAATCATAACTAACCTCTGTCATAAGTAAACTTCTTCATATGTAACCCTCTATCATAACTAACCTCTGTCATAAGTAAACTTCATCATATGTAACCCTCTATCATAACTAACCTCTGTCATAAGTAAACTTCATCATATGTAACCCTCTATCATAACTAACCTCTGTCATAAGTAAACTTCATCATATGTAACCCTCAATCATAACTAACCTCTGTCATAAGTAAACTTCATCATATGTAACCCTCAATCATAACTAACCTCTGTCATAAGTAAACTTCATCATATGTAACCCTCTATCATAACTAACCTCTGTCATAAGTAAACTTCATCATATGTAACCCTCTATCATAACTAACCTCTGTCATAAGTAAACTTCATCATATGTAACCCTCTATCATAACTAACCTCTGTCATAAGTAAACTTCATCATATGTAACCCTCTATCATAACTAACCTCTGTCATAAGTAAACTTCATCATATGTAACCCTCTATCATAACTAACCTCTGTCATAAGTAAACTTCATCATATGTAACCCTCTATCATAACTAACCTCTGTCATAAGTAAACTTCATCATATGTAACCCTCTATCATAACTAACCTCTGTCATAAGTAAACTTCTTCATATGTAACCCTCTATCATAACTAACCTCTGTCATAAGTAAACTTCATCATATGTAACCCTCTATCATAACTAACCTCTGTCATAAGTAAACTTCATTTGTAACCCTTGTCATAACTAACCTCTGTAATAATTAGCTTCTGACATAAGTAAACCTCATCATATGTAACTCTCTATCATAAGCATTCCCCTTCATAACTATGCTCTGTCATAATTATATCCCATTATAACTAACCCCCATGATAACTAACCCCTATTGTAAGTATCTACCATCAGAAATAACCCTGTCATAACTAAGCTCTTTCATAAATATAAGTAACCCACATCATAAGAAACTTCTGTCGTAAGTAACCATTGTGTATGTGTTTCTATTGAACTCACAAAATTATAATAGTGAGACCAATACTCTAACCATGTATGTGTGTGTGTATATGGTTCAGTTTTCCTATTTTGAATCTTCATCATCATCATCATCATCATCATCACCGTTTTACGTCCGTTCTTCCACGCTAGCATGGATTAGACGGGTTGTCCCGTTGTGGGCAGTGTCTGGTCGGCTGACCTTGTCTTGCTCATACGGGAACTGATTCTGGCCTGGTTTCTACAGCTGGATGCCCTTCCTAACACCAACCTCATTTACAGTGAGTGCTGGGTGCTTTTTTGCCATGGCACCTCCATGACCACTTTGCAGTGGGAGGGTGTGGGGGCATATTGTCTATATGCTTCAGCTTCGGCTTCGGTTTGTACCCGTGGGGGGGGGGGGTCTTCTGTATTACTGCTTGACGCCAGAGGTCACGGTGCTGTGTCATTGCCTTATATATATATATATATATATATATATATATATATAAGCAAAAGGGATAGAATAATAGAATAAATATAATTTTATAAATATAGTTTCCATTTATTAATATCATTGATATATATATATATATATATATATATATAGAGAGAGAGAGAGAGAGAGAGAGAGAGAGAGTTAGATACGCAACAAATTAGCCAACCGTACTTGAGAACACACATTTCACCCAAAAGATTCTTCTATATATACCTGCTATGGTTGTATAGCTTCTAATTGAATGGAAGGAAGCATGGGTGTAATGGTAACACATTGGTCCAGCAAACCAAAGATGTAGGTTTGTGTCCCATATACGTCAATACTCATCCTTTTTTCAATTCAGAGGGGTGTTTTTAAATCCTAACTAACAGACTAATTCTATTTAGTCAAATACGGTGTAAGCACATGTTACTACCTAATTTCCAAATTCACTAGCTGTTTCTAAACAAAGCCTGCTTTGTGTCTCTCTATTTATTTATTTATATATATATATATATATATCAATAAAAATAGACAAGGGATAATGTCCTCATCAGTAGTCTGCTGATTATCGTTTGTATTTCGACGCATTAAAGACTTATATATATATATATATTAGAAAGTGAGGTTTTTTTTACAAAATGAAAAATAACCGAGGTGTCCTACACGAGTGAAAGTATAAAGAAAAAAAGATGAAATCGAAAATGCAACTGGAGTCTTATTTTTTTTTAAAATATATATATTTATTTGGTTCCTTTACCGGTTTCGCAGTTTCAAAAGTAGAGTTGAGATGGAGGGTCATATATATATATATATATATATATATATATATAAGCAAAAGAAATTGAAAATGCAACTAGATTCTTTTAAGAATATCTATTTACTTTACCGATTTCATACTTCTTATGATTTTCAAAAGAGTAACATTGAGATGGAGGGTTTATGTTTCTGTTGTCTTGCATCTAGTTGGAGTTTGAAAGTTCTTTCTGTTTTATACGAAAAAAGTGGCTCAGATTGTTATTTCTTTAAAATGTAATTTGGTTGGTTGATGATTGCCAGAAAAAATGGCTCAAAATTCTATTTGCTATTTTATTTGTTTGCCATTTTATGTTTGAGTTTCTTTTCTTTAAAAATCTTCAGAATAAACACTGCTTGTTAGATATTACTCCTGATTCAGTTGAAAAGCTCAACTTTGCCCAGTACTACCCCCTGGTAATTTTTGTGGCATCAGAGACGAAGGCTGCTATGAAAGATGTTCGCTCACGTTGGGCCAAAAACTCTAGCAAGAACCTCAAAAAGCTCTACGAAGAATCAGTGAAATTGGAGAAGTTCTACAACTATTTATTTACAGGTAATTTTTCATCATCAACATCATTATCATCACCATCATCACCATCATTATCACCATCATCATCATCATCATTGTTATCATGAAAATCTGCAGTGTACTCCAGTCCTAAGTGTACCCCAGTATTATTTTTAGATATAATTGATCAGTCCACCCTGTTTATATCTAAGCCCTAAGTCTACTTCTTGTATTTTTTTCAAATAATACTGAGTGACCCCAAAATCACTAGACTATTTTATATATATTTTATTTTGAAGCGGTCTAGTAACTTTTGGGCCACCCTGTTTATATCTGTACCACCTTCAACTATAAATTCATCAGGCTCCCCTCTATAAATTAATATGACAACCCTGTATAAATTAATATGGCCACCCTGTATAAATTAATATGACAACCCTGTATAAATTAATATGGCCACCCTGTATAAATTAATATGGCCACCCTGTATAAATTAATATGGCCACCCTGTATAAATTAATATGACAACCCTGTATAAATTAATATGGCCACTCTGTATAAATTAATATGGCCACCTGTTTATATCGGCACCCTTGTATCACATTCAGTATAAATTCATCAGACCACCCCTATATAATTCATCAGTCCACCCTGTTTATATATAAGTTGTTATTGTTTCTCTCCCAGGTACAATTATCCATAACAGTAGTGATAGTTGGTATCGTAAACTGAAGGAAATGATTGACTTCCAACAGAAACAACAAATATGGATGTCGGAAAAACCGGTTCGTATTTTCAGTCTTTTCATTGAAATTCCTTTTTTTTTTTGTAAATGATTTTTTTTTTTTTGTGAGTATGTTTGGTTTCATTACCATATCTTTAACCTCTTCAGGGCTGTAGATGAGATAACTCGTCCTAACTTGTATGCATTCCAGTGCCACGGACAAGATAACTCATCCTAACTTGTTTGAACTCGTTTCCAACAGTTCATAACTTCAAAGCTAGATGGGGTTACTAGTTTATTGATGTGATGTTTGTCAATCATTCAGATATGTGTTGTTGATAAATGTTTGTTAAAAAAATAGTCATTTTACTGGTAAAAAAAGCCATCACAGCAACTGTGGCTGTGTAAAATATACGTGGCGGTCAACAGGTTAATGTAAAACACTGCCTATGATTTTTCAAATTATTTTGAAAATAATCAAGAATTTGGAGATTTAGTAATATAATTAACTTTATTTAGCTGGTGTTTGGAACATAACTTAACCCTTTAGCATTTACATCGCCCTGTATTTACTATTGTATTTTCATGGTAAAGGCTTTATTTCACATAATTATCCCACATAATATTGAAATTTATGAAATTTTGATATTGTTTATTTTGAGAACAATACATTAACATCAGTATGAGCAGCCGGTTTGAACAGAAAGAGGTGAGAGAATTCTGGCCAGATATGGCCGGTTTAAAGGCTAAAGTGTTAACCCTTCAGCATTTGAACCGGCGATATCTGGCCAGAATTCTCTCACCTCTTTCTGTTCAAACGGGCCATACCTGGCTGCTCATACTGACATTAAGGTATTATTCTCAAAATAAATAATACTTGTTTCTACTTTAGGCACAAGGCCAGCAATTACCCAGTGCATTACTGGTACTTTATTTTATCGACCCCGTAAGGATGAAAGGCAAAGTCAACCTCGGCGGGATTTGAACTCAGATCGTAAAGGGACGTAACTATGCTGGAACGCATGACGTCCGACCCTCTACCGATACTGCCAATCCACCGCCCTCAAAATAAATAATATTGAAATCTTGTAGACAGCCAGACAGACTAAATCTAAGTGTATTTATCATCTTTTGACTTACCGATTCTAAAGAAACCCTCGTTAAATAAATAATTAAATGTACTAATTGTAAGAGTTTTATTGTGTTTCAGCTGACAGATTCTAAACACGATGATTTCCTGTTTCCAATGTCAACCCGACTCAGTATGGTAGCCTCTCCCGAGACAGAACAAGCTCTAAACCGGCCTGTTGATGATATTGATACGTTACCCGCTAAATCAGCCCCTCTCATGCGTTCCTCATCTGACCCCAGCATAGCAACAATTGACAGAATTCCAGCTATTCCACCCTACCCCTCACCACTAAACTACAAACGAAATGTAATTACTATCTATATAACTTTTGATTTTATATGTGTGTGTGTGTATATATATATATATATATGTGTGTGTGTGTGTGTGTGTATATATGTATATATATATATATATATATATATATATATATATATATATATATATATATATATATATGTATGTATATATATATATATGTGTGTGTGTGTGTGTATAGATATATGTATATATATGTGTGTGTGTGTGTGTATAGATATATGTATATATATGTGTGTGTGTGTAAAAGGTAAACAGAAATAACAACACAATCAGTACAGTATATGGAAGGAATATATTAGGTTAACACTTGATATAGCAGGAAGAGGGTCTTAATGTTTTGGACGCTTGTCCTTCATCAGAAGAAAGAATGAGAAATAAAATAGATTGAGGGGACGGGCGGGATGGAATTGGAAAAGATGTCTTTAGATAAAAATAACAGGTCCATTCATGTTGACATCTCAGTATTTCAGAAGAAAAAGCAAAGAAAAAAGAATGCTCTATGTATAATACAGAGCTATTTAATTAGAAAGTAAACAACACAATATATAACTACTCCATTACCGAAGGTTTTGTCTAGGGTCCTGAAACCTTTGGTAATGGATTAGTTATATATTGCGTTGTTCACTTTCTAATTAAACATATATATATATACTTATTTTTCTTCTTCGCCCACTTATTCCTGAGAGGGTCGTTGGGGCAGAGTCCTGAAGCACTCCTTCTAGTGGGTCTGTCAGAAGCAACCCCCTCCAACTGATCTGGCTGGATCCCCAAGTGTGACCAGCCAAGCTCATGGATGTTATCCAACCATCTTGCTCAGGGTCTCCTGCTGGTTTGTTTTGCCCGTAAAATCTGTCCAGTGATTTTTTCCTGAGACATTCTAACCACATGCCCATAATATCGGAACCATTATTGGCTAGTTTTCTACAGCTGGATGCCCTTCTTAATGCCAACCTCATTTACAGTGTAGGCTGGGTGCTTTTTGCCATGACACCTACATGACCACTTTACAGTGTGGACTGGGTGCTTTTTGTCGCAACACTTACACAACCACTTTAGAGTGTAGGCTGGGTGCTTTTTGCCGTGACACCTACATGACCACTTTACAGTGTGGACTGGGTGCTTTTTGTCGCAACACTTACACAACCACTTTAGAGTGTAGGCTGGGTGCTTTTTGCCGTGACACCTACATGACCACTTTACAGTGTGGACTGGGTGCTTTTTGTCGCAACACTTACACAACCACTTTAGAGTGTAGGCTGGGTGCTTTTTGCCGTGACACCTACATGACCACTTTACAGTGTGGACTGGGTGCTTTTTGTCGCAACACTTACACAACCACTTTAGAGTGTAGGCTGGGTGCTTTTTGCCGTGACACCTACATGACCACTTTACAGTGTGGACTGGGTGCTTTTTGTCGCAACACTTACACAACCACTTTAGAGTGTAGACTGGGTGCTTTTTGCCGTGAGACCTACATGACCACTTTACAGTGTGGGCTGGGTGCTTTTTGTCGCAACACTTACACAACCACTTTAGAGTGTAGGCTGGGTGCTTTTTGCCGTGACACCTACATGACCACTTTACAGTGTGGGCTGGGTGCTTTTTGTCGCAACACTTACACAACCACTTTAGAGTGTAGGCTGGGTGCTTTTTGCCGTGACACCTACATGACCATTTTACAGTGTGGGCTGGGTGCTTTTTGTCGCAACACTTACACAACCACTTTAGAGTGTAAGCTGGGTGCTTTTTGCCGTGACACCTACATGACCACTTTACAGTGTGGGATGGGTGCGTTTTGTCATAGTATTCAAATCTTTACAGTAAGTCATTACTAATATCAATAACAACTTACTGCATTAAAGAATACTAACAACCAGTCAAGCCATTCTTCTCTTTTTTCAAATATCCACACATGTGTCTGTATACAGCTTCTGTACTCCCCAGTACTCTTCATGTTTCTTCTCTAACTCTACCTTTCTTTAGGAGAACAGTATATCACACACAAAGGAACCTCCTTACTCGGAGAATCATCAATCACCCATCAGATACAAAGAAGGTAAGTTCTCAGTCTCCACAGTCCAGTCATCTATATATAATACAATAATTATAACGAGCCATGGCTTAGTAGGTAGAGCGTCGGGCTTACAATCACAAGGTTGTGAGTTTGATTCTCAGACCAGGCTTTGCGTTATGTTCTTGAGCAAGACACTTTATTTCACATTGCTCCAGTTTACTCAGCTGTAGAAATGAGTTGCAACGTCACTGGTGCCAAGCTGTATCAGCCTTAACCTTTCCCTTGGACAATATCATATATATACTGTATATAGTGTTTATATAATGTACATAGTGTATTTATAATGTACGTAGTGTATATATAATGTATGTCATCATCATCATCATTTCATTTTACGTCCGCAAGGGTGGGACGGGAACTGATTCTGGCTTGATTTCTACAGCTGGATGCCCTCCCTAACACCAACCTCATTAACAGTTAGTGCTGGGTGCTTTTTTGCCGCGACACCTCCACGACCACTTTGCAGTGGAATGACATGGACCCCAGTCCCTATCATCTCATTTCTACAGCTGAGTAAACTGGAGTAATGTGAAATAAAGTGTCTTGCTCAAGGAAGCAACACATCACTCAGTCTGAGAATTGAACTCACAAACTTTCGATTGCAAGGCCAATGCTCTAGCCACTAAGCCATGTGCCTCCATCTATATATATATATATAAGCATATATATATATATTCTTGCACCAAGAAAAATATAAACATCGGTGAGAAAGGAGCTTAGGAATTTATTTGCTTTAACATATGTTTCTACCTTCACATATATATATATATATATATATATACATACATATATATATATATATTAGTGAAAAAGAACAAAGGAACTATTATGACATTATAACAAGTTTATTGCCGACAGCCGTTTCGTCCGACCACATGGTGGGACTTATCAAGGCATATAACATGTGATTGTAAGGTCATTATTTAGACCTTACAATCACATGTTATATGCCTTGAAAAGTCCCACCATGGGGTCGGATGAAACGGCTGTCGGCAATAAACTTGTTATAATGTCATAATAGTTCCTTTGTTCTTTTTCACTAATATTTCTGCTCTGCGTATACGCATAGAGCTTAACTAGCTACCGTCACATATTTGGTAGGTCAGACGTGATCATCACGATTCACGTATGACCTACCATACATCTTACTTATTATATATATATATATATATATATATATATATATATATATATATATATATTAGTCTATTACATTCTATTATGTGTTCCAGTCAGGAAGCTGAGGGCATGATGGGGCACTGCTATTGATGCCATTGATATATATATATTTTTTTTTTTTTTTTTTTAATGAAAACAGACGGCTGGATTCCAAATATTCCTTTAATGTTGCAAAAATCACAATACGTATTTCTGTGGCCTGCTTATGTCATCAAATCATGATATAAGACTTTTTGCCGATATCATCAGGTGTAAATTGCAAAGATTAAGTAATCAATTACTGGATTGCGGCAAACATAAACAGAGAATAGAATTGGTTCGGAAATGACAAACCAGTCAGTGTGACTTCTATAAGAAACCACCTTGTATATATATATTTGGCAGATTTAAATATATATATACATATATATATATATATATATATTTAAATCTGCCGGCCAAACAACATCTCTTCACTGGTTGCTTTGAACACCTACACACAGATCCTCTCTTGTTAATGGGTTTTTAAGCCCCAAAATATTTGAGATAATTAAATTTGCTAAGTTAAAATTCTATTGTTCTCGTTCTTTCCTCTATAACTCCTCTTACCTTGACACTTTTAATCTTGTACGCATTGTAGGGCTTTCAAATATTTAAACTTATTTAAATTTGTATTTTGTATATATATATATATATATATATATATATATTTATATATATATATATGTGTGTATATGTATTATAGTTCCCTGGGCCATAACAAAGGATTTTAATTTATATCAATTAAATATAAATACTTCTTTCATTTGGTGGAGAATTTTTTTATTTTATTTATTTTTTAAATCAATTTTCAATTTTGTTGAATTAAAAAATTGTTTTTCATATTTTTATAAATTTTTTTTTACATTGTTTTACTTTTATTTTATTAATTTATTTGGGATTTTTTTTAAATTAGATTTTAATTTTACTTTTATTTCATTTTATTTTTTGTTGAATTGAAAAAAATTTTTTTTTTAATTTCCTAATTTGTTCAATTTATATTTTTGTTTTTATTTTATTAATTTACTTTTGTTTTGAAATTTTGTGATTGATTTTTTTAGATTTGTACAGTAGTCTTCCCGAGGATCGTTATTACCCATCTTATTATGCCCAGAATCACTCAAGAGAGTGGTCCTCTCATAACCGGGCCAATATTGACCCTTACGCTACCCTTACCCCTAGTGAACGGTTACACTCTCAGCAGCTAGAAGATGGTAAGGAGAACCATTGATTTAACGACATCTTTTCATTTCCAGATATATATATAATAGTAATTATATATAATATATATATATATATAATAGTAATTATATATAATATATATATATATATAATAGTAATTATATATAATATATATATATATATAATATTATTTATATTATTTATAATATATATATATATATATATATATATATATATATATAGTTATACTTTGGGAGGGTCATGCTGCCAATAAAAACACACACACCTGTTAGTTTTCACTTCAATTTATTATAAATTGAAGTGAAAACCAACAGGTGCCTGTGTTTTTATTGCCAGCATGACCCTACCAAAGTATAACAATATCTGTTTCAACACACGTTTTTAGATAAGAATTCTTGCAAAACATATTTAAAAACAAAGTATATATATATATTTATATAATATTATATATATATATATATATATATATATATTTGTATATGCCTCCATATAACCTTCAATTAGTAAATCCATGTGTTGACACAAGTAAAATATCATGACTAATCATCATCATCATCATCATTTGACATCTATATTACATATATGTATTTATACACAATATCTATGTAACTATATCTCTCTCTCTCTCTCTATATATATATATATATATATATATATATATATATATATATATATATATATATATATATATAAATAAAACAGTCAATCGACAAGATCCCAGACCTCATTTGCTTAATGAGTGGGGTGGAGTTTGTCAAATCGCGGATATAACACATTGCCTGGTCCAGGAATTGAACTCACATCCTCACGATTGCGAATCCAATTCTCTAACCATTCAGCCACATGGCCTCACTATATATAACTATATATATACCGTATTTCCCAGCGCCGAAGACGCTTTGTCCTCGAGGATGGACCCTAATTTTGAGAACCAAAAATTTGAAAAAAAATCATAAACAAGCTTCAGCCTCGAGAATGCATGGTAGATTTTTTTATACTTATTTTATGAAAAAAATAACGTCTTGGATGCCAGGAAATACAGTATATATATTTCCTACATGTGTTGATATCCAGTCAATAGGAATCTGCTACATGGTTTATTACACAGTCTATATGCAGTTATATATATGTATTGTTGCAATATATATTAATTCATATTCCATATATGTATTAAGTCACAATCTGCATATAATTGTTCCTACTTTTGGCACAAGGCCAGCAATTACCCCCAGTGCATTACTGGTACTTTATTTTATTGACCCCCCGTAAGGATGTAAGGCAAAGTTAACCTCGGTGGGATTTGAACTCAGAAGGTAAAGGGCCATAACTCTATGCTGCAAAGCAACGTGTCTGATGTTCTACCGATTACTGCCAATCCACCACCTATATATAATTGTTTCTACTTTAGGCACAAGGCCAGCAATTACCCAGTGCATTACTGGTACTTTATTTTATCGACCGCGTAAGGATGAAAGGCAAAGTCAACCTCGGCGGGATTTGAACTCAGATCGTAAAGGGACGTAACTATGCTGGAAAGCATGGCGTCCGACCCTCTACCGATACTGCGAACCACCTATATATAATACGTGTATGTATGAACACACACTCTCTCTTCACATGCATACATACACATATGTACATTGATACACAAACTATGTATATATAGTAATAATAAATGTGAAGACTAAAATCCGAAGAGGGCCCTATATATATATATACATATATATATATATAGGAAAATGTTTGACCCCAACGGCAGAGCTCAAGCCGTTTCAACGGCTATTTCTGGACTAAATTAGAATTTTAAAAATTCCAATTTAGTCCAGAAGTAGCCGTTGAAACGGCTTGAGCTCTGCTGTCGGGGTCAAACATTTTCCTATTACCCACTCTACTACCCTAAGTATTAAGTACTCTGGTACGTTATGATCCATCTGGTTCCTAACCACACCTCCTTTGTTATATATATATAGGAACGAGTTCCTATTACCCACTCTACTACCCTAAGTATTGAGTACTTTGGTGCGTTATGGTCCACCTGGTTCCTTACCACATTTCCTTCGTTATATATATATATATATATATATATATATATATATATATATAATATAAAAAAAACGAAAAATCAGTGATGCATCTAGACTCAGTTCATTGCGTGTTACAATTGTTTTGCCGGCAGATAGCTCGAGACACGATCATTGTATGAATCTGCCTGATTCTATAACTGCGGATTCTTCGGACACATGCAATGCTTTCGGAGCAAATTTTCTCACTGGCAATTCGTTGCCTTATATATATATATATATATATATATATATATATATATAAGGGTTAAAATACTGGAGCGTGTTGGAGTTAAACACCCTCTTTGTATTATAGAAATGACAGTAAAAGGTATAGCTCAATGTAGTTAAACAGAGCCGAAAAATTAAGAGAGTAAAACAAAGAAGCCTTCAATACATCAAAAGTCTTTATTAGCCGACAATGTTTCGTCCTATTAAGGACTCATCAGGGCAATTAAAACAACAAGAAGTAATATCGGCAGATACAAGCCGGAAGCTCCGAAGAATATGGAGTGTACATACACTAAAGTATTGCAAAAATATATAATAAAAATAATAAAAATATATATATAATTTTATTATTTTTATTATATATTTTTGCAATACTTTAGTGTATGTACACTCCATATTCTTCGGAGCTTCCGGCTTGTATCTGCCGATATTACTTCTTGTTGTTTTAATTGCCCTGATGAGTCCTTAATAGGACGAAACATTGTCGGCTAATAAAGACTTTTGATGTATTGAAGGCTTCTTTGTTTTACTCTCTTAATATATATATATATATATATAAGGCAACGAATTGCCAGAGTTGTTAAGACGTCAGATAGAATGCTTTACAGTATTTGTCCCACCTCATTGCACGCTCAGAGTTCAAATCCCGCTGTGGTCAACTTTGCCTTCCATCCTTTCGAGGTTTCGAGGTCAATAGAAAAAGTACCAGTCTAGTACTGGGGTAAATTCTTCCTCTATAGAACAAATCAGCTGTGTTCAGACCTGGAGAGGGTTGGGCTCCACCAGGTTTAAATGTGCCCTAGACACACCGTATGATGGTGCCTCTACGACCCCCACAAGGAGTTATGGGATCTTTATGGAGTTATGGGATCCTTATCCTTATATATATATATATATATACCTACACACAAAGTTTAACTTTTCCATTTCCAGATCCTTATTCAAGTCGTAGATACCAGGAATTTCCACAGAATCATTGGAAACGGGATGAACATCTCCCCCACTCACATCACAACCCATCCTCACCACCGTCACATCCTGAACAAAGTCCATCTCATGATCAAAAGGTTCGGATACGTTTTATAAAGTTTCTTTTCACCATCATCATCATCATCATCATCATCATCATCATCATCATCATCTCCACCACCACCGCCACTATCATCACCACCACCATCACCACCACCACCACCACCACACACATTTGCCATCACCACCACCACCACCACACATACACCACCATCACCACCACATCCACTACCACCACCACCACTACATCCACTACCACCATCACCACCACTACCACCATCACCACCACCACATCCACTACCACCATCACCACCATCACCACCACCATGTCCACTGCCACCACCACATCCACTACCACCACCACATCCACTACCACCATCACCACCACCATGTCCACTGCCACCACCACATCCACCACTGCCACCACCACATCCACTACCACCACCACATCCACTACCACCACCACCACATCCACTACCACCATCACCACCACCATGTCCACTGCCACCACCACATCCACCACTGCCACCACCACATCCACTACCACCACCACCACCACCATGTCCACTGCCACCACCACCACCACATCCACTACCACCACCACCACATCCACTACCACCACCACCACATCCACTGCCACCATGTTTATCTCCTATATTGGCATGGGTTGTAGAAGTTGTCACATTCTGAAACAGGACAGATTACTCATGTGTTACTTATATGTTCCATGTTGGCATGGTTTCTATGGCTGTATGCCGTTCCTAATGCCAACCACTTTATAGATTGAACTGGGAGCATTTTATTGTAGCACCAGCACTACCACTTTACGGATAGTACTGGGTGTATTTTATCATGGCACCCGAACTACTACTTTACAGAGTGTCCTAGGTGCATTTTATCATGGCACCAGTACTACCACTGGATCATGTTCTGGAATTCATCAAACCCTTACAAATACAGTTAACCCCCGGTATTCACGGGGGTTACGTTCCTGCGAAGAGTGAAAAACCACGAATATTGGATATGGTCCAATGCTTATAAACGTCAAAACACAACGTAAGATATAAGCCGGCAAATACTCTATATTGTTATTAATAATGTAGCGTTAAAAAGTGTGAAAAAATATATATTGTCACAAAAAAACCCATTAAAAAAATCACGGAAGATATTTAAGCTTCCGCGAATATGCAGTGGTTTTCACAAACAATTATTAGTTAGATCCTTAGAAAAATTCCGCAAATAACCAGGACTGCGAATGTCAGGACCTCGGATGCTGGAACTGTGAATACCAGGGGTACTCTGTATGGGGAAAACAAATATAAAATGCTAACTCTGAGTGATTTTATTCTATTTTCAGATTTACAATGATTCATCTTCATACAGTAGTGATTCATACAGTCGGTACACATCAAATCCAGCTAACAAACATGATGATAGCAAACTCCAGGAGAAATTTGGTTCATTGTTTAACACAAAGCGCATTGATCGCACTGCATCCTCACATGACCCATATCGTTTTACTCGCAGCACGGCCAACCCCGTCAACACCATCAATGTAGATAAAGCTAAATTATCTGATTTATCAGCCAAATATCGGTAAGGCAGCACCATTTCATTTTCACCACCATTTTGAACTAAACAGTTGATAATTATATAGAGTGGTGTGGTGTGGTGTGCTCATATGTGGGGATACAATAAAATAGCTTATAAAACAGAGCACACCACTCTTTATACTAAATTTATCCCCTCAGTGGTTTTTAAAAGTCTGAGAGATCGGCTATGTATATATGATGTTTGTTGATATATATATATATATATATATATATATTTAAATTTATAGATGTCATGTTTCAGATAATCTCAAACATGCACCTTATCATCTAAGAATAAGCTCAAAGAAAAATTCAAGGAATAAATCTAAGCATTTAATCATTACAAAATAGTGAATGACATATATATATATATTTATAAGTATATATATATTTATATATATATATATATATATATATAGTATTAAGGATACTATTTATGGTTATGTATATACTAAAACTATTTATAGTTATATATATTTTAAACCCTAAACAGTGAAAGACAGTAATTAATTACTACCTTATTACCAGTAAGATAAATAGCTCAATGTAATAACATC
>OZ024760.1:6797858-6807858 GCA_964016885.1 Eledone cirrhosa
CTCTATTCTGTCCTGTGGAGTTATCTTCCCTTGTTTTACTTGATAAATACAAGGTGGCTTAAAAGTCTCTCATCATTTTAAACCTTGAAAAATGTTTTTGATATAAATGTAAAGAAGAGGGTGATGGATTGGCAGTATAGGAGGGTCCGAAATATTTGCTTGAGTGGGATTTTCTTCTCTGAAGACCTGCTGTCCAGCTCTCCTGAGAATTTCTTACCACTGTCCCTTTACGTTCTCATTTCAAATCCTGTCAAGATTAACTCTGCCTTTCATTCAAACAGGGTCAATAAAATAAAGTACCATTAACACACTGTGGTTGATTTAACCCTTTAGCATATAAACCAGCCTGCATTCTCTCACTGCTCTCTGTTCAAATCGTCCATAATTGACCCCTCATACTGACGTTAAGGTATTGTTCTCAAAATAACTAATATCAAAATCTCATAGATTTGATATTATGTGAGGTAAAGCCTTTACCTTGAAAATACAATAGTAAATATAGAGTAATGTAAATGTTATGTGAGGTAAAGCCTTTACCTTGAAAATACAATAGTAAATATAGAGTAATGTAAATGTTATGTGAGATAAAGCCTTTACCATGAAAATACAATAGTAAATATAGAGTAATGTAAATGCTAAAGGGTTAATCGACTTTCTCCTCTCTCGAATTTGTTGCCGTTGTGTCTAAATCAGAAACCAATCCAAATGTAAAGAAGTTTTCCCAAAACCCTTTTGATAATAAGCCACCTATGATTGTTCACAGTTCTAGTACATCAAAGAAATAGTTTAGGAAACTAATTCAGCACTGGATATCTTGTGTTGTTCTTTAGGCTACCATAACTATAGGTAAAATTCCATTATAACAAATTTTTCAGTATAACAATTTTTTTTTTCAATCCCCGAAGTAATAACAAACAAACGCTTGATTTGTTTTGGTTGATTTCCTTATAAAGAATTTTTCATTACAACAAATATCTTTTTTTTATACCTTACGAATTTCGCTATAACGGAATTTCACTATATATATATATATATATATATACAATATTAATAAATGGAAACTATATTTATAAAACCATATTTATTTCATTATATATATTTCAAGGATACCAAGTTACATTATGGTATGCCTTCATCAGACAAAATACAATATATAACAGTTTTATAAATGGACATTGACGTACCCCTTTTAAAAATTGACCGTTGTTTTTGGAGGCCAACAATTTAAATAAAACTTTTGCATATATATATATATATATATTGGGAGCTGTCAATCTAAAATGGAAAGTGTCTTTTGTGCCACCCTGTATTTCAATGTTATTTTTGTCAACTCCTCTTCCTCCTTTTTTTGTTTGTTTGTTTGTTTGTTACCCTTCATATTCTCACCTCTTTGCTTTCAACACATTTATTTGCCATCAATTTATTTTACTTAGATTGCTTTTACTGATCAATGTGGATGTCCTCCATGTATATATATATATATATATATATATATATATATATATATATATATATAGTTATATGTATGTTTTCTGCCTAAATTTGTCTCTATGTTTTCTTTCTTTTCTTTTTTTACTCTCATCTATCTTTCCGATTATCTCTTTTTCTACATTCTGATGAAGGACTATCGTCTGAAACGTTAAAACTCTGTTCCTACTATATCAAGCATCAAAAACTAATATATATCATTATCTCATTATTGTATTATATTTGTTCTCCCCCGTTTTCTTCCTTGTCTTTTCTTTTACACACACACACACTCATATATATATATATATGTGTGTGTGTGTGTGTTTGTATACACATATGTTTGTGTGTGTCTATATATATATGTATGTGTATATATATATATATATATATATATATATATATATGCCTGTGTGTGTTTGTATATACATATGTTTGTGTGTGTATATATATGTATGTGTGTGTGTGTATATAAATATATATATATAAGTATTGAAGTTTCCGTTGAAAATAGAAAAAGTCATAGGAGTGAAGAGTGCTCTCTTATATATATATGTATATACATATGTTTGTGTGTGTCTATATATATGTTTGTGTGTGTATATATATATATGTGTGTGTGTGTGTGTGTGTGTGTGTAGATTCCCAAGTTGCATTGGAGGACAACCACAGTTAAAAAATATCTGCTGGATTGCATTACGGTATTTTAGCAAGATTTTTTTAAAAAGAATAATTGTTTCTACCCAGTACATTACTGGTACTTTATTTTATTGACCCCCGTATGGATGAAAGGCAAAGTTAACCTCGGCAGGATTTGAACTCAGATCGTAAAGGGACGTAACTATGCTGGAAAGCATGTCCGACCCTCTACCGATACTGCCAATCCACCGCTTAAAAAGAATAATATTATACAACCATTATCGGTCTCTTGCCCGAGTCGAATGGTCCCTGCTGGGTCTCATGACAATATTCTAGCAGAATTTGAAAATAACTAAATATTATACAACCATTATCGGTCTTTTGCTCGAGTCGAATGGTCCCTGCTGGGTCTCATGACAATATTCTAGCAGAATTTGAAAATAACTAAATATTATACAACCATTATCGGTCTTTTGCTCGAGTCGAATGGTCCCTGCTGGGTCTCATGACAATATTCTAGCAGAATTTGAAAATAACTAAATATTATACAACCATTATCGGTCTTTTGCTCGAGTCGAATGGTCCCTGCTGGGTCTCATGACAATATTCTAGCAGAATTTGAAAATAACTAAATATTATACAACCATTATCGGTCTTTTGCTCGAGTCGAATGGTCCCTGCTGGGTCTCATGACAATATTCTAGCAGAATTTGAAAATAACTAAATATTATACAACCATTATCTGCCTCTTGCTCGAGTCGAATGGTCCCTGCTGGGTCTCATGACAATATTCTAGCAGAATTTGAAAATAACTAAATATTATACAACCATTATCGGTCTCTTGCCCGAGTCGAATGGTCCCTGCTGGATCTCATGACAATATTCTAGCAGAATTTGAAAATAACTAAATATTATACAACCATTATCGGTCTTTTGCCCGAGTCGAATGGTCCCTGCTGGGTCTCATGACAATATTCTAGCAGAATTTGAAAATAACTAAATATTATACAACCATTATCGGTCTTTTGCCCGAGTCGAATGGTCCCTGCTGGGTCTCATGACAATATTCTAGCAGAATTTGAAAATAACTAAATATTATACAACCATGATCTGCCTCATGTCATGGTCGAGTGATTCCACTCTTGTAGTGAAAGTGATGGATTGGTTGAAAGCTGTACTTCAGTGATCTCATTAAAAAATATTTAGTGAAGCAGGAAACACTAGAATATTTCAATGAAGAATTTGGTTTTGGAATCTCTTTTATCCTTCCAAGGTCTCTAAAATAAAATACCAGTCATATACTGTGGTTATCATAATGGAATGGTACTGTATACACAAAGTTTTTCACCTTGTGTCTAAATTAGAAAATGTAGTTGTTTATTGTTGCTGTTGTTACTATTGTTGTTATTGTTGTTGTTATTGTTGTTACTGTTCTTATTATTATTTATATATGTAATTCAACTAAGCTAACCAAAATAAAAAAAATAAAAAAATTTCTTGCTTGTAAAAAAAATTTTCTTTATCATTTTAAAAGATATCTGAATCAATATATGGGTATGTGTGTGTATATATGCATACTTATATACAAGTATGTATATATATATATTTACATATATATGTAAGTATATATATATCTATATATATATATCATCATCATCATTTTACGTCCGCTTTTCCCTGCTTGCAAGGGTGGGACGGGAACTGATTCTGGCTTGATTTCTACAGCTGGATGCTCTTCCTAACACCAACCTCATTTACAGTGAGTGCTGGTTGCTTTTTTTGCCGTGGCGCCTACACGACCACTTTACAGTGTGGGCTGGGTGCTTTTTTACTGTGGCACCTCCACGACCACTTTGCAGTGCAATGATAGGGACCCCAGTCCCTATCATCTCATTTCTACAGCTGAGTAAATTGGAACAATGTGAAATAAAGTGTCTTGCTCAAGGAAACAACACATCACCCGTTCCAAGTATTAACAAATGTTTCATTGGTCCAGCGTGTTTAAAAACTGCTACCCGCAGTGTGCCTCGGCACTTGATTTTAATTACAGTTTACACCAACCAAATTCTCAAAGAAAAAAGTAAACATGTTGTTGAATGAAACAATGGCGGATATTAGAACTATCCTCGATACAGAGAACTCTTAACCTCTACTTGGATTGCCTTAAACGATACCTCGTTAATTTAAATATATATATATACACAACCCATGCTAGCGTGGAAGATAGACGTTAAACGATGATGATGATGACATATATATATATATGTATATATATATATATACACACACACATATATATATATATACAATATTAACAAATGGAAACTATATTTATAAAACCATATTTATTTCATTATACATATTTCAATCGTATGTTTACTCCAAATACTTGTTGGGTGCTTTATATCAGTTATAAAAATATTTGCTTGTTGTATCCCAACAATTTAAATAGAACTTTTGCATATATATATATATATATACTTTTAATCAATGAAAAAAGATTAATCAATGAAAAATTACGCTATATTTTAAATAATTTATGAAACATTTAAACCAACTGTAATGTTTTCTCCCAGTCACTTAAACCCTCCATGTGTTGAGTTTTTTCTAGTCATATGCTTGGTGGTCACCGATCTGTCCAGCTCGTTTGTCTCCCAGCATATCAGGAAAATAATTATACATCTTCTATGTATTTTATCTGAGGAGGACATGTTTTGCTTTATGTTATACATAAAACTTTGCATCTTCGAAATATATATAATGGAATAAATAGAGATGATATAAAGTAATATATCTTTCTTTTATTACTCTTATTATTATATATACTTATCCTTATGAGGTCGATAAAATAAAGTACCAGTAATACACTGGGTAATTGCTGGCCTTGTGCCAAAAAGGTAGAAACAATTATTATATATACTTATATATATAAGGGCAGTGGATTGGCAGTATCGGTAGAGGGTCGGACGCCATGCTTTGACGCATAGAGTTACAGCCCTTGCCATTCTGAGTTCAAATCCCGCCGAGGTTAACTTTGCCTTTCATCCTTACGGGGTCGATAAAATAAAGTACCAGTAATGTACTGGGTAATTGCTGGCCTTGTGCCAAAAAAGTAGAAACAATTATTATATATACTTTTATATATGTGTATATATATATATATATATATATATCATCATTTTACGTCCGCTTTTCCCTGCTTGTATATATACGTATATATATATATATATGTATATATGTATATATGTGAAGACGCGTGGCTGAGTGGTAAGAGAATTGAACTCTCAATCGTGAGGTTGTGAGTTCGATTCCTGGACTAGGTGATGCGTTATGTCCTTGAGCAAGACACTTCATTTCACGTTGCTCCTTCTACCTGGAGTTGCGACCGATAGATAGTATTAGCAATTGGAAAGACCAACGGAAACATTGTTTCCTCGGTCCGATTTGACGAAAGTCAATCAACTGTCATATGTATATATATATGTATATATATATGTATATATATATGTATATATATATGTATATATATCATCATTTTACGTCTGCTTTTCCCTGCTTGTATATATATGTCTATATATATATATGTATATACGTGTATATATATGTATATATGTATATATGTGTATATATATGTATATATATATGTATATATATCATCATTTTACGTCTGCTTTTCCCTGCTTGTATATATATGTCTATATATATATATATATATATGTATATATGTGTATATATATGTATATATGTATATATGTGTATATATATGTCTATATATATATGTATATATATATATATGTATATATGTGTATATATATGTCTATATATATGTCTATATATGTATATATGTGTATATATATGTCTATATATATATATATATGTATATATGTGTATATATATGTCTATATATATATATATATATGTATATATGTGTATATATATATATGTATATGAATTATTCAATTATTTAACATTCTCCGTCTAATTCCACAGAACCTACAGTGGTTGGGATTACAATCCAGCACAGCCTTACCGAGCTGACCACATGAGGCCATCACTGTCGACTCGCACAGAGTTGCATCTAGCGCACCGCTCCCAGCTCGACATGCAGCACCCAGGAATGGTGTATGGAGCGCTGGAGCCCGTGAAAGTGCACCTGAATGGGCCGTCTTCTTCGGTGCTTGCCTACAGCAACATGGACGGCGTCGGTGTCGGCGGCTCGCAGTTGGTGAACGACATGAAACACAAGGACAGCTACCAACACCAGCAACAACACCAACAACAACACCAGCACCAACACCAGCACCACCACCATCACCACCAACACCCACCACCACCGCCGACGACGGCAGCGCCGGTCGGCGGTGGTGGTGGTGGCGGTGTTGTTGTTGTTGGTGGTGGTGGTGGTGGTGGTGGTGGTGGGGGCGGCGGGGGTGTCGTCGTCGTCGCCGCCGCCGATCCTTCACACGAGAGTCCGTACCGGGAACACTTCCACATCGAGGGCAGCGGCGGCGGCAGCAGATACAACGAAACGCGCACGTTTTCAAACCATTCGTACAAGGACGCGCCGCCGAGCATGCACAACTATGCAGCCCCCGACCAGATTTACGTCAAGTCTAACGACGTGAATAATGCTGGACGGGAATCTATATATGGCAGCCACATCAACAGACCGAGGTGAGATTCTATATTAATGTTACCTGTGCAGGACAAAAAACTCTTATTTTACTTCTTCACTTGTTTTTTTTTTTTTTTTTTTTTTTTTTTTGGTTGGGATGTCTGAGAGTAAGGGGAGAGCTTGGGCTAATCATGTACTCCATATACACTATATACAACATACATTATATACACCATCACTATATACACCATACATTATATATCATGCTATATACACCATACATTATATATCATGCTATATACACCATCACTATATACACCATACATTATATACACCATACATTATATATCATGCTATATACACCATACATTATATATCATGCTATATACACCATACACTATATACAACATACATTATACATCATGCTATATACAACATACATTATATATCATGCTATATACATCATACATTATAGATCATGCTATATACACCATACATTATATACACCATACATTATATACACCATACACTATATACAACATACATTATGCATCATACATTATATATCATGCTATATACACCATACATTATAAACAACATACATTATATATCATGCTATATACACCATACATTACATACAACATACATTATATATCATGCTATATACACCATACATTATATACAACATACATTATATATCATGCTATATATACCATACATTATATACAACATATATTATATATCATGCTATATACACCATACATTATATACATTATATATCATGCTATATACACCATACATTATATACAACATACATTATAAACACTATACATTATATACCATGCTATATACACCATACATTATATACACCATACACTATAATATACCATGTTATATATACCATACATTATATACCATGCTATATTCACCATACATTATGTACCATATATTATATACCATACATTATACAACATACATTATACACCATACTATATACCATACATTATACACCCTACACTATATACAAACCATACCTTATACACCCTACACTATATACATACCATACATTATACACCCTACACTATATACATACCATACATTATACACCCTACACTATATACATACCATACCTTATACACCCTACACTATATACCAGTGTACTTCTGGAGATTGTTTACATGCGTGATATAATTAACAACCAGAATATTTGATTAATTAAATTAATTATAATTTAATATAACAAACCGTGATGATAATTAAATTATTTATCATTTATTGTCACTCTCTCTCTCTCTCTCTCTCTCTCTCTCTTTTTGTAAACATAATAGCTAACATAAAAGATATATATATATATATATGTGTGAGTATATATATATATATATATATATATATACAGACACATACACAGTTGCATACATTTCACATGCACACACACACATACACATATGCGCACATACTCACACACACATGCACACACACACACACACACACATATATATATATATATATATATATATATATATATATATATATGTGTGTATATATACAAACTGAGACTCCATAGAGAGGTGATACACTAGCAACCCACTGTAGTGTGTAATTGATTTCAGTTAAATGTTTTGTCATCCATACATAATTTTGTGTCATATATATATATATATACCACACATGTATATATATTTATATAGATATATACATACATACACATACATATATATATATTTTTATATACATACATACATCCATACATACATACATACATATATATATATATACATACATACATATATATATATATATATATATACATACATACATACATATATATATATATATATATACACATATGTGTGAGTGTGTATACATATATATATATATATACACTTATGTGTGACTGTGTATACATATATATATATATAAATTCTCTTCGGTTTACACTGAAAACAAATGCCATGGCAAAATTACAAGATATTTAAATACTCAGATTAATAACAAAGAAGCTCAATTAAAGATCTAATAGCGAAGGCTTTAGAAAGGTTTTCTATTTTTAGTGCTGCTATTAAGCTTTTTCCAAAAATTGATAATCCTATTTTGGATAATAATAATAATAATATTAATTTTATGAATAGTTTTCTTTTTTTTTTTTTCGTTTTCTTCTTTATGCTTTTATTTTGCACGTGCATGTGTTAATGGATAACATTTAGAAAACAAACAAAATAATAATAATGATAATAATAATAGTTTGTTGTATTTTGCTTGAGGTATTTTAGAAAGATACTGCAATGCAAATTGAACATTAAATATTGAAAATAACAATAACAAACGTGTTGAAATTTTACCTTATAAATATTTAATTGGCGCTTAATATTTCAGGGAAATACCCTCTTGTCAATAGAATAGGCTTGCAGAACTATAACAAAATGGAAATGTGTGTTTGTCTACTATACAACAATACAACATAACAAGTGTTTTTGAAGCAAATTTTCCCTACTAATGCAGGTGTGGCAAACTGCATATATTTTAGTCATTAGAAAAAGTAAAATGAATGCTTCTTCACCTTTGAAAGAGAGATGACTCAAGAAGAAGAAAGCAAGGGTTAGCTTGATTCTTTGCATCCCCCCTCGCCACCCCTTTGACTTTCATGTATTTCAGTGAAGGCAAGTAGCCTAGTGGTTAGGGTGTTGAATTTATGATCATAATCTCATGGGTTCGATTTCTGAACTGGATCGCATGTTGTGTTCTTGAGCAAGGCACTTTATTTTACATGGTTTCTCATGATAGGATTGGAGTCCCTATTATTAAAGCCCTCTTCCCCCCAAAATCCTCCTATGAGATAAAACCTTATATGAGGCCAGCAAAACTTGCATAAGTGTGAACTGTAACAACAAGCAATATATGTGTGTAACATGACAAGCCCACTACCATTAAAGCACCCCCCAAGAAACCTCCTATCAGATACAACCTTGTAGGAAACCAACTAAATTTGCTAAGGTATGGAGCTGTAAATTAATTTTTTGGTTTTCCATTTCCATCATTTTTAGCTGTGTCTTCCTTGGTCATCCCCTTCCTCTACTTCATCCACCTTCATGGTGTTTCCTTACTATGGGGACTTGTTTTGCCATAGTTGCTCAGATTGTTTCTGTTGACAAGAGTTTATTTCCCCCGAAATATATAGGGCCAATTAAATATTTTCACAGTAACATTTTAGCACCTTTGTTATTTTTATTACTGATATTTAATACAGGGAAAAGTCTATTATAACAAATTTTTCAGTATAAC
>OZ024760.1:6825358-6832858 GCA_964016885.1 Eledone cirrhosa
TTCGAGTATATATGGTATATACCAACAGAGTAACACAGGAACTTCAGGCTTTGGTTTGTTGGGTCAAAATTATTTTTTAAATTTTTATTTGAACCACACTTTTTTTGCGTTATGTTGCATATGCCTGGTGCATGTGAGATTAAATGCATGTTCGTTGTTGATTCTGTTAGAATGTCTGCACCTGCATGCTATTGTATTCCAGGACGGATGACGAATGCTTACGGGAGCTGGCCATGAGGCGGTCGTGGGCGGCGCCTTCCTCGGCAACTCTAAACAGCCTGAAAAGAAATAGTTTGTCCTCACATCAGCTGCATAGCTCCAGACTGGCCAGAGATCAAAACGATAAAACCACATTTGAAGCCTACAAGAAAATAATTACACCAGGCTTTTATGGAACAAAGAAAGAGATTATTCCAGAATGGTAAAGTTAATTATTAATAACAACATACATATAGTTATTACTAACTATATGTATATACACACACACACACACATACATATATATACATACATGCATATATATATGTATGTGTGTATGTATGTATATATATGTATATATATATATATATAAATATATATATATTCTTGCTAAATATTTTTATTTTTTACAGCCTGATTTTGTTTTGTTGCATTTTTCTTTCTTTTTTTTTTTCTTTTTTTTCTTTTTTACAAACTTTTATGCTGAAGTTTTCAGAGGTCAACATTTTAAAATTAATCCTTTCTAAGTCAATAAACAAATTTAGCAGCCCAGGAGTGGGAAGTTAGTGCAATTAATATATTATTTAATAGAATGCTCTTAGTTCAGCAATGGAAAGACCAATTGAAACATTGTTTCCTTCGTCTGATCTGATATATGTCAGGACTCTGGCTTTACTATAGCACTGACTCAGAGCAGGAGAGTTAAGGCTAAAAAGATATCAGATGCTGAATTTGCTGACGACATAGTTCTGGTGACAAACACAGTGAAGGGGGCAGGAGTTGATGCAGGAGGTGGAGACTGTGTCGATGGGTGTGGGGCTGAGAATGAATGAGATTAAGACAAAGTATCTGGTAGAGAATATAAAGAAGCCAGAGATTATGCATGTAGGCTAGAAGCCGCTAGAGTTGATTGTGGACTTCCTGTATCTGGGAGCAAAGATTGGGAACACAGAGGTTGATGTGGTGGAGAAGAAGAGCAAAGCCTGAGCAGTGTGTCCATGTGGAAGTCGGACCTTCGTAAAGACCTGAAGATCCGTCTCTTTGTTGCTACTGTGGAGTCTGTGCTACTGTACTGGTCTGAGACTTGGACACTGACCAAGAAACTCACTCAGATGGTGGATGGGTGCTACACGAGAATGCTGAGGATGGCTCTGAACATTAATCAGTATACACTGAGGATGAAGAACTGAGAGCTGTACGGGAGCCTCCCAAAACTCAGCTCGAAAGTAACACAGAGGAGACTGAGGTTAGCTGGACATGCTCACCGACATTCAGAGTTGACACTGCATGCAGTGCTCCTGTGGGAGCCCCTACATGGACATACTAGAAGAGAGAGACCGAGATTGACATATGTTGATGCCCTAAGGACAAACACAGGTGTCTTGGAGACGCAGGACATGGCGGCGATGATGGACAGAGACCGCTGGAGAGAACTCGTCCCTGGATCTCGGGAATTTTACCCGCCCTAGATAGATAGATATGTGTGTATTCAGTGGTATACGTTTCCAAACAGGAAGAGAAAAAGAAAGATATAAAATGTAAAAAAAAAGAGGAGATAGAAAAAAGGGGGAGAACTCTGCATTGTTGTCCGAGTTATTCATCTCACCTTTGTCAGTTAGACAAGATGGCGAAGACATTACCACGGACAATAGCAGCTAGTGATATCTACCGCATTAGCCATTCTACCTCATATGGGAGCTTCTTCTTCAAGGGAGAGATGCCTCTTCCCCCCTGAATTTGTGGGTTGAAACGGTGGCAGCCCGTAACCCCGATATTTGAGGACACCGGAAGTCTCTATGTATGCACTTCATTTTCATATTAATAGTATTTATTTATTTAATCAATTTAAACGTCTGTATAGAGCTAGTTGTGGAGGCGTGTGGCCTAGTGGTTAGGGTGTTGGACTTATGATCATAATATTGTAAGTTCGATTCCTGGACTGGGTTTCTCCGGTATAGTCAGCTGAAAATGAGTACCAACAATAGCTGGGTTTAACCCTGTCCGGGGGGTAGTATGTACTCTCAGTCGCTTCACGCCACGGAAACCAGGATAAATACCAGCCTGATGAGCCTCCGAGCTCGAGAGAGACTTTAGACTTTTTTTCCCTAGAGATAGAGCTAGTAACCCTCGACAGACGAGAGGGGGTATCTAGTACTTCTTACAGTTGAGACAGAAAAAACAAGATTGACAGAGATAAGTGAATTTTCACTTTCGTGTGACGTGTAGGCCTGGGTAGCTACTTCAGCCATGACAAAGTTCCTCCGCCAGCTCGCCCTGTCAAGCATTGTCGTCTGAATTTCCTCTGCCCCAACCCGGTGTAATTTTCAAGAACATCCTTCAGTGTGATGGTTGGTCTCCCAACTCGTCCTCACACATCAAGTTTCCAGAAAAGAACTCCGCCAGCAGAGTTCATTGTGGCGTTACACATGTCCGCAGGCTAATGCGAGCCTCCCATGCCTTATGAAGTCAGAAAGGCGAAGGTGTGAGCCGTAGAGTGGTTTATTCGCTACGTGTGTTCTCCAGGATATGTTCTGGACCTTTCTCAGCATCCGGGTGAATGTGCCATTAATCCTCTTTGTTAGTGTTTTTGTCGGTCTACATTATTCAATCCGTAGAGGAGAATGGACTCAACTTGTGGCTTCAGTAGCCTCATTTTTTGTGGTTTTCTTGATCGGAGACAGTACAAAAAAACTGGAGTTATATCCGCTAGATAATTTAGTAACATCCCACTTTGTTTTCGCTTTATAATATTTATTAATCTGCCATGAAAATATGTCTTACTAATGTTCGGAGTCGTCAATGTTTACAAATTGTCTCCCTTGAGCAAATTTTGTATGTTTTTAAAAATGCATAAAACACTAAGGGAAATAACTCTATTATACTTAATTCAACAATATTTTTCAATGTGAATTATCTCCCTTTTGCGTGGCTATTGTTTTTTTTATTTATTATTTCCGTACCCAGCTCCGCTCGTGTAAACAGATGACAGGTAGAAGGGGAGAATGACTGTATTGGATGTCTGGTTTACAGTATGAGGCGAGACGAGGTGTGTGTGCGTGTATGACAAAAGAAAAAAGCAGTAAAAAATCTTTGATACACCAGATTCTTCGTTTGACCGTTCGTGCGTAATATATGAACAACCTACATATAACTGTCCATGGGTAAAAAGTAATTCTCTTGTATTCAATTCTACAACTTTGAAACTCTGAGCCTGAGCTTTATTTATGGTCATAGCAAAACTGGTTCTAACAGGGAACTGAAGTCTTGAGAATTTGAATGGCAGCTCGCTAGAGACGTGCAACCAAGCGAATACCCTCCATCAGGCATCTACCATACTCTGAGCGCCTTGCTTCCTTGGGCATGGATTCATTGAAGCTCCGACGCCTGGCAACTGACTTGGTAAACACCCACAAAATTGTTAACCATGTTGCCAACAACAACCCTGAGTGCCTTTTCGATTTCCATGTGTCTAACACACGTGGACATGCCCACAAAGTAAGAAAACAGCACAGTTCCCATGACTTTCGGAAACATTTTTTCACGCTCAGAGTTGCTGAAGCATGGAACAAACTACCTGCATCAGTTGTTAGCTGTCGAGACACTGCATCCTTTAAGGCCTCCATGCTTCCCGAGATCCGCCAACACTACAGCTAACACATACAAACATGTACTTCCCTGGCATTTTTGTATTATTCTATGTACTATATTGACGAGTTGTAGTGCACCTGAGCACTTTACACAATAATTTCATTATTATATGAGGAATCTTGGGAATAAATGCATTTTCTCGTTGATAATTGCTTCCAAGGATAGTGACCTCTAAGAGATGGTTCATCTTCTGCTTGACTATGAAGCGTGTGCCATTGCATAGACGTGGTTGGTCCAGGTTTCTCAAAAGGATGATGGGAGTTCCAATCTTTTATATTATATGTAGGTATAGATAATTATGTATAAATGTGTGTGTGTGTGTGTGAGTAAGCCAACGTTCGAACTCGCAGAGAGAATCCCTTATGGTTGATTCCCAACCTGCTAGAAATAGCAGTTAGGTTGGTTAGAATAGCCAGGATAATTTTCTTCTTTGATTTTATAAAATTAGTATCAATAGACCTTCCTGAATATACCCTTATTCCATTGCTGTACTTACTTTTCGATTGTCACTTTTCGTTTTTATGTGATGCACGAAGGAACCAACCAACCAACCAACAAACAAACATCTCTCTTTTATATTATGTATATATATTTTATTTTTTTCTATATTTTGGTAGTTACTAAACGGAATGTGCATGTGAAAGACAACCAAACCAATGAATTAGTAATACTTGTACCTATATTGCATGAAACAACTAATATTTCTGTTTTATTTAATTCAATTTTTGGAAATTGCCGTATTATTATTATTATTTTTTTTTTTTTTTAACATTTGTTTACATGCAAAAGTTACACACACACACACACACCAACACACACACTACGTCTTCGTCCCGTACTGTCATAATGTTTCTCTTGATGTAAACACCATGCTTTGCAGCATAGAGTTATGGCCTTGTGCCTAAAGTAGAAACAATTATCATTATTATTGATTCTGAGTTCAAATCCCGCTGAGGTTGACTTTGCCTTTCATCCTTACGAGGTCGATTAAAATAAAGTACCAGTAATGCACTGGGTAATTGCTGGCCTTGTGCCTAAAGTAGAAACAATTATTATTGATTGTAGCTAATAAAGAAATAATAATAATTATTATTATTATAGGCAGTGGATTGGCAGTATCGGTAGAGCGTCAGACACCATGCTTTGCAGCACAGAGTTATGGCCCTTTACATTCTGAGTTCAAATCCGGCGAGGTTTAACTTTGCCTTTCATCCTTACGGGGTCAATAAAATAAAGTACCAGTAATGCACTGGGGTAATTGTTAGCCTTGTGCCAAAAGTAGAAACGATTATTATTAGCAATGGACAAAATGCTTATAGGTAAACATTTGTACAAGTGACAAGTCTGAAGAAGAGCTACAGAGAATAGTTTCTGATTTGGGCACAAGGCCAGCAATTTTGGATGAGGGGAAAATCGATTAAATCAACCCCAGTGCATGACAGGTACTTTATTTTATCGATCCTGTAATGATGAAAGGCAAAACTAACCTCAGCAAGATTTGAACTCAGAATGTAAAGGTCTTTAACTCTATGCCGCAAAACAGAGTATTCGACGCTCTACCGATTCTGCCAATTCACCGCTACATCTGATGTTTACAGATTACGTAAACTTATTGTTACATTGGGAAACTGTTGGTAGTCAATGATGCAATATTGTGTGTATGGTTAATAAACCACCATCATCATCATCAACAACATCAACATCGCCATCATCCATCGATTTTACGTCCACTTTTCCATGCAAGCATGGGTTGGACTGGTGGTTCTCAAGCAAATCTTTGCTTACCCTACTACATTCCTTCATCTCATCTCTCAGGTTGAAAGTTCTATTATCTCTTCTCACCATCTCTGCCCATGTCGTCCTCCTCGACCTTCCTCTACTGCAGCTCCCTTCCACTCCACTGCAATGCAAACTCATGGCCCTTCTTCAACCAATAGTCATCATCTCTATACATCACATGTCGACACCAGTGCAACATTTGATCCTTCTTATGCACACTTATGTTCTTGACCCATCCATGCTTTGCCCTTTATGCATAGAAACATCACACATCCATCATCATCTTCGTTTAACGTCCATTTTCCACGCTAGCATGGGCATATATATACATATATATGTATATATATATACATATATATGTATATATATATACATATATGTATATGTGTGTGTGTGTGTGAATATATACATGTATATGTGTGTATATATATATATGTGTGTGTGTGTATGTATGTAAATGCATGTGTGTGTATGTATATATGTATTTATATATATATATATGCACATATGTATCATCATCATCATCATTTCACATCCGCTTTTCCTTGCTTGCAAGGGTGGGACGGGTCCTTTTCAGGACAGCATCATCTCTCCATTCATCACGGTCCTTCGTCATTTCCTCTGTGAGCTTCAGCGATCTGAGGTTAGCTCAGCTCTCACCACCTCCGCCCATGATTTTCGTGGTCTTCCTCTACTGTGTCTTCCTTCCTCTGGGATTTCTTGGCACTTCTTTACCCAGCGGTCATCCTCCATGTGCAATCACATGGCCATACCAATGCAATCTGTAAGAGAGTTTTGCTGATGGTATACTGTGGTACTCGGATAGGAGGTGAGTTACTCTGGGAGGAAATTCAGTTGTTCACAGTTGGACTGCTAACTCTACTGTGGGGGGGTGTTCACTATACTGGGACATTTCACATTGTCATTTTTATATATATATAGATATATATATATATATATCATCATCATCATCATCATCATCATTTTACGTCCGCTTTTCCCTGCTTGCAAGGGTGGGACGGGAACTGATTCTGGCTTGATTTCTACAGCTGGATGCCCTTCCTAACACCAACCTCATTTACAGTGAGTGCTGGGTGCTTTTTTGCCGTGGCACCTCCACGACCACTTTGCAGTGGAATGATAGGGACCCCAGTCCCTATCATCTCATTTCTACAGCTGAGTAAACTGGAGCAATGTGAAATAAAGTGTCTTGCTCAAGGAAACAACACATCACCCGGTCTGAGAATTGAACTCACAACCTTTCGATTGCAAGCCCAATGCTCTAACCACTAAGCCATGTGCCTCCATATATATATGTACATATGTATATATATGTGTGTGTGTATAATATATACACAATATTCAACACCATAACAGAAATGGTTTATGTTTGATGTCATATAACTTTTTTTTAAATGTATATTTTATTTGTATTTGTTAGGGAAGCAATGGCTCCAAGTCCTGCAAATGAGGACATGAGGCCGAGAGAGAAGGACCACGACAGTGCTTTTGAATCATACAGGAAAGATAACTCTGGTAAAATAATGACAACGTTTGGAGGTCAACCTGATGTTAATTCTAAACAACACAACAAATTAGAAACAGACCACGAGAAATTAGAAAAGTAGGTTGAAATTTGTTTTGGGGTTTTTTTTTTGTGCAACAACCAGTTTATTTTGTGACGGAGATGAATTTGTTTTGCAAGGTTTTTTATATGAAATCGTGTGTTGAAAGAAATATTGCTATATTTTGGGAGGGTCATGTTGTTATATTGCCAATGGGAGGAAACATAATAGCATCACTGATGATGTCACAGGTGTGTAATGAAAGAACTCTGAGAGACTATATTTATATCTATATTTTTAACTGTTGATC
>OZ024760.1:6837858-6840358 GCA_964016885.1 Eledone cirrhosa
GTGTGTGTGTGTATATTTATTTATATTTATATATATATATATATATTTATATATATATTAGTGTGTATATATATATATATATATGTATATATATGCACATACACATAATTAAATATGCACACATATACACATATATACAATCCTTTTGCATGAGTTTTCTTTTCTAAAGTTAAACTACTGTTTATGAAATAACCAGGATGTGTGTGTGTGTGTATATATATATATGTATATATATATATATATATATATATATACACACCAACAATTATTTACTAACATATATCACATATATCAGTCCTTTACAATTATTTCAATAATTTTTCTAATCTAAACTTCCCCTGATTTTATTCTTTAAACCAAATCTTTTTCTGTTTCCCACTCTCCATTCTTTATATACATCCTGCAGTAGACAGCTAGAAGTTGAACAGGAAAAACATAAAGAAGAAATAAACCTTAATTCTGTTGTTTCGATTCATTGATGTGCCTCGGGCTGATATATACATTGTACCCCCCAGCATTCGCGATCCCGGTTATTCATGGAATTTTCCTCAGAACCTAACTAATAACTGTTCGTGGAAACCACCGCATATTTGCAGAATCATAAATATCTTCCGCAATTTTTTTTATGGCTTTTTTCATGGCAATATAAATTATTAATAACAATATGCAGAATTTGCCGGCCGATTGGACGCCCTTTCGAATAAGATGCTCCCTCTTTTTTCTATTATGTTTTACACTATATTTTGACGTGTATAGGCATATTTATGGACAATGTCCAATATTCGCGGCTTTTCACTCTTTGCAGATGGTGTAGCAATGTAACCCCTGCGAATACTGGGGAAAACTGTATATACACATGTCTTGAAAGAAGAAATACCTTGGAGTATTAATTTGTTTTGAAGGCATATTCTAAGACCCATTTCTCTAGCTAAAGCAATGGTCAGCCTTGTGAGCCAAATGATAGGGTTCACATCATTGTGAAGGACCATTTATAAGCTAATGGTTTATGGCTAGATGCCAACCCTTTTAGTTACAAGATACAGAGATACAGTGTACCTATTGTAAACTAGATTCACAGAGATACAGTGTACCTACTCTAAACCAGATACACACAGGGATACAGTGTACCTACTCTAAACCAGATACACACAGGGATACAGTGTACCTACTCTAAACCAGATACACACAGGGATACAGTGTACCTATTGTCAGCCAGATACACACAGGGATGTAGTGTACCTATTGTGAACCAGATACACACAGGGATACAGTGTACCTATTGTAAACCAGATACACACAGGGATACAGTGTACCTATTGTGAACCAGATACACACAGGGATACAGTGTACCTATTGTGAACCAGATACACACAGGGATACAGTGTACCTATTGTAAACCAGATACACACAGGGATACAGTGTACCTATTGTAAACCAGATACACACAGGGATACAGTGTACCTATTGTAAACCAGATACACAGGGATACAGTGTACCTATTGTAAACCAGATACACACAGGGATACAGTGTACCTGTTGTAAACCAGATATACACAGGGATACAGTGTACCTATTGTAAACAAGATACACAGGGATACAGTGTACCTATTGTAAACCAGACACACACAGGAATACAGTGTACCTATTGTAAACCAGATACACAGGGTTACAGTGTACCTATTGTAAACCAGATACACACAGGGATACAGTGTACCTATTGTAAACCAGATATACACAGGAATACAGTGTACCTGTTGTAAACCAGATACACAGGGTTACAGTGTACCTATTGTAAACCAGATACACACAGGGATACAGTGTACCTATTGTAAACCAGATACACACAGGGATACAGTGTACCTGTTGTAAACCAGATACACAGGGTTACAGTGTACCTATTGTAAACCAGATACACAGGGTTACAGTGTACCTATTGTAAACCAGATACACACAGGGATACAGTGTACCTATTGTAAACCAGATACACACAGGGATACAGTGTACCTGTTGTAAACCAGATACACAGGGATACAGTGTACCTATTGTAAACCAGATACACAGGGTTACAGTGTACCTGTTGTAAACCAGATACACAGGGATACAGTGTACCTATTGTAAACCAGATACACAGGGTTACAGTGTACCTATTGTAAACCAGATACACACAGGGATACAGTGTACCTATTGTAAACCAGATACACACAGGGATACAGTGTACCTATTGTAAACCAGATACACACAGGGATACAGTGTACCTATTGTAAACCAGATATACACAGGGATACAGTGTACCTATTGTAAACCAGACACACACAGGGATACAGTGTACCTATTGTAAACCAGATACACAGGGATACAGTGTACCTATTGTAAACCAGATACACACAGGGATACAGTGTACCTATTGTAAACCAGATACACAGGGATACAGTGTACCTATTGTAAACCAGATACACACAGGGATACAGTGTACCTACTCTAAACCAGATACACACAGGGA
>OZ024760.1:6845358-6915358 GCA_964016885.1 Eledone cirrhosa
AAAGAGTATCAGCAAACATCGTTTCCTTGGTCTTATCTCTCAATTGGTTCCTTTCTTCTGCCAACAGTTGTGACTGGCAGACACTATTCCTTGGTCTTATCTGACAGACACTATTCCTTGGTCTTATCTGACAGACACTATTCCTTGGTCTTATCTGACCAGAGGAAGTGTTATGTCCATCAGCAAGATATTTTATTTCATGTTGCTCCAGACTACTCAGCTAGTAACACTGGGTTGTACCTGTAATTCAAGGGACCAGCCTTATCGCACATTGTGTCACACTGAATCATCATTATCATCATCATCATGTCTGTTTTATCTGATAACTACATTAAGGGTACACGTGTCTGTGGAATGCTTAGCCACTTACACAGTAATTTCTTTGCTCAAACAATGGAAACACTCATGACTGTAACTGACAGAGATCCAATAATATTTTCCTTTGTGTGACATGAAATATATAAATACACAGTGACATTTATTATAGGGGTGACACATGGGTTGGTGTTTCAAAATGTTACTATTGCTTCACAATATATAATAATTTCATGTTATCCTGAAGCCACATGGCCTAATGGTTAGGATGTTTGACGTAGGATCTTAATGTCATCAGTTCAATTCCTGGACAGGCTGCTGTGTTGTGTTCTTGAGAAAAACACTTTATTTTGCATTGCTCCAGCACACTCAGCTGAGGGTGAATACCAGCAGTAGCTGGGGAGTTAAACTGGTGATAGGGGCTGGCATGCTGACCAGGGAGAGTCTTGTACTCTCAGTCACTTAACGCCAAGGTAACCAGGGATAAGCACCGGCCTGTTGCAGTACACTCAGCTGAGAGTGAGTAACAGCAGCAGTAGCTGGGGAGTTAAACTGGTGATAGGGGCTGGCATCCTGTCCAGGGAGAGTCTTGTACTCTCAGTCACTTAACGCCAAGGTAACCAGGGATAAGCACCGGCCTGTTGCAGTACACTCAGCTGAGAGTGAGTAACAGCAGCAGTAGCTGGGGAGTTAAACTGGTGATAGGGGCTGGCATCCTGTCCAGGGAGAGTCTTGTACTCTCAGTCACTTAACGCCAAGGTAACCAGGGATAAGCATCGGCCTGTTGCAGTACACTCAGCTGAGAGTGAGTAACAGCAGCAGTAGCTGGGGAGTTAAACCTGCAATAGACCAGCGTTCTATCCAGGGAGAGACTTAAACTAACTTTTATTAACTTTGTGCCTATATTATAGGAGTGACATTTATGTGGCTGTTTCACATTATATAATTATTTCATGTCTATATTATCCCCCTCCAGAAGTATGGATGGGAAACACACAGTCCTGGCTACAGCTAAAGGTGTATTTGGATATGAAGGTGGAATTTTAGAATCAAAAGTTACAGGTTGGTTTCGTTATTGCCGAATTCTTCTTTTTTTTTTTTTATATTTCATCCATCTTTAGACCTACATCTAATATCATTTTTATTAACATCTTATTTATAAATGTGTATGTATATATATATATATATCTATATATATTGTTGTTCACTTTCTAATCTAAATATATATATATATATATATATATATATAGATATACGATATTAATAAATGGAAACTATATTTATAAAACCATATTTATTTCATTATATATATTTCAAGGATACCAAGTTACATTATGGCATGCCTTCATCAGACAAAATACAATATATAACAGTTTTATAAATAGACATTGACGTACCCCTTTAAAAAAATTGACCGTTGTTTTTGGAGGACATCAGGATAGTCAAAAACAACGGTCAATTTTTTTAAAGGGGTACGTCAATGTCAATTTATAAAACTGTTATATATTGTATTTTTTCTGATGAAGGCATACCATAATGTAACTTGGTATCCTTGAAAAATATATAATGAAATAAATATGGTTTTATAAATATAGTTTCCATTTATTAATATCGTATATCTACTCCAAATATTTGTCGAGTGCTTTATATCAGTTATAAAAATATTTGCTTGTTGTATCCCAACAATTTAAATAAAACTTTTGCATATATATACATATATATATTTAGATTAGAAAGTGAAAAAAAAAATATATATATATATATATATAATCATCATCGTTTGATGTCTATTTTCCATGTTAGCATGGGTTAGACAGGTTCTCCACCGAGGTCGGTCAGATGACCGTGTCTTGCTCATATAGAACCAATTTTGGCTTGGTTTCCATGGTTGGGTGTCCTTCCTAACGCCAACCGCATTTACAGTGTGTACTAGGTGCTTTTTGGCATAACAATAACGTGATAGGACTACCCCTATCATTAATACACTCAAGAAACCTCCTTTGAGATACAACCCAGTAGGAAGTCAGCTAAACCTACATAGGTTTGAGCTATAACAACAACATGACAGGACTGGGGTCCCCTTCATTAAAACATTAAAGAAACCCACAATGAGATACCAGGTATGAGGCCAGCTAAACTCGCATAAGTGGAAGTTGTAAATTTTCTATCATTTTCATTTTTAGGGGTCAGTATCTTCATACCAAAGGGTGCTCTACCAGAAGGGGCTGATCAAGAGATCTATTTCAACGTATGCCAGGACAACAATATTCTACCCCCTCTAGACAAAGAAAAAGGTTCGTAATATACATAAAATATATATTTATATAACTAATTATCTCATTATTAAAATAGTATTTGGAACATAACTTAACAAAGGTTCTTACATAAACTACATGTAATTTTTTTTATATATGGTATTTTATAAATGGTATTTGGAACATAACTTAATAAAGGTTCTTACATAAACTATATATAATTTTTTTTTCATATGTAACTAGTTGTCGCATTATTAAAATGGTATTTGGAACATAACTTAATAAAGGTTCTTACATAAACTATATATAATTTTTTTTTTATATGTAACGAGTTGTCGCATTATTAAAATGGTATTTGGAACATAACTTAATAAAGGTTCTTACATAAACTATATATAATTTTTTTTATATATAACTAGTTGTCGCATTATTAAAATGGTATTTGGAACATAACTTAACAAAGGTTCTTACATAAACTATATATAATTTTTTTTATATATAACTAATTGTCGCATTATTAAAATGGTATTTGGAACATAACTTAATAAAGGTTCTTACATAAACTATATATAATTTTTTTTATATATAACTAGTTGTCGCATTATTAAAATGGTATTTGGAACATAACTTAATAAAGGTTCTTACATAAACTATAATTTTTTTTTTATATATAATTGTCGCATTATTAAAATGTCTCTCGTTCCCCATGTCTCTCTCTCTCTCGCTCTCGCTCTCTCTCTCTCTCTCTCACAAACACACCAACTATTTTCCAGGTGAAACACTGCTGAGTCCGCTGGTTATGTGTGGTCCACATGGTCTAAAGTTTAACCAACCTGTAGAACTTCGTCTTCCACATTGTGCTTCTGTCAACCCAGACAGTTGGTCATTTGCCCTCAAATCCAGTGATTCCCCCACAGGTGCGTAGTAACATTATTGCTGGATATATATTATATATATAATATATATATTATTATATTATATATATTATATATATAATATATATATTATTATATTATATATATTGTATATATACTTATGTATAATATCAATATACACACTACACATGCTAGCAGAAAACCACCAGATTGGTGGGTTTTCTGCTAGTATATATAATATATATATATATATATATATATATATAATGTAGGAGGTGAGTTTTATTGTAGTACAATATCACACATCAATCTAAAACTACTTTTCATATGTTGATTTAAAACTGCACTATCCACAAGTGTTTTTTAACCTTCATATCATGTCCTATTTTATCTGATGAAAACACAAATGTTATTGCATGATGATATTTGTTTTTGAAATGCGCATAATAAAATACATGGAACTCATTTAACCATCTTTTGATCTTATATATATATACATATATATATATAATATATATAATATAATAATATATATATTATATATATAATATATATAATATAATAATATATATATAATATAATAATATATATATTATATATATAATATATATAATATAATAATATATATAATATATATATATTATATATATAATATATATATTATTATATTATATATATTATATATATATATGTATATATATATAAGATCAAAAGATGGTTAAATGAGTTCCATGTATTTTATTATGCGCATTTCAAAAACAAATATCATCATGCAATAACATTTGTGTTTTCATCAGATAAAATAGGACATGATATGAAGGTTAAAAAACACTTGTGGATAGTGCAGTTTTAAATCAACATATGAAAAGTAGTTTTAGATTGATGTGTGATATTGTACTACAATAAAACTCACCTCCTACATTATATATATATATATATATATATATTATATATACTAGCAGAAAACCCACCAATCTGGTGGTTTTCTGCTAGCATGTGTAGTGTGTATATTGATATTATACATAAGTATATATACATGTAGATATGATACATCAAATAAAATCGTAATTGACAATATGTACAGAAATTGAATGAAGACTGCGTTACACGGTCTTCTGTAATCAGTAACGTAATCTATGATGCATTTAAAAAAGATGATGATATATATAAACTGCATTAGGAGAAAATTAGTGACAGAAAATTAATATGTTTATTTAAGCGATCGCCACCGGAAGTGTTGACATTTGAAAATTTTAAAGAAGTGAATGTTTAAATAAATAATAAAATATATTTAATGAACAGCCACAAAATTTTAGTAGATAAATTATGTAATATTCATTGATTATTTATTCAAAGGGCGATGGATTGGCAGTATTGGTAGAGAGTCAGGCACCATGCTTTGAAGCATAGAGTTACGTCCCTTTATGAGCTGTGGCCTTGTGCCAAAAATAGAAACAATGATTTATTCAAAGTAATCAAACTTATTTTACAAACGGGATAAAAAAAAAATAAACCGTACGCAATCCCACAGACCTTCCTTTATTATAGTTTAGATATATAAAAAGAGTCAAGAACCCGAAGGGGTCCTGACTCTTTTCCTATTACCCACTCTACTCGCCCTAAGTATTGAGTACTCTGGTGCGTTATGGTCCACCTGGTATCTTATATATTTCCGTAGAAGAGGTAAAAGAAAGAGTGCTCTATGTGTAGTACAGAGCTATTTAATTACATAATAAACAACACAATATAATTATTCCATTACCAAAGGTTTCAGGAAACTAGACGATCTTAGCAGAAATGTCCAGCATAACTTGACACTAAAGCTGGGTGCTCCCATTATGTTGTTTAGGAATCTTGACCCACCTCACCTGTGTAATGAAACTTGCTTAATTGTTACATCCATGAAGCCCCATATCATAGACCAGGCATGTCAAAGATGCGACCCTTTACAAGCCCGCACAAAGGTTTTTACAGCACGAGGATAATATAAAATAAAAAATATTAGTTGAAATGTGTGCAATTAGTTATGTGTGGCCCTCAGACAACACATATGTGACCCATGTGGTTCTTGTGGGACCCTCAATTTGACATGCCTGTCCTAGAGGCAACAATCATAACAGGTTGTCATAAAGGAGAAAATGTCTTTATTCCAAAAATTCTTCTCGTTTGAATTTAAGAGGCTTCAGTTTCCAGTCAAACTAAGTTTTGTTATTTCAATTAACAAATCTCAGGGTCAATCCCTCAAGGTAGGTGGACTTGATCTCGCTACTACATTACGGTCAGCAGCGATTTGCGTTGGACGAGGCACGTCTCTAAAATTGTCAAGAGGGCCGAGGGTGTCTTAGCATCACTCAGCAAGACCTTTGTCAGCCGCTCTCCAGATATCTATTTAAGGCTGTATACAGCTAGGGTGCGACCACACTTAGAATTTGCATCACCAGTCTGGAACCCCTATCTTGCTCAGGACATTGACCGCCTGGAAACTGTTCAGAGACGTGCAACCAAGCGAATACCCTCCATCAGGCATCTACCATACTCTGAGCACCTTGCTTCTCTGGGCATAGATTCATTGAGGCTCCGACGCCTGGCAACTGACTTGGTAAACACCCACAAAATTGTTAACCATGTTGCCAACAACAACCCTGAGTGCCTTTTCGATTTCCATGTGTCTAACACACGTGGACATGCCCACAAAGTAAGAAAACAGCACAGTTCCCATGGCTTTCGGAAACATTTTTTCACGCTCAGAGTTGCTGAGGCATGGAACAAACTACCTGCATCAGTTGTTAGCTGTCGAGACACTGCATCCTTTGAGGCCTCCATGCTTCCCGAGATCCGCCAACACTACAGCTAACACATACAAACATGTACTTCCCTGACATTTGTGTATTATTCTATGTACTATATTGACGAGTTGTAGTGCACCTGAGCACTTTACACAATAATTTCATTATTATTATTATTATTATTATTATAATTCACCTACAGTCAACTCTATGTTGATTGCTCACGAGTTGGAAGCAGCAACAATTTATTCATTTGGACATCAACAAGAAATTACACAAGGAATAGCGTTTACCCTGAGGTGCTTCAAGATTGACAGATTTTCATTTATATATATATATATGTTGATATATCAATAGTCGATGCATATGGGGGATGACCGCTGGGTAAAGAAGTGCCAAGAAATCCGAATAGAAGGAAGACGCAGTAGAGGAAGACTACGTAAATCATGGGCGGAGATGTTGAGAGCTGACCTCAGATCGCTGAAGCTCACGGAGGAGATGACGAAGGACCGTGACAAATGGAAAGATGCTGTGCTGAATAGGACCTATCCCACCCTTGCAAGCAGAGAAAAGCGGACGTAAAATGATGATGATATATATATATAGTAATAATAAATGTGAAAACTAAAATCAGAACATCCCGTTAAGGGTGAAAGCAGCGATTCTTTGCTTAAACCTTAATCTGTACTTATAATAAATAAATATATATGTGTGTGTTATCATATTAGAGGTTTATATCTTACATACTCATACACTTATATATATAAATGATGTATAACATATTTAAAGTTAGAGACCATTACTACAAACATGTTGTAGGTTCAAATCTTACAGATACTGCCCCTTGTTTATATATATATATATATATAGTAATAATAATAAATTTGAAGACTAAAATCCAAAGAGGGCTCGATAAGGATAAATATATATCAAATATATAAGAACCGTAGAGCAAATATTTATTAAAATAACAGATTAAAGTTTAAGCAAAGAATTGCTGAAGGGTGAAAGCAGCAATTCTTTGCTTAAACTTTAATCTGCTATTTTAATAAATATATATATATATATAAATGGTAAACAGAAATAACAACACAATCGGTACAGTATATGGAAGGGTTATATTAGGTTAACGCTTCATATAGCAGGAAGAGGGTCTTAACGCTTGAAATAGCAGGAAGAGGGTCTTAACATTTCAAACGCTAGTCCTTCGTCAGAAGAAAGAATGAGAAATAAGATAGTTTGAGGGGACGGGCAGGTTGGAATTGGAAAAAATGTCTTTCATATATATATATATATATATACACACATATATACATATATAACAAATTTAATATAAAAATGGCTTCTACAGAACTAGAACTGTTTCATTCGGGAGAAATCATCAGGAAACAATTCTAGTCCTGTAGAGGCCATTTCTATATTAAATATTTATACTCTGCTATGTATTGAGTACCTTACCTAATGTGGTTACCCCGATTGAACCTGAGATAAACTTATATATATGTGAGGTGTGACATATTTGAACTTACAGAAGATTACCGCAAATGATGTGTCGTAGGTTCAAATCAACTCAAGAATGAGAAACAAGTTCCAGAAGAATGAAAGACAAGGTCAACTGCTTTTATTACAGACACACACACACACATAACAGATGAGGTGGGGCATAGTGGTTTCAAATCACACACAGATACACACACACATATATAGAAATGAGGTATGGCATATTTAAAGTTACAGAGAATTACTGGAAATGATGTGTCATAGGTTCAAATCTTACATATGTCCACACACACCTTTATGAAGTTAACAGGTGAGGTGGGACATTGTAGTTTCAAATCACACACACACACACACACATATATATATATAACAGGTGAGGTGGGACATTGTAGTTTCAAATCACACATATATAAAACAGGTGAGGTGGGACATTGTAGTTTCAAATCACACACAGACAGACACACATATAAAACAGGTGAGGTGGGACATTGTAGTTTCAAATCACACACAGACAGACACACATATAAAACAGGTGAGGTGGGACATTGTAGTTTCAAATCACACACACACATATAAAACAGGTGAGGTGGGACATTGTAGTTTCAAATCACACACAGACAGACACACATATAAAACAGGTGAGGTGGGACATTGTAGTTTCAAATCACACACACACACATATAAAACAGGTGAGGTGGGACATTGTAGTTTCAAATCACACAGACAGACACACATATAAAACAGGTGAGGTGGGACATTGTAGTTTCAAATCACACACACACATATAAAACAGGTGAGGTGGGACATTGTAGTTTCAAATCACACACACACATATAAAACAGGTGAGGTGGGACATTGTAGTTTCAATTCACACACAGACACACATATAAAACAGGTGAGGTGGGACATTGTAATTTCAAATCACACACAGACAGACACACATATAAAACAGGTGAGGTGGGGCATTGTAGTTTCAATTCACACACAGACACACACATACATATAAAACAGGTGAGGTGGGACATTGTAATTTCAAATCACACACAGACAGACACACATATAAAACAGGTGAGGTGGGACATTGTAGTTTCAATTCACACACAGACACACACATATAAAACAGGTGAGGTGGGACATTGTAGTTTCAAATCACACACAGACAGACACACATATAAAACAGGTGAGGTGGGGCACTGTAGTTTCAAATCAAACACACATATAAAACAGGTGAGGTGGGGCATTGTAGTTTCAAATCACACACACACATATATACATAAGGTATGACATGATTGAAGTTAAGTTGTAGGAGGTTCAAATCTTACATGGAAGTCAACCCTAGATATAAGTATTTTATTAAACCCTAGAATGAAAGACAAGGGTGACCCCTTGTATTACTCGAATCCCCGAGAAAGCCATGAACACCACTACATCAACATTTTCTCTTCTATATTGAAAGTAGGTTTATAAATATTAATTTTCACTATACTTTTGTAGCCGTCACGGTGGTCGTGTGGAAAGTATTAAAGATGGCGGTGATCCTGGTCTGGGGTTCGATTTCAGTCAGGACCTTCACTAAGGGGGTCTTACTAAACTTTTTCAGTTTTTTTTCTATCTCTTAGAAAAAACTGAAAAAGTTTAGTAAGACCCCCTAGTGTAGGTCCTGACTGAAATCGAACCCCAGACCAGGATCACCGCCATCTTTAATACTTTCCACACGACCACCGTGACGGCTACAAAAGTATAGTGAAAATTAATATTTATAAACCTACTTTCAATATAGAAGAGAAAATGTTGATGTAGTGGTGTTCATGGCTTTCTCAGGGATTCGAGTAATACAAGGGGTCAACCTTGTCTTTCATTCTAGGGTTGACTTCCATGTAAGATTTGAACCTCCTACAACTTAACTTCAATCATGTCATACCTTATGTATATATGTGTGTGTGTGTCTGTGTGTGATTTGAAACTACAATGCCCCACCTCACCTGTTTTATATGTGTGTCTGTCTGTGTGTGATTTGAAATTACAATGTCCCACCTCACCTATTTTATATGTGTGTCTGTCTGTGTGTGATTTGAAATTACAATGTCCCACCTCACCTGTTTTATATGTGTGTCTGTAGTTTCAAATCACACACAGACAGACACACATATAAAACAGGTGAGGTGGGACATTGTAATTTCAAATCACACACAGACAGACACACATATAAAATAGGTGAGGTGGGACATTGTAATTTCAAATCACACACAGACAGACACACATATAAAACAGGTGAGGTGGGACATTGTAGTTTCAAATCACACACAGACAGACACACATATAAAACAGGTGAGGTGGGACATTGTAGTTTCAAATCACACACAGACAATGTCCCACCTCACCTGTTTTATATGTGTGTCTGTCTGTGTGTGATTTGAAACTACAATGTCCCACCTCACCTGTTTTATATGTGTGTCTGTCTGTGTGTGATTTGAAATTACAATGTCCCACCTCACCTGTTTTATATGTGTCTGTGTGTGTGATTTGAAACTACAATGTCCCACCTCACCTGTTTTATATGTGTGTGTGTGTGATTTGAAACTACAATGCCCCACCTCACCTGTTATATATGTGTGTGTGTGATTTGAAACTACAGTGTCCCACCTCACCTGTTATATATATATATGTGTGTGTCTGTATGTGATTTGAAACTACAATGTCCCACCTCACCTGTTTTATATGTGTGTGTGTCTGTGTCTGTGAATTGAAACTACTATGTCCCACCTCACCTGTTATATATGTGTGTGTGTGTGTCTGTGTGATTTGAAACTACAATGCCCCACCTCACCTGTTTTATATGTGTGTGTGTCTGTGAATTGAAACTACTATGTCCCACCTCACCTGTTATATATGTGTGTGTGTGTCTGTGTGATTTGAAACTACAATGTCCCACCTCACCTGTTTTATATATGTGTGTGATTTGAAACTACAATGCCCCACCTCACCTGTTATATATGTGTGTGTGTGTCTGTGTGATTTGAAACTACAATGTCCCACCTCACCTGTTTTATATATGTGTGTGATTTGAAAATACAGTGTCCCACCTCACCTGTTTTATATATGTGTGTGATTTGAAAATACAGTGTCCCACCTCACCTGTTTTATATGTGTGTGTCTGTGTCTGTGAATTGAAACTACTATGTCCCACCTCACCTGTTATATATATATATGTGTGTGTCTGTATGTGATTTGAAACTACAATGTCCCACCTCACCTGTTTTATATGTGTGTGTGTCTGTGTGTGATTTGAAACTACTATGTCCGACCTCACCTGTTATATATGTGTGTGTGTGTGTGTGTGATTTGAAACTACAGTGTCCCACCTCACCTGTTATATATATATATGTGTGTGTGTGTGTCTGTGATTTGAAACTACAATACCCCACCTCACCTGTTTTATATGTGTGTGATTTGAAACTACAATGTCCCAACTCACCTGTTTTATATATGTGTGATTTGAAACGACAGTATCCCACCTCACCTGTTAACTTCATAAAGGTGTGTGTGGACATATGTAAGATTTGAACCTATGACACATCATTTGCAGTAATTCTCTGTAACTTTAAATATGTCATACCTCATTAGTATAGAGAAAATTAATATTTGTAAACCTACTTTCCTTGTTGGTTGATAAACTTTGACCGTCACTTGGCTGTTATTTCCAGCAGATCGACCAGCCACATACAGGGTCTTATTGGTTTACCTACCTAATATAGTAACACACAGACACACACACACATATGTATGTGTTTTAGGGGTCATGTTAGCTTGTTTACCTAATATAGTAACACACAGACACACATATGTATGAGTGTTTTAGGGGTCATATTAGTTTGTTTACCTAATATAGTAACACACACACATGTATATTTTAGGGGTCATATTAGCTTGTTTACCTAATATAGTTACACACACACATTAACGAGTGTTTTAGGGGTCTTATTGACTTGTATATCTAATATAGTTACACACAGACACCCACACATGTGGTTTAGAGGTCTTATTGACTTACGTATATATCTAGTACAGCTCCTTTCTTCTGCCAGGAGTTGTTACTAAAAGATAGCAGCTGTGTAAAGAGCAATGACAACATTGTTTCTTTGGTCTCATCTGTCGACAATCAGCTTCTTTCTTTTCCTTTCTATATAATAATAATTGTTTCTACTTTAGGCACAAGGCCAGCAATTACCCAGTGCATTACTGGTACTTTATTTTATCGACCCCGTAAGGATGAAAGGCAAAGTTAACCTCGGCAGGATTTGAACTCAGAATGGAAAGGGCCGTAACTCTATGCGTCAAAGCATGGCGTCCGACCCTCTACCGATACTACCAATCCACCGTTTCTATATAATAATAATAATGTTTTTGTTTTTTTTTCCATCTGCAGGTCATCCTACACAATGGCAGAACCTCACTCTTGCTGGAATGGACGGTGTGGCCCATGGTAAAGTTGGGAAAAATAGTGTGTCGGTGTTGGTGGATCACTTTTAGTACTTTGTCCAAAAGAACATTTTGGCAATCGCACACAGATATTTCTTGCCTACCAATCAAATAACCAACCTACCTACCTTCCTACCAACCAACCAACCTACCTACTTACCAACCAAACAACCTACTTATGTACCAACTTACCTCCCTACATTTTTACTTACCTTCCAACCTACCTACTTGCCAACCAACAAACCAACTTACCTACCTATCTACTTACTTACTTACCAAGCTATCTACTTACCAAAGACACTGATTGACAAGAGCATATCAATATCTTCTGAAATAACACTACACACACACACAGCTATCTTCTGAAATAACACTACACACACACACACAGCTATCTTCTGAAATAACACTACACACATACACACACAGCTATCTTCTGAAATAACACTACACACACATACACACAGCTATCTTCTGAAATAACACTACACACACATACACACAGCTATCTTCTGAAATAACACTACACACACACACAGCTATCTTCTGAAATAACACTACACACATACACACAGCTATCTTCTGAAATAACACTACACACATACACACAGCTATCTTCTGAAATAACACTACACACACATACACAGCTATCTTCTGAAATAACACTACACACATACACACAGCTATCTTCTGAAATAACACTACACACACATACACACAGCTCTCTTCTGAAATAACACTACACTACACACACACAGCTATCTTCTGAAATAACACTACACACATACACACAGCTATCTTCTGAAATAACTACACACACACACAGCTATCTTCTGAAATAACACTACACACACATACACACAGCTATCTTCTGAAATTACACTACACACATACACACAGCTCTCTTCTGAAATAACACTACACTACACACACACAGCTATCTTCTGAAATAACACTACACACATACACACAGCTATCTTCTGAAATAACTACACACACACAGCTATCTTCTGAAATAACACTACACACACATACACACAGCTATATTCTGAAATAACACTACACACACATATACACACAGCTATCTTCTGAAATAACACTACACACACACACACAGCTATCTTCTGAAATAACACTACACACACATACACACAGCTATATTCTGAAATAACACTACACACACATACACACAGCTATCTTCTGAAATAACACTACACACACATATACACACAGCTATCTTCTGAAATAACACTACACACATACACACAGCTATCTTCTGAAATAACACTACACACACACACACACACAGCTATCTTCTGAAATAACACTACACACACATATACACACAGCTATCTTCTGAAATAACACTACACACATACACACAGCTATCTTCTGAAATAACACTACACACACACACACGGCTATCTTCTGAAATAACACTACACACACAGCTATCTTCTGAAATAACACTACACACATACACACAGCTATCTTCTGAAATAACACTACACACACACACACACAGCTATCTTCTGAAATAACACTACACACACATACACACAGCTATCTTCTGAAATAACACTACACACACATACACACAGCTATCTTCTGAAATAACACTACACACACATACACACAGCTATCTTCTGAAATAACACTACACACACATACACACAGCTATCTTCTGAAATAACTACACACATACATAGTTATTTCCTGAAATAATACACACACATACACACAGCTATCTTCTAAAATAACACTACACACACATACACACAGCTATCTTCTAAAATAACACTACACACATACACGAATAACACTACACACATACACGGCTATCTTTTGAACTAACAACTACACACACACATACACACAGCTATTTCTTGCTTGAAATAACACACATATATACACACAGCTATTTCCAGTGGGGTTACATTGCTGTTCAACCAAACAGGACTACAGAAACAGAGGACAGTGAAAGAGAATTTATAAAATGAAATAAAAAAAATAGAAGAACACTGACCACAATCTGAAATATATTAGTTAAAAAAATTGTAAATATTCAACTGACATTGTTGTTAACTTTTTTGTTACTATATTTCTAATTAAAGACACTGCCTATGTTGTTCAAATCGTAAAAAAAAAATTAAAAAAAAATTTAAAAAAAAATGAAATTTAAGAGTATTTTTAGGGTAAATTAATGAGGCCGGTTATGATATGTATACTACTTCCAAGGGCTGGAATTGACCCTATCATCCAAAATACTGTATCAATAAACAGAAGCTCAATTGGACTTTAAATGGATTAAAATAAAACAATGAATTATAGTAACAACATCAATGTTTTTTTATATCAATATAAGAATTCCTATTCCCAAAACACAAATAAACCAGCACACACACACATACATATATACATATGTGTGTGTGTGTGTGAAAAGATTCAGGACCTTGACGGCTGAGCTCTGGCCCTTTCGACAGCTGTATCCAAACTCCATTCAGATCTAGCTGTCGAAATGGCTGGAGCTCAGCTGTCGGGGTCCTGAATCTTTTCGTATTACCCAGTCTACTGCCCCAAGTATTGAGTATTCTGGTGGGTTATGGTCCACCTGGTTTTTACCACACCTATCTGATTATATATATCTCGGAAAAACCTCTTTCCTAGAGCTAATTTACTGTAATGAGACTATTTTGAGTTTCTAACTCAATACATGCCTTTGATATATATATATATATATATATATATATATATATCAAATTAGAAAAAAACGTTTCATTTACATGTAAAGTATATTTATTGTGTTATATATATATTTTTTTGTCACATCGCTAGTCTGAAGAGCAGATTGAGTGGAGTCAGGTCAACAACTTCTAGGGCAAACCTTGAGCCAATCTTCTGCAAAATGTGCGTAACAGGTTGATACACAATAAATATCTTTTACATGTAAACAAAACTTTCTCGTTTTTTTCTAATATATACACTCTGTCTGTGCATAGAGTGTTTGTTTTGGTACCTACACCAGTAATTCACTGACCCACCTACACTATATAATATATATATTTCATCATCATCATCATCATCATTTCATTTCATTTTACATCCGCTTTTTCCCTGCTTGCAAGGGTGGGACGGGAACTGATTCTGGCTTGATTTCTACAGCTGGATGCCCTTCCTAACACCAACCTCATTTACAGTGAGTGCCTACACGAGCTTTTACCGTGGTGCTTTTACCGTGGTGCCTACACGAGCACTTTGCAGTGGAATGATAGGGACTCCAGTCCCTATCATCTCATTTCTACAGCTGAGTAAACTGGAGCAATGTGAAATAAAGTGTCTTGCTCAAGGAAACAACACATCACCCGGTCTGAGAATTGAACTCACAACCTTTCGATTGCAAGGCCAATGCTCTAACCACTAAGCCATGTGCTTCCATATATATATATATATACACACACACACACACACACTTGAAAACAGCGATGAACTGGACTCCACCTGGCGACAAACGTTCCAAAAAGACTTGATGGCAGCCAACAACACTTGGCATGGATGCAAAAAAGCTGCCGCTAATCGTGACCGTTGGCAACTATTTACTGCTTGATGCGCTCAACGATGCGGAAGAACCTAAGACTAAGACACACATACTGTTATGTCCTGATGTACATGTGTGGATATATATCACCTTGATAACCTTGACCGACCAGTCTGTCGGGCGCTGCTGGTCACAGCACGTCGTGCTGTTTTAGCCATAAGATAACGCCATCCCACTGGCTGGGCGGGCAAGCCGGCACCTCTTCATCTCATTTCTACAGCTGAGTAAACTGGAGCAACGTGAAGTGAAATAAAGTGACTTGCTCAAGGAAACAACACATCACCCGGTTCGAGAATTGAACTCACAACCTTTTGATTGCAAGCCCAATGCTCTAACCACTAAGCCATGTGCCTTCACGTGGATATATATATATATAGAGTAGTAAAAAACCGGGAGGTTATATCTAAAGTTGGTAGAGCACTCAGTCCAAAGTACTCAGTTCGGTATAGAGTTAGTTTGTTGTGGAACTAACTCTCCCCCTCTCTCTCTCTCTCTATATATATATATACATATATATAAAACTGTTGTTGTCTGTGTGTATGTGTGTGACCTAATTTTGGCAAAGTCTATACAAATCCACATTTCTACTCTGACTTTATATATTCCTTGCCTTCTAAAGATATTAACTGCAGCTTTTATTTTTCAATTTTCTGTTGTTAAAGGCGTTTTTTTCACTAAAACTCTAAGCCCTTTCTGTCAGTTAATTTCAGAAATTTTGTCTACAATGGTCAAGAGAGACAACTCTTTAGTATTTTGAAAGAGTTACCTCTCTTTATATACTATATTATCCCTACTTAAACGTACATCCTTTGAAATTGTTGATGGTGACCCCAATAGTAACTCCGAAGCGTTCGGCGTCCATTATAACAGTTCGGTCTATATCAGATTGGGTAGATTTTTGTAACCTTAAAAGTATCCAACTAAATTCCTTCATGCACTCCACCACTGCAGTCCCACATGTTTACTGCTCTGTAACTATTGCTTTCGTTGTAGCATAGCACAACAAATACATGTTCGGTTTGTCGAATGCCTTTTTACTTAACCCTATCGTCTTGGCTTTCGTGGGTTGAACATTTTACTCTCAGGCACCCAATTAAGTTAAACCCCTGGTAATCTACGACAAATTTTTTTTATAAGCACAAAATGTAGACACCATCCCCAGGCCGAGGTATTCCGTACTTCTCTGTACTGTTTCAGAAAGGAGAGATAAACATGCCAATCTATGTTTACAAGCCCGAGCAACGCCGGGCCATTCTGCTAGTATATATATATATATATCATCAGCTGAAGGCACAAATAAATTGCTACGGCCGTCGCTAGTGGGGCCCCCCACTACAATTGCCCCCTTTGTGTGTGTGTGTGTGTGTGTGTGTCGCCATTAAATCTGGCATTGTATATAAAATCATCCCATAAATAATGCGGGTTTTTTCCAAGTAATATGCAATAAAAGTCAGAAACTAGCTATAAAAGCAGCTATTAAATTCATCGTCCTCATTCTTAGTATAAGCTTTAAAAAGTGCAGTTTATCTTAACCCTTTACCATTTAAACCGGTCGTATTCGGCCTGAATTTTTTTACTTCTTTCTGTTCAAACCAGCTGCTCATACTGATGTTAAAGTGTTGTTCTCAAAATAAATAATATCAAACATGGACATGTGATGCGCTTGAGTAAAGAAGTGCCAAGAAATCCCGGTGGAAGAAAGATGCAGTAGAGGAAAACCACAAAAAAACATGGGCAAAGGTGTGAGAGCTGACCTCATAGAGGAGATGACGAAGGACCGTTATATAATAATAATAATGAAATTATTGTGTAAAGTGCTCAGGTGCACTACAACTCGTCAAAGGTGTATGCATAGTACATAGAATACACAAATGTCAGGGAAGTGAATAGTGTATGAGTCATGGTATACATGTGGGTATGTGTATGGAGAGGGAACATTAGCTGTAGTGTTGGCGGAGAGATGCTGAAAAGGACCCGTCCCACCCTTGCAAGCAAGGAAAAGCAAACGTAAAATGATGATGATGATCAAAATATCATAGATTCAATACTATGTGAGATAATTATGTGAGGTGAAACTTTTACTGTGAAAATATAATAGCAAATATAGAGTAATGTAAATGATAAAGGGTTAATTTTTTAAAATATAAGGAGTATGAAACACCAGCATTATTTAATCCCGCCGAGGTTAACTTTGCCTTTCATCCCTACGGGGTCGATAAAATAAAGTACCAGTAATGTACTGAGATAATTGCTGGCCTTGTGCCAAAAGTAGAAACATTTATGGGATGTCTCAATCATCATCATCATCACCAACGTTTAATATCTATTTTTCCATGCTTTTATGGGTTAGATGGATCGTCCATGTTGAGACAAGTCTGGCCAAGTTGGCTGTACCATACCTTGCTCAAACAGAACTGTATTTTGGCCGGGTTTACAGTAATATATATATATGTTTCATTGGATGTGCAATGTAAATGTGAGAAAAAGGCAGAGATTGGACGAGCTGAGGGAGAAACTGGGTTTAAGGGGAATCTGAGATGATGTGCAAGAGAGAAGACTGTGTGGTATGGTCATGTGAAGCGCATGAAGAATGACCGATGGGTGAAGAAATGCCAGGAAATCCAAGTGGAAGGTTGCCAGAAGACGACCAAAAAAGACTTGGGCAGAGGTTGAGGGAACTGACCTCAAATTGCTAAGACTGACAGAGGAGATGACGAAGGAACGCGAAAGAGGAGAGATGCTGTGCTGAGAAGGACCCAGCCAACCCATGAAAGCTTGGAATAGCAGACATAAAAAATGATGATGATATATATATAATATATATATATATATATATTTCAACATGTGTACATCAGGATATAATAATGTATTGAAACAATCTCTTCTTAGTAATATATATGTTCAAGACAATAACCTTGATTCATGAATATTGGTGTGGTGTCTGAAGAATTAGGGTCAACTTTTATATGGGAAAAAGTCAAATTTGGGGAGCAAAAAATAGGGAATAGGGAAGGAAGACTTTTATACTAGTATATACAGTAATCGGGTGGAAAATTGGCAGAATGAAGGGCTCTGCCAAGTTTAAAAATACAGTATGTCAATATGGTGTCCCTGCAATTCCTTCAGAAGTTATGGAACCATGCATACATACAGCAGTCAAGAATTTCCAAGGATTTATTTAATAACCCTTTAGCATTTACATTACTCTATATATACTATTGTATTTCTGTGGTAAAGGCTTTATCTTACATAATTATCTCACTATGGGCATGTGGTTAGAATGTCTCAGGAAAGAAATGCAGGACAGATTTTACAGGCAAAACCAACCGGCAGGGGACCCAGGGGTAGACGCCGAGCAAGATGATTGGATAATATCCTTGAGTTTGGCTGGTCTCACTTGGGAATCCAGCCGGATCAGCTGGAGACACTTGCTTCTGACAGGACCCCGCTGGAGGTAGTGTGTGAGGACTCAACTCCCACAACCCTCTCAGGAATAATTGGGTGAAGAAGAAGAAGAATTATCTCACATATCAATCTTTGAGATTTTGATGTTATTTATTTTGAGAACAATACCTTAAATGTCAATATGAACAGCTGGTTACGGCCAGTTTGAAGAGAAAGAGGTGAGAGAATTCTGGCTGGATATGGCTGGTATAAATGCTAAAGGGTTAAACTAGTGTTTGGTACATAGCGTGTCACCAGTTCTTACATAAGATTATGATGAAAGGCTTTTAGCAGACAAATATACTTTAAAACATGCAGTTTTTGTATCGTTAGACCAAGCATGGTTCCATGAAGGTTTGCTATGCATTTACATTATTCTATATTTTATATGCAGCATTTACATTATTCTATATTTTATATGCAGCATTTACATTATTCTATATTTTATATGCAGCATTTACATTATTCTATATTTTATATGCAGCATTTACATTATTCTATATTTACTATATTTTCATGGTAAAGGCTTCACCTCTCATAATATTGAATCGATGAGATTTTCATGTTATTAATTTTGAGAACAATGCCTTAACGTCAGTATGAGCAGCTGGTTACAGCCAGTTTGGACAGAAAGAGAGATAATCCTGACTGGATATGGCCGGTTTAAATGCTTAAGGGTTAAATCTAACAGCATCAAACTACCAGAGGACAGGACAGCAAAATAATTTTACGAAATAAGATAAAAACTAAGAGAAGATACAGGACTTTGTTCCACAATATGGATATATTAATAATAAAATCTTTTACCTTGAATTCACATTACTGTTTCAATGAAACACCATCACCACTTTATGCATATCTTCCTTGATTACATCGGTTTGAAGGGTTGTCACGCTCTGATGTCAGACAGACAAGTCTGTGTATATATCTGCCATGATTTCTACAGCTAAATGTCCTTCCTAATACCAACCACTTCATGGCAGTGTGCACATTGTGCTTTTTATGATCGTGGCACCACCACTACAACATAACAGGGTGGACAGGGTGCATTTAGTGTGGCATCAATACTACCTTACAGTGTACTGGGTGTCTTTTGTGGTGGCACCAACACCACCACTTTACAGAGTGTACTGGGTGTATTTTATCGTGGCACCAGTACTGCCAATTTACAGTGCACTGGGTACATTTTATCATGGCACCAGCTCTACCACTTTACTGAATGTACTGTGTACATTGTATTGTCACACCAGCACTACGACCTTACAGAGTGTACTGGGTGTTTTATTATGGCACCAGCACTACCACCTTATAGAGTGTGTTAAGTGCATTTATCACAGCACTGAAAAATAATCCAGAAAATTGAATAGAAAATAAGATGGTGAATAGAGAGGTGGTAGGGGGACAGTATTGTGATATTTAGTCAACTGTGACCACCATGGTGTTGGAATTGTCTGTGTGGTTAGGGAGTGAGAGGTGGTAGGGTGTAGGGACCTAACCAGGGGACGGTAATGTGATAGTCAACTGTGACCTCCATGGTGTTGGAATTGTCTGTGTGGTTAGGGAGTGAGAGGTGGTAGGGTGTAGGGACCTAACCAGGGGACAGTAATGTGATAGTCAACTGTGACCACCATGGTGTTGGAATTGTCTGTGTGGTTAGGGAGTGAGAGGTGGTAGGGTGTAGGGACCTAACCAGGGGACAGTAATGTGATAGTCAACTGTGACCTCCATGGTGTTGGAATTGTCTGTGTGGTTAGGGAGTGAGAGGTGGTAGGGTGTAGGGACCTAACCAGGGGACAGTAATGTGATAGTCAACTGTGACCACCATGGTGTTGGAATTGTCTGTGTGGTTAGGGAGTGAGAGGTGGTAGGGTGTAGGGACCTAACCAGGGGACAGTAATGTGATAGTCAACTGTGACCACCATGGTGTTGGAATTGTCTGTGTGGCTAGGGAGTGAGAGGTGGTAGGGTGTAGGGACCTAACCAGGGGACAGTAATGTGATAGTCAACTGTGACCACCATGGTGTTGGAATTGTCTGTGTGGTTAGGGAGTGAGAGGTGGTAGGGTGTAGGGACCTAACCAGGGGACAGTAATGTGATAGTCAACTGCGACCTCCATGGTGTTGGAATTGTCTGTGTGGTTAGGGAGTGAGAGGTGGTAGGGTGTAGGGACCTAACCAGGGGACAGTAATGTGATAGTCAACTGTGACCACCATGGTGTTGGAATTGTCTGTGTGGTTAGGGAGTGAGAGGTGGTAGGGTGTAGGGACCTAACCAGGGGACAGTAATGTGATAGTCAACTGCGACCTCCATGGTGTTGGAATTGTCTGTGTGGTTAGGGAGTGAGAGGTGGTAGGGTGTAGGGACCTAACTAGGGGACAGTAATGTGATAGTCAACTGCGACCTCCATGGTGTTGGAATTGTCTGTGTGGTTAGGGAGTGAGAGGTGGTACGGTGTAGGGACCTAACCAGGGGACAGTAATGTGATAGTCAACTGTGACCTCCATGGTGTTGGAATTGTCTGTGTGGTTAGGGAGTGAGAGGTGGTAGGGTGTAGGGACCTAACCAGGGGACAGTAATGTGATAGTCAACTGCGACCTCCATGGTGTTGGAATTGTCTGTGTGGTTCGGGCATTGGATCAAATGTCTGTTCAGGATGGGGTGAAGTGGCAGAGTCATTAGAACATTAGACAGAATGCCTTGTGGTATTTTCTCCGGCTCTCTGTACACTCCGAGACCAAATCCCACCAAGGTCAACTTTACCTATCATGTGGCTACAATAAGAAGTTAATGTCTAACCCTACTTTTGTATCCCTGTAATTAGTTATTGCTACAAAGTTACTCATACATTTAAACCTCTAAGTTATTTGAGCATTTATGTAATTAATTATATGTTAGAAATAAGTACCGGGCCAGTACTGATTTGGATTCTTCTTCTATATCTCTTTCTCACTTCCTCCCTGGAAAATATTTAGTGCTGTTCAGACAGAAATGAGATACAACCTCGTAGGAAGCCAGTTAAATCTACGTAGGTGTGAGCTGTAACATCAGACTGGGATCCCTATCATTAAAACACCCTAGAAACCTCCCAAGACATACAACCTGTTGTGAGCTGAAACAATATAATAGGACTGGGGTCCCTATCATTAAACCACCTAAGAAACCTCCCAAGACACACAACCTGGTGTGAGCTGAAACAATATAAGACTGGGGTCCCTATCATTAAACCACATAAGAAACCTCCCAAGACATACAACCTGATAAGAGGTGAGCTAAACCTACATATAGGTGTGAATTGTAACATCAGAATGGGGTCCCTATCATTAAAACACCCAAGACATACAACCTAACAGGAGGACAACTAAACCTATATAGGTGTGAACTGAAATAATATAATAGGGCTGGGTTCCCTATCATTAAAACACCCAAGAAATCTCCCATGAGATACAACCTGGTACAGGGCCAGCTAAACCTACATATAGGTGTGAGCTGCAACAACGTCAGACTGAGGTCCCTATCAATAAACCACCCAAGAAATCTCCCATGAGATACAACCTGGTACAGGGCCAGCTAAACCTACATATAGGTGTGAGCTGCAACAACATCAGACTGAGGTCCCTATCAATAAACCACCCAAGAAATCTCCCATGAGATACAACCTGGTACAAGGCCAGCTAAACGTACATATAGGTGTGAACTGTAACAACTACAATAAATAATATGGCTAGAAGTTCAAATAATTTTTATCTGTTGGTAAATCAATGATAAACATTGATTGCCAGCTGAATTAATTATAGAAATACAAAATATACTGAAGTAACAACCCAAACCTACCCAAAAAGTGGGTGTGTTTTATATATTTCTGGCAATATTATAACATGATCTTCCCAAAACATAATATTAATTTGTTTTTCTTTTTATATTTATCTAAGGATCTATCAAGGAATCAGTTTACCTAATTATATAAGAAGGAGAAGGGAAGATTGGAAATATGTTTAAAATGGCAGCAGTAGTGTTTGTTATTAAGGTTGAGCTTTAACCCTTTAGCATTTACATTACTCTATATATACTATTGTCTTTTTGTGGTAAAGTCTTTATCTCACATAAAACTGAACCTTCAAGATTTTGATGTTATTTATTTTGAGAACAATACCTTAACGTCAATATGAGCAGCCAGTTACGGCCAGTTTGAACAGAAAGAGGTGAGAGAATTCTGGTCGGATATGGCTGGTTTAAATGAAAAAGGGTTAAATTTTTATATATGTAATGGGATATGTTTTATGTAATGTATAGTTTTGTAGCAGCAGTAGATATAGTTTTTGTTATGGTAACAAAAACTAATTTTTTTTTTCATGCTACTGCCAGCTTGAAAAGCTATGAAATAAAAAGACTTCCTCTTCCATCACAAAATAAAAAAAAAGACCCCCTTCAGTCACGAATGACCATGGGATTGGCACCTCGAAAGTTCCCCTCGAAGGCAGAAGTCCAGGCAAAGTATGATTGTGGAAGACTAGCAGTCACCCATGCTTACCAGTCTCCCCTCTCCACACCACGGACATTGTCCAAGGGAAAGTCAATGGTCGATGCAACTTGGCACCAGTGACGCCGCAACTCATTTCTGCAGCTGAGTATACTGGAGCAACGTGAATAAAGAGTCTTGCTCAAGAACACAACGCAAAGCCCGGTCCGAGAATCGAACTCACAACCTCACGATTGTAAGCCCGATGCTCTAACCACTAAGATGTGTCTGTGTAATACCCCAAGATGTGTGTGTGTTATATATATATGTATACACAGAGATACAGTGTATCTGTTCTAAATTGGCCAGCATCCACAACTTCCCAAAAGATAAACACTTCTTTAATACCATATTGTGCAACATAAGCAGGCAAAGAAAAGGGAAGATAAAAGCTGGAGCCCAAAAGATAAAAAGCCATTGTATTAACCCTTTAGCATTTACATTACTCTATATATACTTTTGTATTTTCGTGGTAAAGGCTTTATCTCACATATCTCACAATATCGAATCTAGGAGATTTTGATATTTATTTCAAGAACAATAACTTAACATCAGCACAAGTAGCAAGTTACAGCCGGTTTGAACAGAAAGAGGTGAGAGAATTCTGGCCAGATACAGCCAGATTAAATGCTAAAGGGTTAAACTATGGAAATATTGAATAAAATTTATTTTAGACAAAAAGAGAGATAGCAGCTTAGTGGTGGGGGGTTTGCATTTGTGTTTGAAACATGAAATTAAAAATAATTTGGAAGAGTTATCTTGCTCAATTTTTATTCCAATTCGATACAATTAAGATTCAGTAATGATTTCATCTAATCAATCAATCAATCATGTATTGATCAGTCCAATCAGCTTTTAAGCCTTTAAAATCTAACTTTGTTAACAAGGATTGTAATATATATATATATATATATATATATATATATATATGTGTGTGTGTGCATACATATACACACATAAATGAATATACATGTGTATATATACACACATACATGTATATACACATATACACATACATACATATATATATATACACATATATACACGTATATACAAGGTGTCCCAAACGAATGTATACAAACTTCAACAGCATTCTTAAAGTATGTATACATTTTTTTTTGGGGGGGGGGGGGGCACCCCGTACACATACATATATATATATATGTATATATAATCTTGGAAGAAAAGTGACAGATTTTGTACAGAAGATTTCAAAAGTATATAATATATAATATATATTAATAATAATAATAATGATAATAGTAATATTCATATTTGGAAATAACCTTCCAACAATTATTATTAATACATTTACAATAATATTATATATATAAGGGAAAAAATAAAATATACAATGTATTATAATGTATATATGTATGTTTTAAAACAATATGCATGTGTGTATACAGAATAAATACAAATTCTTGCTCATGGGTGTTTATTTTCATAAAATTATTCTTCATAACTAGTTTCGAATTTGAGAAAAAAAAACTAAATTTAAAAAAAAAAAAGCATAAAAAAAACTTTCTAACTTTTAACGTCCTGTACCACTAGAAACCACATTAGCAAGACATTCTTGAAAAAATATAAAACAGCATTACAACTGCATCACATTACAAATTGAAGTCTTTACTCTAATACTGCAAACTTTTGCAACAATCTGTTCACTAAAACTTCTAAAGTCTGTCTTAAGCGCGAAGGCTCATTCAAGCTGGTGCTTATCTCAGTCTCATGGCATTAAGCGACTGGGAGTTCAAGACTTCTCCCTGGACAGGACATCAGTATATCACAGGTTTAAAGTCCGTCTTAAGCCTGGAGGCTTATCCCGGTCTCATGGCATTAAACGACTGGGAGTACAAGACTTCTCCCTGGACAGAATGGCAGTATATCACAGGTTTAAAGTCTGTCTTAAGCCTGGAGGCTTATCCCGGTCTCATGGCATTAAACGACTGGGAGTACAAGACTTCTCCCTGGACAGAATGGCAGTATATCACAGGTTTAAAGTCTGTCTTAAGCCTGGAGGCTTATCCCGGTCTCATGGCATTAAACGACTGGGAGTACAAGACTTCTCCCTGGACAGAATGGCAGTATATCACAGGTTTAAAGTCTGTCTTAAGCCTGGAGGCTTATCCCGGTCTCATGGCATTAAGCGACTGGGAGTACAAGACTTCTCTCTGGACAGAATGGCAGTATATCACAGGTTTAAAGTCTGTCTCAACCCCGGAAGCTCATCAGGTCAGTGCATATCCTAGTTTTGTGGTGTGAAGTAACAAAATACAAGACTCCTCACCTCCTGGACAGGACACCAATCCATCACATGATTAAACCCCAAGCTATTACTGGTACTCATTTTCAGCTGAGTATACTGGAGCAATGTGAAATAAAGTGTCTTGCTCAAGGAAACAACCCAGTACAGGAATTGAACCCACGATATTATGATCATAAGCCCAACACCCTTACCACTAGGCCAAGTGCCTCCACTAGTAAAGATATTATAAACATTTGAATTAACAAACCAATTTTTACATATTTTCTAAATCATTACAGGATGTTAAGATTTAAAGGAATTTAGTTTTTGTTTTTTTGCTTTTTATTTTAATTTAATTTTTATTTTATTTTATTTATTTTTTTCAAAATCTGAGCACAAAAGGTTTAATGTGCCACTCTCTATGGAAATGCATACCAAGGCAAATAATGGCTGCTAGCAAGGACACAAAGGATTATTATATAAATGTATATATATTATATACATATATATATATATGTGTATATTATATATAATATAATATACATATATATAATTATATAATATAATATATAAGTATATATATCCAATAACAAAAAAAAAACCACTAAGTTTTATATAAGCCTGCTAAGTCACCTGACCAAATGTTTTAAATTACATATTTTCACCACAAGATACACAAAAACACCTCTGACACAAAGGTAATAGTAATAAAATTGTAATAATAATGGTGATAATAAACATCACTTCAATAGTGGAAGAATAATTTTGTTGCTGGAAAACTTTAGGAGAGAAAAAGAGAATGAAATAGAAAGCTGACAGATTCAGACTAAAAAATGTATATCTAAAATATTTGTTACTATTTTAAGCACAAGGCCAGCAATTTAAGAGGAGAGGAAGGGAGCAGGATGTTTGTCGATTAAAACCGAGTCCAGTACTTCATTGGTACTCTGTTTTATCAACCACCACCCAGGAGCAAGGATGAAATGCAAAGTTAACTGTGGCAGGATTTCAAATCAAAATACTGTTTTACTAATGTAGGCAGAAGAGGCCAGCAATTTGGGGAGACGAATGGGGAAAGGCTGATTAAAACGACCTCGAACCCTTGCTCACAGAGGGATGTAAGGTAAAGTTGACCTCGGCAGGATTTTAACTCAGAACAGAAACAGCCAGAACAAATACTGCAAGGCATTTCTGAAAATAATAATAATGGTTTCTGCAAGGCCAACAATTTTAGGGAAAGGAAAGTCGATTAAATCGACCCCAGCACATTACTGGTACTTCATTTTATTGACCTCTAAGGATAAAAGGCAAAGTTCACCTCGGCGGGATTTGAACTAAGTACATGAAGAGCCACAACAGATACTGTTAAGCATTTCTGAAAAAAATAACGGCTTTTAATTTAGGCCTAAGGCCAGAATTTTAGTGGCGAGGGTTTAACCAATTAAAATTGAACCCAGTACTTGACTGGTACTTATATTTTATCAACCCCCAGGGAAGAATGAAAAGTGAAGTTGACCCTGGCAGGATTTGAACTCAAAATAATAAATTGATGGATTAACTGCATTTTTCTTTAACCCTTTAGCATTTACATTACGCTATATATACTATTGTATCTTCACAGTAAACACTTTATTTTACATAATATCAAATCTAAGAGATTTTGATATTTATTTTGAGAATACCTTAACATCAGTATGAGCGGCCGGTTACAGCCGGTTTGAACAGAAAAAGGTGAGAGAATTCTGGCAGGATACAGCCGGTTTAACTCTTTAGGATTTAAACCGGCTGTATCCAGCTAGAATTCTCTCACCCCTTTCTGTTCAAACTGGCCGCTCATACTGATGTTACGATGTCAAAATAAATATAAAAATCTCATAGATTCGATATTAGAGATAATTATGTGAGGTAAAGCCTTTACCATGAAAATATAATAATAAATATAGAGTAATGTAACTGATAAAAGGTTAAATGCTAAAGGGTTAAATTACAAAAACTTTCAAAATTACATGGACTTTGAATGAAAAGGTTTTATCAGAATTAATCCATTTCACAATCTGTTTTAGTTTTGGGAGGAATTTGTTGTTTTTTTTTTGGAATTTCGACTAATTCAGCAAGCATTCAGAAACCAACTTTATATTCCTTTTTTTTTTTTTATTTTAATTTTTAATTTTTCCAGAAGAAAAGAAATGGAAAAACTTTTATACAAGAAATCTTATAAAAATACTATGTCATGAAATATGTTTGTGTTTGGTGTTGGGTGGCTCGGAGCATGGGGAGAGGACCAAACCCCGCCAACATATCTTAGAAGTAGCAGGAAGGAAACAATACTACTTGGCACTTCAGTGCTGATTAAATTGGGAAGTGGGGGAGGTGAGGGGGGGTAAAAAGGACCCTAAATTAGCATTAGAATTTAGGCTGCTTCAGTAGAAAGTGTATGTGTATATATATATATAATTGCTTCTACCTTTGGCACAAGGCCAGCAATTACCCCAGTGCATTACTGGTGCTTTATTTTAACGACCCCGCAAAGATGAAAGGCAAAACTAACCTCGGTGGGATTTGAACTCAGAACGTAAAGGGCCATAACTATGCTGCAAATCATGGTGTCTGACTTTCTACCGATACTGCCAACCCACCTGTGTGTGTGCATATATATATGTTGTATATATATATATACATGCACACCTACACATATACACATATATGCTACCAATATAGGTCATTGAGAATTATACAGCAGTGTAAAAGATATAATTAGGAGCTGTAATATTTTGAATTATTTGTAGTGATAAATATTATATATACATACATACATACATACATATACAAACATATATAAGTGTGTGTATGCATATATCTATAAACACACTTATACAAACATACATATACATGCACAAACATATATAAGTGTGTGTATGCATATATCTATAAACACACTTATATATGTTTGTGCATGTATATGTATGTTTGTATAAGTGTGTATGCATATATCTATAAACACACTTATACAAACATATCTATATGAACATATATAAGTGTGTTTATAGATATATGCATAGATACACTTATATATGTTCATATAGTTATGTTTGTATAAGTGTATGCATATATCTATAAACACACTTATACAAACATAACTATATGAACATATATAAGTATGTATGCATATATCTATAAACACACTTATACAAACATAACTATATGAACATACATACATACATATGTGTATGTATATGTATGTATTCACACACACACATAAAATCTATAATATATATATACAGTCATAACTGCCCTTTAATCTAAATCGAAACAATTATTTTGCGTTAAGTTGAACACAAAGAAAAAAATGTACATAATTAATGCAAGTATTAATTTACATAATTAAATTTTATAAACAATCCAAAAGCTTATTTATGCAAGAAATGTATTGTGTTTATCACAACCTAACTAGGTTGTCGAAATAAAGTATGGGTGTGTGCATGTGTATATACATACACACACACACAACGGTTTGATTTAGGCACAAGGCCAGTAGATTAAATCGGCACCCAATTAATACGTTACTGGTACTTTATTTTATCAACCTTATTTACCGACCTCGAACGGATGAGAGGTAAAGTTGATCTGGTCAGAATTTGAACTGAGTGCAGCCAGCCAGAAACAAATAACACAAACATTTTATCCAACGTCCTAACAACTGCCCCTCCGTGTGTGGTGTGTGTGATGTGTGAGATGTGTGAGAGTATGTGTATATGTTATAGACATAATTACCATTCAAGGAAGAACTTACTGCCTTTAACCTCTTCAGTGCCATAGACAAGATAACCTGTCCTAACATGTTTCAACTCCTTTTCAACAGTTGATAACTTTAAAATTATGAACTTGTTTCTAACAGTTCATAACTTCAAAGCTAGATGGGGTTACTAGTTTATTGATGTGATGTTTGTCAATCAAAATAGTCATTTTACTGGGAAAAAAGCTGGCACAGCAACTGTAGCTGTGTAAAATATACATGGCAGTCAACAAGTTAAATACACAAGTGCCAACAGAAAGACTGTCTGTATCTCCATAGATAGACTTAACCAAATTTAGGAATTTTATGGAAATAGTGAAGGATGTCAATATTTTAGTGTTCTAGTGTCCTTAATAATATACTTTACCCCCAACACTAGTTGAAGGGATGAAATGGGGTGTGGAGTGAAAAGTTTAAGAAATGTTGTGTGATAGGTGTGATTAAGTGGTGAACAGTTTTCTACTGAAATTTGAAAAATAAAATTTAAAAAAACAAAAAAAAAAACAATTCACATGAAAATAAAGGGGAGAAGAATGTTAAGACAAATTTATTGAATGTTTGTTAAAACAGCACAGAAATGGTTAATAATAAACACATATTTATTCTATAGAAAGCTTCTTCTATGTTTGGATGGCATAAGAAAGAAGACCAGATATATATATGAGGTTTGACGTACCATTGAGATGGGAGGGGGAGTAAAAACACATGAAAACCCCCAGCAGTCATTTGGAAGATTTAGTTATGGATAACAAAGAAATTGGTTATAAGGAGTTTAATTAAATTGGCAGCAATTAACACAGTGATAGTTATTATTATTATTATTATTATTATTAAGACATTAAATGAATTGTTTCTACATTTGGCACAAGGCCATCAATGAAGGGAAGGGAAAAGTCGATTAAATCACCCCCAGTGTGTAACTGGTACTTTATTTTATCGACCCCCGTAAGGATGAAAGGCAAAGCTAACCTTGGTAGAATTTGAACTCGGAACGTAAAGGGACATAATTAAAAGAAATAATAATTGTTTCTACTTTTGGCACAAGGCCAGAAATTACCCAGTACATTACTGGTACTTTCTTTTATCGACCCCGTAAGGATGAAAGGCAAAGTTAACCTCGGAGGGATTTGAACTCAAACCATAAAGGGACGTAACTATACTGGAAAGCATGGCGTCCGACTCTCTACCGATACTGCCAATCCACCGCCCTAAAAGAAATAATAATAATGATGTCTACTTTAGGTAGAAGGCCGGCATTTTGGCGAGAGGGAAAAGTCGATTAAACTGACCCCAATGTGTAACTGGTACTATTTTATTGACCCCGTAAGGATGAAAAGCAAAGCTAACCATGACAGGATTTGAACTCAGAACGTAAAGGCACGTTACTATGCCATATATTAAAAGAAATAATAATAATTGTATGCCACAAGGCCAGTAAATCTGGGAGAAGGGCAAAGTCGATTAAATCAGCACCAGTACTTGACTGATACTTTATCAATCCCAAAATGATGACAAGCATAGGTGACCTTGGAATGATTTCAACTCAGAATGTAAAGAGCAAGAACACTCACACAGTGGCATTTTGTCCGATGCTCTACCAATTCTGTGAATCCACACCATCTTTACTTTAATAATTGTTTCTACTTTTGACGCAAGGCCAGCAATGGGAAAGGAAGGACGCAGGAAATCGCTTAAATCGACCCTAATGTGTTACTGGTACTTTATTTTATCGACCCTGTAAGGATGAAATGCAAAGCTAACCTCGACAAGACTTGAGTAAAGGGACATAACGATATGCTGTGCAAAGCATGTCCAACACTACCAATTACTGCCAATCAATAAGCTGTGTTTAACTGAATATAGTAAATAAATTCTACCTATCTATATCTTCACGCTCAGAGTTGCTGAAGCATGGAACAAACTACCTGCATCAGTTGTTAGCTGTCGAGACACTGCATCCTTTAAGGCCTCCATGCTTCCCGAGATCCGCCAACACTACAGCTAACACATACACACATGTACTTCCCTGACATTTGTGTATTATTCTATGTACTTTCTTGACGAGTTGTAGTGCACCTGAGCACTTTACACAATAATTTCATTATTATTATTATATTATTATTATTTCCATAATTATTTTTTTTGTGCATAATTTCTGCTTTACCGAGCACAGCTCTGTGCACCTTGGGTATGTGCAGTGTAGTTATTGCTGATGTGCCTATTGTATTGATAGTACTTTTTGTAATATGTGTGCAGTGCCTAGTAGTGTTATCTTTTGTATGCTGTATATATCTGTAAGTCCTGGAGTTTTTTTATTTTTATTATCATTAGGGCGGTGGATTGGCAGTATCGGTAGAGGGCCGGACGCCTTGCTTTGCAGCATAGAGTTACGCCCCTTTATGATCCGAGTTCAAATCCCGCCGCCGAAGTTAACTTTGCCTTTCATCCTTACGGGGGTTGATAAAATAAAGTACCAGTCACGCACTGGAGTCGATTTAATCGACTTTCCCCTCCCCCAAAATTGCTGACCTTGTGCCTATATAAGAAATCATTATTATTATCATCATCATCATCATAAGAACCTTAGGGTTGTGGATTGCCAGAGTTAATAGAGCATTGGTCAAATAGTTAATATTTGTTCTGGTTCTTTACTTTGAGTTCAAATTCCACCAAGGTAAACTTTGCCTTTCATCCTTCCAAGGTCAATAAAATACCAGTGAAGTACTGGGGTCACACCACCACCAAATTACTGGTTCTTGTGCCTAAATTACAAAGAGGACCCACCAGTCATGTCAAGGGCATGACAACCTCCTTAATGTTGGTGATCTACATGATAAACACAGCCAGTACACACTACAGTGGTTGGCGATAGGAAGGGCATCCAACCATAGAAATCTTGCCAAACAAAAGGTTGGGAGGACCCAAAGTTACGCCAACCTCTCCCGAGCACTCGATGGAACGCGAGACCGTACACAAGTGCACAGGTCCCTGGAAGATCAGTGGCTCTGCTTCTGTACTGACTAGGTCGATGTAGGCCCATCCAACTCTTGCTAGCAGGGAAAGCGAATGTTAAAACAACGATGACTATGAGTCTTAGGTTACGTTAACCCACTAACTGACCGGTCAATTATGCTGGGGATGTGTTCAGGCCTGGTAGCAAGAAAAATTCAAGTGTCCTTAAAACTGCAAATTAGCTAATTAAGGACTTTAGTTGTAACCCAGTTAACTATCAATTCCAATCAATCTAAAATATAATTTTTCAGCAATCTAACGAAAATAAATGAAATATCAGGCAGATGCTTCTAAAAGAATTGGACAATTTCAGAAAAGATCTACATTCTTATTCTCAGAAATCAAACATCTTTAAAATATTCCCCATAATTCAATATATCTGACAAGAAACTCAAATGATAGCCTAATAACGGTTTCTGATTTAGGTAAAGACCAACAATTAGGGGGAAGAGGGAAAGTCAATTAAATCAACCTGTGTGTTATTGGTACTTCAACTCAGAATGTATAGGGCTGTAACTATGAAGCAAAGCATGTCAGATGTTCTACCGATTACTGCTAATCCATCGCCCTTGATTTTCAGCCTAATAATGGTTTCCAATTTAGGCACAAGGTCAATAAATTTGGGGGAGAGGAAAGTCAATTAAATTAACCCCAGAGTGTTACTGATCTTTTATCTCAATCCTGTAAGGATGAATGACAAAGCTAACCTCAGCAGGTTTTGAACTCAGAACGTAAAACTAAGCTACAAAGCATGTTGTCGATTAAATTGATCCCAGTACTTGATTTAATCCACTTTTCCCTCCGTCGCTCTCAAATTTCTGGCCTTGTGGGCTATGTTAGAAACAATTATTATTGTTGTTAGTAATAAAACTAAAACTCAGCTATTGTTAGTAATAATATACTAAAATGTTATACTTAGTTGTTAGTAATAATAAACTAAAATGTTATACTCAGCTGTTAGTAATAATAAACTAAAATAAGTTATACCCTTTTAGTAGTAATAAACTAAAATTTAAAAAATAGGAAAGTTTCTTCAGCTGTTAAACTAGTTCTTTCTCAGAGTAATAATATTACTATCATTGTTTATCAATAGAGTAGCCACAAGGAACTGGGGAGAGAGGGGACAGGGGGGACTGCTGGGGATTTTAAATAGTTTTCACACCCATCATTGTGTTCTGAGTTGCTTTATTTTTCTCATTTCGTTTTGTTTCTTCAGTTTTGTTTTGTTTTCTTTTAATTAATAAAAATTAATAAAATTAATAAAAAAAAAAATAATAAATAAAACAAGGGTGTGGTGTGGTGTGTGTGTAAAAAGGATGAAATCACCAACCAGTAATGCCTTAGATAATTCAAAAGACAATGGATCCATTTATTGGCTAAATGTAGAATTACATTTAAGAACAACAAATTCAGGGCAGAAATCCACAAATCATTGATTATTATTAATATTATTATTACACAGAACCAATCTTAGATGATCACTGGTAATTAGTTAGTACGGAGGAGAGCAGACAGAACAAGTTTGTTTTTGTTGTTTGTTGATTTTTCTGGGGGAGGGTTGCGGTGTTGGTTTTTTTTTTTTCTCTTTTTAAAACGAGCTCTCTGGATACTGACATATTAAAAAGCAAAACTGAAATATATATAGAGGAATAACAATGGTAATAAATAACATAGTTTTCTTTTTTTCTTTCTTTAAAATAAAAAACGTTAAAGCTAAATTAAAAACAAACAAAAAAAGGAAAAAATTAAAAAAAAAAAAGGTGAAGTATGTTATGTAGATTTTAATGTAGTATGGGTGGATATGAGGACAACTTCCAGCCTATTTTCTAAACAAAAACAAAAACGAAAATGAAAAGAAAATAAAGAAAACTAAAAAAAAAAATAATTTAATCCTAAGAATTATGACAAGTTATTAGCAAAGGCCTGTCTGTATAAAGTCCAACCAAGAGTCACATTCTTTTAAGACATTTCCTTCCTGTTATATATTTTGTCATTACACAATAGTTTTTATATTTTTTTTCTTTCTCTCCAAATCACAGAAGCTAAAGACTCCCAAGGGGGGGTGGGGATGGAGTCATGGACCATAAATCTTTTATTTATTATCATTTTTTTTGTTGAATCTTTTTTTTCTTTTTAAGGGTGTTTGTTTTTAAATCATTTTTTTTTTTTGTTTGTTTAATTAGATGAAAAAGCTGCTAGATAAGTGCAGATGCAGAATTTAAAAACATACAGGCCATCATGTCTGAATACATCCAAGTTTCTAGTGAAAACCTCATCGTTGATCAACGTGGGGAAGCAAAGTTCAAGGGGAAAATTATTTGGCAAGGAGTGTTGAAACACCATAAACAATTAATCCCCGTTTTCAGTTCATCTTTGCCAATGTCACCCAGTTTTTTTTTTTTTGTTGTTTTGTTCTAATCCAAATTTAATTCAAATCTTCTGAATTTTTTCACCTATAACAACAGGGTTATTTTTCCGGATTTGTTCCTGAGCCATCTCCTTATAATCAAATGTACAACTATGCTTATCCGAATAACGATGAAGACTGCAATAAAGACCCTCACATCGGCAACGGAACCCTGAAAAATAAATAAATATACATATATATCCATGAATATAAAACATGTCATATTGTATTCATTTACTATAGCTACAGGCGGTGGATTGGCAGTATCAGTAGAGGGTCGGACGCCATGCTTTGCAGCATAGTTACGTCCCTTTACGATCTGAGTTCAAATCCCGCTGAGGTTGACTTTGCCTTTCATCCTTACGGGGGTCGATAAAATAAAGTACCAGTAATGCACTGGGTAATTGCTGGCCTTGTGCCTAAAGTAGAAACAATTAATTTACTGTAGCTTAACACTTTCATTTCTAAATTTTTAATTTCATGTTTAGCCACGCTCGCGCGCGCGTGCATGATCATCATCATCATCATTTTTACGTCCACTTTTCCCTGCTTGCAAGAGTGGGACGGGAACTGATTCTGGCTTGATTTCTACAGCTGGATGCCCTTCCTAACACCAACCTCATTTACAGTGAGTGCTGGGTGCTTTTTTGACGTGGCACCTCCATGACCACTTTACAGTGGAATGATAGGGACCCCAGTCCCTATCATCTCATTTCTACAGCTGAGTAAACTGGAGCAATGTGAAATAAAGTGTCTTGCTCAAGGAAACAACACATCACCCGGTCTGAGAATTGAACTCACAACCTTTCGATTGCAAGGCCAATGCTCTAACCACTAAGCCATGTGCCTCCATATATATATATATATATATATATATATATATATATATATATATATATATATATATATATATATATATATATATATATATATATATATATATATATATATATATATATATATATATATAAATAAACAATGTATGTAAGCCAAATTCTCGGCCTTTTAAGCACTGAGGACACATATATAATATAAAAATGATATATAAAGAATGGTGCTCAAGTGTGTAGACACTAATAAATAGCTTATAAAATAGAGCAAAGACCCTTAAAAGACAGAAAAGGCAGTTGCCATTGACTGCTTTGAGGAATTGAACTCCATATCTCGGTTAGATGCTTTAACCATTAAGCTAAGGAGCCATGACACATAATTGTAGTTTTCTCTGTTTTTTTTCACCACAGAATATGGTCCAATAAGAGGACATATAAGCCCACGCAATGGACAAAAATGAGCATCAACATGTGTTTATATGTAAACAGGAAGAGAGAAAGAGCCATAGTGGGAGGGAGGAAACTGTATTCCCTCGGATAGATAGTACAATACAATTGCACCCCAAGGGAAAAAAATGGAGGAAACATTGCTGTGAAGAACAGCCAGTAATACCCACTGCAACAGTGACTCCCTCACAGGGGAGGTCTCCATCAGGTAAGATGCACTCTTGATTTAATGGAAGAAAACAGCAGTCTAGGGACCAGAAACAAAGGTTTTAATGGAAGAAAACAGCAGTCTAGGGACCAGAAACAAAGGTTTTGATGGTTAACCAGCACAAAAACGGTTGAAATATTGGTACTTTCAGTACATTTCCCCTCATTATCCTCTGGAGTAACACCTTTGCAATTCTATCTGCTGTGCCCTTGGGGGCAACATCCCCTTGAAATGTTGCTCTCCGGAGTGACAGAACAAGCAAACAAGAACATGACCATTGCTTGATTCATGTTGTTACCATTAAGTTCTTAGATTAATATCAACATCAGCATTCTTATAAACAATTTTGTATTAAGAACCACGGCTGGTCTCAGCCAGATTGATATCAGAAGACAATATTTAACCCTTTAGCATTTAAACTGGTTGTATCTGACCAGAATTATCTCGTCTCTGTTCAAACCGGCTGTAACTGGCTGCTCATACTGATAAAGTATTCTTCTCAAAATAAATAACATCAAAATCTCATAGATTTGATATTATGTGAGGTAAAGCCTTTACCATGAAAATACAATAGTAAATATATAGAGTAACATAAATGTTAAAAGGTTAACCCTGTAGCATTTACATTACTCTATATTTACTATAAAGAAATATTTTCTCGGTAAAAACTTGACCCCACATAATACTGAATCCGAGATTTTGATATTTATTTTGAGAAGAATACCTTAACATCATTAGTTATGGCAGGTTTGAAGAGAAAGAGGCGAGAGAATTCTGGCCAGATACAGCCAGTTTAAATGCTATAGGGTTAAAGATCACTCTACATAGCCATAAAATATCTCCAACATTTAATTCTAAATGACTCAAATACTTACGCTATTATGATGTGATGGCTGACAACTGTAAGTTTAGCCAGTCTCTAATGAGGTTCCATCTCCTAAGAGGTTTCTTGTCTCGTTCTTTTGTCAGGTCTAATTTCTTGAGGTCAGTTTTCATCACCTCTGCCCATGTCTTTCTTGGTTACCTTCCACTCAAAAGCAGTACTTCACTCAACAATCATAATCCATACACACTACATGTCCATACCAACTCAATCTTCTCTCATGCACACATCTTATTCCTCTTGTGCAGCTTCTCTCTCAGGTCATCCATCTTTCACTAATTATATACATCATCACACACCCAACAATATAATTCGTTTGTCACAAAATATTTTGGAAGATTTTAGTAAAAAGTAACTTTTCCAATTTTAAGCTGGAAGTTTTTATTTAAAATACGAAACTTAGCCCACAGTAAAACATGGTAGTGCTGGTGCCATGATAAAATGCACCTGGCCCATTCTGTTAAGTGATGATGCTGGTGACATAAAATGCACCCAGCCCACTCTAAAGTGGTGGTGCTGCCATAAAATGCACCTAGGCTGATTCCACAATAATATGTACCCTGTCCACCTTGTCAGGTGGAAGTAGTGGTGCCAAGCGAAAACTTAGTACATGCCATGAAGTAGTTGGCATTAAGAAAGATATCCACCCATAGAAACCATGCCAAAATAGAACGTATGGTTGAGAGTCACCTGAGCTACCTGTCTAGCCACAGTGTGACAAACCATTTAACCCATGTTAAGCGTCACCTGAGCTGCCTGTCTAGCCACAGAATGTGACAACCCATCTAACCCATGTTAAGAGTCACCTGAGCTGCCTGTCTAGCCACAGAATGTGACAACCCATCTAACCCACGTTAAGAGTCACCTGAGCTGCCTGTCTAGCCACAGAATGTGACAACCCATCTAACCCACGTTAAGAGTCACCTGAGCTGCCTGTCTAGTCACAGAATGTAACAACCCATCTAACCCATGTTAAGAGTCACCTGAGCTGCCTGTCTAGTCACAGAATGTGACAACCCATCTAACCCATGTTAAGAGTCACCTGAGCTGCCTGTCTAGTCACAGAATGTGACAACCCATCTAACTCGTGCATGTTAAGACAGTCATCTGAGTCACAGAGTGTGACCACCCATCTAACCCATGTTAAGAGTCACCTGAGCTGCCTGTCTAGCCACAGAGTGTGACAACACATCAAACCCGTGGATGTACAGAGTGTGACAACACATCAAATCTATGCAATCATGGAAAATAGACATAAAATGATGAAACATTTTAAACAAGAATTAGAATCAGTTTTTGGTGCTAGTGGTTTGCTATGAAATGAGAAATAATTTAACATACCTGTTAATCCAACCTTCTTTTTGCAAGTATGGCAACGGTTCTTTTTAGGTTTCTTATTTGCTTCCGAAGACTGAAGGTCATCACCACCTTTTAAAGACAGTGAAGCTAGATGAAAAGGACTGACATTAATTTTTAAAAACTGTAATACCTCTCTCTGCCTAGCTGGTAACAATGACTGCCACCTGGTGCTGGTAGCATGATACAATGAACCCAGTCCACGCTGCAAAGTGGTAATGCTGGTGCAACAATAAAATACACCCAGTACATTCTGTAAAGTGGTAGTGGTGTTGCACCAAATGCACCCAGCCCACACTAAAACGGTAGTGGTGGTGCCATAAAAAAATATACCCAGCCTACACTTAAGTGGTAGTAGTGGTGCCATGACAAAATGCACCCAGCCCACACTGTATAGTGGTAGTGGTGGTGCCACAATAAAACACACCCAATCCACACTGTAAAGTGGTAGTGGTAGTGCCACGATGAAATACACCCAGCTCACACTGTAAAGTGGTAATGTTGGTGCCACGATGAAATACACCCAGCTCACACTGTAAAGTGGTAGTGCCACGATGAAATACACCCAGCTCACACTGTAAATTGGTAGTGGTAGTGCCACGATGAAATACACCCAGCTCACACTGTAAAGTGGTAATGGTAGTGCCACGATGAAATACACCCAGCTCACACTGTAAAGTGGTAGTGCCACGATGAAATACACCCAGCTCACACTGTAAAGTGGTAATGTTGGTGCCACGATGAAATACACCCAGCTCACACTGTAAAGTGGTAATGTTGGTGCCACGATGAAATACACCCAGCTCACACTGTAAAGTGGTAATGTTGGTGCCACGATGAAATACATCCAGCTCACACTGTAAAGTGGTAGTGGTAGTGCCACGATGAAATACACCCAGCTCACACTGTAAAGTGGTAGTGGTAGTGCCACGATGAAATACACCCAGCACACACTGCAAATTGGTAATGTTGGTGCCACGATGAAATACACCCAGCTCACACTGTAAAGTGGTAGTGGTAGTGCCACGATGAAATACACCCAGCACACACTGCAAATTGGTAATGTTGGTGCCACGATGAAATACACCCAGCTCACACTGTAAAGTGGTAATGGTAGTGCCACGATGAAATACACCCAGCTCACACTGTAAAGTGGTAATGTTGGTGCCACGATGAAATACACCCAGCTCACACTGTAAAGTGGTAGTGGTGGTGCCACGATGAAATACACCCAGCTCACACTGTAAAGTGGTAATGGTAGTGCCACGATGAAATACACCCAGCACACACTGCAAATTGGTAATGTTGGTGCCACGATGAAATACACCCAGCTCACACTGTAAAGTGGTAATGGTAGTGCCACGATGAAATACACCCAGCACACACTGTAAAGTGGTAGTGGTAGTGCCACGATGAAATACACCCAGCACACACTGTAAAGTGGTAGCGGTAGTGCCACAATGAAATACACCCAGCACACACTGCAAATTGGTAATGGTGGTGCCACGATGAAATACACCCAGCACACACTGCAAATTGGTAATGTTGGTGCCACGATGAAATACACCCAGCACACACTGCAAATTGGTAATGGTAGTGCCACGATGAAATACACCCAGCACACACTGTAAAGTGGTAGTGGTAGTGCCACGATGAAATACACCCAGCACACACTGTAAAGTGGTAGTGGTAGTGCCACGATGAAATACACCCAGCTCACACTGTAAAGTGGTAATGGTAGTGCCACAATGAAATACACCCAGCACACACTGCAAATTGGTAATGGTAGTGCCACGATGAAATACACCCAGCACACACTGTAAAGTGGTAATGGTAGTGCCACGATGAAATACACCCAGCTCACACTGTAAAGTGGTAATGGTAGTGCCACAATGAAATACACCCAGCACACACTGCAAATTGGTAATGTTGGTGCCACGATGAAATACACCCAGCACACACTGTAAAGTGGTAATGCTGGTGCCACGATGAAATACACCCAGCTCACACTGTAAAGTGGTAGTGCCACGATGAAATACACCCAGCTCACACTGTAAAGTGGTAGTGGTAGTGCCACAATGAAATACACCCAGCTCACACTGTAAAGTGGTAGTGCCACGATGAAATACACCCAGCTCACACTGTAAAGTGGTAATGCTGGTGCCACGATGAAATACACCCAGCTCACACTGTAAAGTGGTAGTGCCACGATGAAATACACCCAGCTCACACTGTAAAGTGGTAGTGGTAGTGCCACGATGAAATACACCCAGCTCACACTGTAAAGTGGTAGTGCCACGATGAAATACACCCAGCTCACACTGTAAAGTGGTAGTGGTAGTGCCACAATGAAATACACCCAGCTCACACTGTAAAGTGGTAGTGGTAGTGCCACGATGAAATACACCCAGCTCACACTGTAAAGTGGTAGTGGTAGTGCCACGATGAAATACACCCAGCTCACACTGTAAAGTGGTAGTGGTAGTGCCACAATGAAATACACCCAGCTCACACTGTAAAGTGGTAGTGGTAGTGCCACAATGAAATACACCCAGCTCACACTGTAAAGTGGTAGTGGTAGTGCCACGATGAAATACACCCAGCTCACACTGTAAAGTGGTAGTGGTAGTGCCACGATGAAATACACCCAGCTCACACTGTAAAGTGGTAGTGGTAGTGCCACAATGAAATACACCCAGCTCACACTGTAAAGTGGTAGTGGTAGTGCCACAATGAAATACACCCAGCTCACACTGTAAAGTGGTAGTGGTAGTGCCACGATGAAATACACCCAGCTCACACTGTAAAGTGGTAATGGTAGTGCCACGATGAAATACACCCAGCTCACACTGTAAAGTGGTAGTGCCACGATGAAATACACCCAGCTCACACTGTAAAGTGGTAGTGCCACGATGAAATACACCCAGCTCACACTGTAAAGTGGTAGTGCCACGATGAAATACACCCAGCTCACACTGTAAAGTGGTAATGGTAGTGCCACGATGAAATACACCCAGCTCACACTGTAAAGTGGTAATGGTAGTGCCACAATGAAATACACCCAGCACACACTGTAAAGTGGTAGCGGTAGTGCCACAATGAAATACACCCAGCACACACTGTAAAGTGGTAGTGGTAGTGCCACGATGAAATACACCCAGCACACACTGTAAAGTGGTAGCGGTAGTGCCACGATGAAATACACCCAGCACACACTGTAAAGTGGTAGTGGTAGTGCCACGATGAAATACACCCAGCTCACACTGTAAAGTGGTAGTGGTAGTGCCACGATGAAATACACCCAGCACACACTGTAAAGTGGTAGTGGTAGTGCCACGATGAAATACACCCAGCTCACACTGTAAAGTGGTAGTGGTAGTGCCACAATGAAATACACCCAGCTCACACTGTAAAGTGGTAGTGGTAGTGCCACGATGAAATACACCCAGCACACACTGTAAAGTGGTAGTGGTAGTGCCACGATGAAATACACCCAGCTCACACTGTAAAGTGGTAGTGGTAGTGCCACAATGAAATACACCCAGCTCACACTGTAAAGTGGTAGTGCCACGATGAAATACACCCAGCTCACACTGTAAAGTGGTAGTGCCACGATGAAATACACCCAGCTCACACTGTAAAGTGGTAGTGGTAGTGCCACAATGAAATACACCCAGCTCACACTGTAAAGTGGTAGTGGTAGTGCCACGATGAAATACACCCAGCTCACACTGTAAAGTGGTAGTGCCACGATGAAATACACCCAGCTCACACTGTAAAGTGGTAATGGTAGTGCCACGATGAAATACACCCAGCTCACACTGTAAAGTGGTAATGGTAGTGCCACAATGAAATACACCCAGCACACACTGTAAAGTGGTAGCGGTAGTGCCACAATGAAATACACCCAGCTCACACTGTAAAGTGGTAGTGGTAGTGCCACGATGAAATACACCCAGCTCACACTGTAAAGTGGTAGTGGTAGTGCCACGATGAAATACACCCAGCTCACACTGTAAAGTGGTAGTGGTAGTGCCACGATGAAATACACCCAGCACACACTGTAAAGTGGTAGCGGTAGTGCCACAATGAAATACACCCAGCTCACACTGTAAAGTGGTAGTGGTAGTGCCACGATGAAATACACCCAGCTCACACTGTAAAGTGGTAGTGGTAGTGCCACGATGAAATACACCCAGCTCACACTGTAAAGTGGTAGTGGTAGTGCCACGATGAAATACACCCAGCTCACACTGTAAAGTGGTAGTGGTAGTGCCACGATGAAATACACCCAGCTCACACTGTAAAGTGGTAGTGGTAGTGCCACGATGAAATACACCCAGCTCACACTGTAAAGTGGTAGTGGTAGTGCCACAATGAAATACACCCAGCTCACACTGTAAAGTGGTAGTGGTAGTGCCACGATGAAATACACCCAGCACACACTGTAAAGTGGTAGTGGTAGTGCCACAATGAAATACACCCAGCACACACTGTAAAGTGGTAATGGTAGTGCCACGATGAAATACACCCAGCTCACACTGTAAAGTGGTAGTGGTGGTGCAACGAAGAAATACACCCAGCTCCCACTGTAAAGTGGTAATGGTAGTGCCACGATGAAATACACCCAGCTCACACTGTAAAGTGGTAGTGGTAGTGCCACGATGAAATACACCCAGCACACACTGTAAAGTGGTAGTGGTAGTGCCACGATGAAATACACCCAGCTCACACTGTAAAGTGGTAGTGGTAGTGCCACGATGAAATACACCCAGCTCACACTGTAAAGTGGTAATGGTAGTGCCACGATGAAATACACCCAGCTCACACTGTAAAGTGGTAGTGGTAGTGCCACAATGAAATACACCCAGCTCACACTGTAAAGTGGTAGTGGTAGTGCCACGATGAAATACACCCAGCACACACTGTAAAGTGGTAGTGGTAGTGCCACGATGAAATACACCCAGCTCACACTGTAAAGTGGTAGTGGTAGTGCCACGATGAAATACACCCAGCTCACACTGTAAAGTGGTAGTGGTAGTGCCACGATGAAATACACCCAGCTCACACTGTAAAGTGGTAGTGGTAGTGCCACGATGAAATACACCCAGCTCACACTGTAAAGTGGTAATGGTAGTGCCACGATGAAATACACCCAGCACACACTGTAAAGTGGTAATGGTAGTGCCACAATGAAATACACCCAGCACACACTGTAAAGTGGTAGCGGTAGTGCCACGATGAAATACACCCAGCTCACACTGTAAATTGGTAGTGGTGGTGCCACAATGAAATACACCCAGCACACACTGTAAAGTGGTAGCGGTAGTGCCACGATGAAATACACCCAGCACACACTGTAAAGTGGTAGTGGTAGTGCCACGATGAAATACACCCAGCACACACTGTAAAGTGGTAGTGGTAGTGCCACGATGAAATACACCCAGCACACACTGTAAAGTGGTAGTGGTAGTGCCACGATGAAATACACCCAGCTCACACTGTAAAGTGGTAATGGTAGTGCCACGATGAAATACACCCAGCTCACACTGTAAAGTGGTAGTGGTAGTGCCACGATGAAATACACCCAGCTCACACTGTAAAGTGGTAGTGGTAGTGCCACGATGAAATACACCCAGCTCACACTGTAAAGTGGTAGTGGTAGTGCCACGATGAAATACACCCAGCTCACACTGTAAAGTGGTAGTGCCACGATGAAATACACCCAGCTCACACTGTAAAGTGGTAGTGGTAGTGCCACGATGAAATACACCCAGCACACACTGTAAAGTGGTAATGTTGGTGCCACGATGAAATACACCCAGCTCACACTGTAAAGTGGTAGTGTTGGTGCCACGATGAAATACACCCAGCTCCCACTGTAAAGTGGTAATGTTGGTGCCACGATGAAATACACCCAGCTCACACTGTAAATTGGTAGTGGTGGTGCCACGATGAAATACACCCAGCTCCCACTGTAAAGTGGTAGTGGTGGTGCAACGATGAAATACACCCAGCTCACACTGTAAATTGGTAGTGGTGGTGCCACGATGAAATACACCCAGCTCCCACTGTAAAGTGGTAGTGATAGTGCAACGATGAAATACACCCAGCTCACACTGTAAAGTGGTAATGGTAGTGCCACGATGAAATACACCCAGCTCACACTGTAAAGTGGTAATGGTAGTGCCACGATGAAATACACCCAGCTCACACTGTAAAGTGGTAGTGATAGTGCCACGATGAAATACACCCAGCTCACACTGTAAAGTGGTAATGGTAGTGCCACGATGAAATACACCCAGCTCACACTGTAAAGTGGTAATGGTAGTGCCACGATGAAATACACCCAGCTCCCACTGTAAAGTGGTAGTGATAGTGCCACGATGAAATACACCCAGCTCACACTGTAAAGTGGTAATGGTAGTGCCACGATGAAATACACCCAGCTCACACTGTAAAGTGGTAATGGTAGTGCCACGATGAAATACACCCAGCTCACACTGTAAAGTGGTAGTGATAGTGCCACGATGAAATACACCCAGCTCACACTGTAAAGTGGTAATGGTAGTGCCACGATGAAATACACCCAGCTCACACTGTAAAGTGGTAGTGATAGTGCCACGATGAAATACACCCAGCTCACACTGTAAAGTGGTAATGGTAGTGCCACGATGAAATACACCCAGCTCACACTGTAAAGTGGTAATGGTAGTGCCACGATGAAATACACCCAGCTCCCACTGTAAAGTGGTAGTGATAGTGCCACGATGAAATACACCCAGCTCACACTGTAAAGTGGTAATGGTAGTGCCACGATGAAATACACCCAGCTCACACTGTAAAGTGGTAATGGTAGTGCCACGATGAAATACACCCAGCTCACACTGTAAAGTGGTAGTGATAGTGCCACGATGAAATACACCCAGCTCACACTGTAAAGTGGTAATGGTAGTGCCACGATGAAATACACCCAGCTCACACTGTAAAGTGGTAATGGTAGTGCCACGATGAAATACACCCAGCTCCCACTGTAAAGTGGTAATGTTGGTGCCACGATGAAATACACCCAGCACACACTGTAAAGTGGTAGTGGTAGTGCCACGATGAAATACACCCAGCTCCCACTGTAAAGTGGTAATGTTGGTGCCACGATGAAATACACCCAGCACACACTGTAAAGTGGTAATGGTAGTGCCACGATGAAATACACCCAGCTCACACTGTAAAGTGGTAGTGCCATGATGAAATACACCCAGCTCACACTGTAAAGTGGTAATGTTGGTGCCACGATGAAATACACCCAGCTCCCACTGTAAATTGGTAGTGGTAGTGCCACGATGAAATACACCCAGCTCCCACTGTAAAGTGGTAATGGTAGTGCCACGATGAAATACACCCAGCTCCCACTGTAAATTGGTAATGTTGGTGCCACGATGAAATACACCCAGCTCCCACTGTAAAGTGGTAGTGGTAGTGCCACGATGAAATACACCCAGCACACACTGTAAATTGGTAGTGGTAGTGCCACGATGAAATACACCCAGCTCCCACTGTAAAGTGGTAGTGATAGTGCCACGATGAAATACACCCAGCTCCCACTGTAAAGTGGTAATGGTAGTGCAACGATGAAATACACCCAGCTCACACTGTAAATTGGTAGTGGTAGTGCCACGATGAAATACACCCAGCTCCCACTGTAAATTGGTAGTGGTAGTGCCACGATGAAATACACCCAGCTCACACTGTAAAGTGGTAATGGTAGTGCCACGATGAAATACACCCAGCTCCCACTGTAAAGTGGTAATGGTAGTGCAACGATGAAATACACCCAGCTCACACTGTAAAGTGGTAGTGGTAGTGCCACGATGAAATACACCCAGCACACACTGCAAATTGGTAATGTTGGTGCCACGATGAAATACACCCAGCTCACACTGTAAAGTGGTAGTGGTAGTGCCACGATGAAATACACCCAGCTCCCACTGTAAATTGGTAGTGGTAGTGCCACGATGAAATACACCCAGCTCCCACTGTAAAGTGGTAATGGTAGTGCCACGATGAAATACACCCAGCTCACACTGTAAAGTGGTAGTGGTAGTGCCACGATGAAATACACCCAGCTCACACTGTAAAGTGGTAATGTTGGTGCCACGATGAAATACACCCAGCTCCCACTGTAAAGTGGTAGTGGTAGTGCCACAATGAAATACACCCAGCTCACACTGTAAAGTGGTAGTGGTAGTGCCACGATGAAATACACCCAGCTCACACTGTAAAGTGGTAATGGTAGTGCCACGATGAAATACACCCAGCTCACACTGTAAAGTGGTAATGGTAGTGCCACGATGAAATACACCCAGCTCACACTGTAAAGTGGTAGTGGTAGTGCCACGATGAAATACACCCAGCTCACACTGTAAAGTGGTAGTGGTAGTGCCACGATGAAATACACCCAGCTCACACTGTAAAGTGGTAGTGGTAGTGCCACGATGAAATACACCCAGCTCACACTGTAAAGTGGTAATGGTAGTGCCACGATGAAATACACCCAGCTCACACTGTAAAGTGGTAGTGGTAGTGCCACAATGAAATACACCCAGCACACACTGTAAAGTGGTAGTGGTAGTGCCACAATGAAATACACCCAGCTCACACTGTAAAGTGGTAGTGGTAGTGCCACGATGAAATACACCCAGCTCACACTGTAAAGTGGTAATGGTAGTGCCACGATGAAATACACCCAGCTCACACTGTAAAGTGGTAGTGGTAGTGCCACGATGAAATACACCCAGCTCACACTGTAAAGTGGTAGTGGTAGTGCCACGATGAAATACACCCAGCTCACACTGTAAAGTGGTAATGGTAGTGCCACGATGAAATACACCCAGCTCACACTGTAAAGTGGTAGTGGTAGTGCCACGATGAAATACACCCAGCTCACACTGTAAAGTGGTAATGGTAGTGCCACGATGAAATACACCCAGCACACACTGTAAATTGGTAGTGGTAGTGCCACGATGAAATACACCCAGCTCACACTGTAAAGTGGTAGTGGTAGTGCCACGATGAAATACACCCAGCTCACACTGTAAAGTGGTAGTGGTAGTGCCACGATGAAATACACCCAGCACACACTGTAAAGTGGTAGTGGTAGTGCCACGATGAAATACACCCAGCTCACACTGTAAAGTGGTAGTGGTAGTGCCACGATGAAATACACCCAGCACACACTGTAAAGTGGTAATGTTGGTGCCACGATGAAATACACCCAGCTCACACTGTAAAGTGGTAATGGTAGTGCCACGATGAAATACACCCAGCACACACTGTAAATTGGTAGTGGTGGTGCCACGATGAAATACACCCAGCTCACACTGTAAAGTGGTAGTGGTAGTGCCACGATGAAATACACCCAGCACACACTGTAAAGTGGTAGTGCCACGATGAAATACACCCAGCACACACTGTAAAGTGGTGGTGCAACGATGAAATACACCCAGCTCACACTGTAAAGTGGTAATGGTAGTGCCACGATGAAATACACCCAGCACACACTGTAAATTGGTAGTGGTAGTGCCACGATGAAATACACCCAGCACACACTGTAAAGTGGTAGTGCCACGATGAAATACACCCAGCTCACACTGTAAAGTGGTAGTGGTAGTGCCACGATGAAATACACCCAGCTCACACTGTAAAGTGGTAGTGATAGTGCCACGATGAAATACACCCAGCTCACACTGTAAAGTGGTAGTGGTAGTGCCACGATGAAATACACCCAGCTCACACTGTAAAGTGGTAGTGATAGTGCCACGATGAAATACACCCAGCTCACACTGTAAATTGGTAGTGGTAGTGCCACGATGAAATACACCCAGCTCACACTGTAAAGTGGTAGTGGTAGTGCCACGATGAAATACACCCAGCTCACACTGTAAAGTGGTAGTGATAGTGCCACGATGAAATACACCCAGCTCACACTGTAAATTGGTAGTGGTAGTGCCACGATGAAATACACCCAGCTCACACTGTAAAGTGGTAGTGGTAGTGCCACGATGAAATACACCCAGCTCACACTGTAAAGTGGTAGTGGTAGTGCCACGATGAAATACACCCAGCACACACTGTAAAGTGGTAGTGCCACGATGAAATACACCCAGCTCACACTGTAAAGTGGTAGTGCCACGATGAAATACACCCAGCTCACACTGTAAAGTGGTAGTGCCACGATGAAATACACCCAGCTCACACTGTAAAGTGGTAGTGGTGGTGCAACGATGAAATACACCCAGCTCCCACTGTAAAGTGGTAGTGGTAGTGCCACGATGAAATACACCCAGCACACACTGTAAAGTGGTAGTGGTGGTGCAACGATGAAATACACCCAGCTCACACTGTAAAGTGGTAATGGTAGTGCCACGATGAAATACACCCAGCACACACTGTAAAGTGGTAGTGGTAGTGCCACGATGAAATACACCCAGCACACACTGTAAAGTGGTAGTGGTAGTGCCACGATGAAATACACCCAGCACACACTGTAAAGTGGTAGTGGTAGTGCCACGATGAAATACACCCAGCACACACTGTAAAGTGGTAGTGCCACGATGAAATACACCCAGCTCACACTGTAAAGTGGTAGTGGTAGTGCCACGATGAAATACACCCAGCACACACTGTAAAGTGGTAGTGGTAGTGCCACGATGAAATACACCCAGCTCACACTGTAAAGTGGTAATGGTAGTGCCACGATGAAATACACCCAGCTCACACTGTAAAGTGGTAGTGGTGGTGCAACGATGAAATACACCCAGCTCCCACTGTAAAGTGGTAGTGGTAGTGCCACGATGAAATACACCCAGCTCACACTGTAAAGTGGTAGTGGTAGTGCCACAATGAAATACACCCAGCACACACTGTAAAGTGGTAATGGTAGTGCCACGATGAAATACACCCAGCTCACACTGTAAAGTGGTAATGGTAGTGCCACGATGAAATACACCCAGCACACACTGTAAAGTGGTAATGGTAGTGCCACGATGAAATACACCCAGCACACACTGTAAAGTGGTAGTGGTAGTGCCACGATGAAATACACCCAGCACACACTGTAAAGTGGTAGTGGTAGTGCCACGATGAAATACACCCAGCTCACACTGTAAAGTGGTAGTGGTAGTGCCACGATGAAATACACCCAGCTCACACTGTAAAGTGGTAGTGGTAGTGCCACGATGAAATACACCCAGCTCACACTGTAAAGTGGTAGTGGTAGTGCCACGATGAAATACACCCAGCTCACACTGTAAAGTGGTGCAACGATGAAATACACCCAGCTCCCACTGTAAAGTGGTAGTGGTGGTGCCACGATGAAATACACCCAGCTCCCACTGTAAAGTGGTAGTGGTGGTGCCACGATGAAATACACCCAGCTCCCACTGTAAAGTGGTAGTGGTGGTGCCACGATGAAATACACCCAGCTCCCACTGTAAAGTGGTAGTGGTGGTGCCACGATGAAATACACCCAGCACACACTGTAAAGTGGTAATGTTGGTGCCACGATGAAATACACCCAGCTCACACTGTAAAGTGGTATTGGTGGTGCCACAATAAAACACACCCAATCCACACTGTAAATTGGTAATGTTGGTGCCACGATGAAATACACCCAGCTCACACTGTAAAGTGGTGGTGCAACGATGAAATACACCCAGCTCACACTGTAAAGTGGTAGTGCCACGATGAAATACACCCAGCTCACACTGTAAAGTGGTAGTGGTAGTGCCACGATGAAATACACCCAGCTCACACTGTAAAGTGGTAGTGGTAGTGCCACAATAAATTGTACCCAGCACACACTGTAAAGTGGTAGTGCCACAGTAAATTGTACCCAGTACATTCTGTAAAGTGGTAGTACTGGTACCACAATAAATTGTACCCAGTACATTCTGTAAAGTGGTAGTACTGGTACCACAATAAAATACAGTCTTCACCATTGGTCTTTTCAAATGATCATATTATCTACCAACTGCTCTGCAGGAGTTGCGGTCAGTAGATAATATTACCATTTGGAAAGACCAATGAGACATTGTTTCCTTGGTCCGGTCCAACGAGTTCCACCCTACTCAGTAAGTAAATGAGGTCTGGATGGCTGGATATATATAAATATATACACACACACACATTATGTCATCCAGTTCCCTTCCCAAGCTATGGGTCCGCTATGTGAAGGGTTCAGCCAACAGGCCTGTCCATCTGCATAGCACAGTCCTGGGCTCCCAAGTCTGGAATGTGGCTTCACTGTGAGGGGTTCAGCACGGCCAACTGACCTGTCCCTTCCCATAGTGGTGCCATCCAGCACCAGGATCTCAAACTGTGGTTCTGTACCTGTCCCTCATATCGGTGTCATCCAGTACCCGGCTCCAAAACTATGGCTACACGGCAAGACTGGTTTGGCGCAGCCAACTGGCCTGTCCCTCCTAGTAACGGTGCCATCCAGTCCCACACTGTAGATGTGGTTGGTGTTAGGAAGGGCATCCAGCTGTAAAAACCCTGCCCTAATTTACAGTCCTCGTTGGAGCAAGGTATAGCATGGTCAATTCTGGCCAGACTTGCCTCCCAACATGGACAACCCATCTAACTCGTGCAAGCATGGAAAAAAATGGACACTAAACGATGATGATGATCTTTAAACAATCGATTCAATCCAAGACCTTACTCGCTTACCGAGTGAGATTGAACTTGTCAAATCAGACCAAGGAAACAATGTTCCCATCACCCTTTCCATTGCTTATACTATCTACTAGTTGCAACTCCTGGAAGGAGCAATGTGAAATAAAGCGTCTTACTGAAGGACACAACGCACCACCTGATCAGGGAATCAAACTCACAATTGTGAATCCAACTCTCTAACCACTAAACCATGCACTTCCGCAAATGGTTTTTCTCACTCCATAACAGAAATTTACAAGATTACTTTGAGTTAACCTTTTAGCATTTAAACCGGCCATATCTGACCAGCATTCTCTCACCTCTTTCTGTTCAAACTGGCTGTAACCAGCTGATCGTACTTATGTTAAGTTATTGTTAAACCGGCCATATCCAGCCAGCATTCTTTCACCTTGCTGTAACCAGCTGATCATACCAATATTAAAGTATTGTTCTCAAAATAAATATCAAAATCTCAGATTCAATATTATGCGAGATAATTATATAAGATAAAGCCTTTACCACAAAAATATGATAGCATATATTCAATCCAGGGCCTTTTCACTCCTACCGAAGAACCCCCACCCCCCCTTGATTGACCTCCACCATTTCCTGTTTTTGGTTATGGTCATATCAAGGGTGTACTCACCACATTTGGCCAATTACAGGTTGGTGAGGCTATTTAACCCATAGCTGGGAAAACTCATTTCTACAGCTGAGTGAACTGGAACAACACGAAATAAAGTTTTTTGCTCAAGAACACAAAGCTCGGTCTAATGGCATATGTAGAGTAATGTAAATACTAAAGGCTTAATTATCAGAAAGAAAAGAAAACAACTTACCAACAGCTTCTTCATTTTTAGCTATATCTTTTTCCTGATTGGAATTAGGGACAGGTACGGTAGGTGTGGCAGTTTTTATACTAGGAATAACCGATGTATCAACACCAGTGGCACCTTCAACTATACTAGGGCTTGACGAGATTTCTTGACTTGATGGTCCTACAATGGAAAAGACAAATATATCATCATCATCACAATCATCCCAACACCATCATCATTGACAACCCCCACTACCACTGCCTTCATCCCAACCATCATGACCTCCACCATCACCACCACCTTCATCACAACCACCACCAGTTTCATGACAATCATGACCACCACCACTACCACAACCCCCACTGCCACCATCACAGCCACCATTACAACTATCATGACAACCACCACCACCTTCATCACAACCGTTATGACAACCCCCTACTACCACCATCATTATAAGATCTTCCCAACTGCTAAAAACTAATTTCTTATGATAGTAATAAAGCCATTTCAGACCTTTTTAACCCAGCCAAAACCAGCTCTGGTTCTACAAAAGACCTTTTAACCCAGCCAAAACCAGCTCTGGTTCTACAAAAGACCTTTTAACCCAACCAAAACCAGCTCTGGTTCTACAAAAGACCTTTTAACCCAGCCAAAACCAGCTCTGGTTCTACAAGACCTTTTAACCTAGCCAAAACCAGCTCTGGTTCTATCAAAGACCTTTTAACCTAGCCAAAACCAGCTCTGGTTCTATCAAAGACCTTTTAATCCAGCCAAAACCAGCCCTGGTTCTATGAAAAAACCACCCATTTTAAAAGGTTCCTATTTAAATTAAAATCTTCCAACTTATATAAGAACCACATGTCAAGTTGATGTCTCAGTAATCTATACATATATATATATATAAAACTGAAATTGTCTGTGTGTGTGTGTCCTAATTTTTGCAAAGTCTATACAAATCCACATTTCTACTCCAATTGACTTCAAACTTGCATTTATATATTCCTTGCAGTCTAAAGATATTAACTGCAGCTTTATTTTTCAATTTTCTGTTATTAAAGGGATCGATAACCGGCGCCTAACACGGCGCTGGTTATCGATCGATCTCTCTTTCTTTGTCTGTCTTTTTAGATAGATACATAGCTATAACGTCGCACTCTTATAATATCTGTCTGTATGTCTGCATTACGACATTATGACAAATATTGTTCTCATTGCTGACGTATTATCTTCGCTATTTTCCATTCATTGCCAGGGAACGTCTTCACGAACAAAAGTATCGTCTTCCTGTTTTCCTTCGGTTGCAACGTTTTTCGAATTTACTTCTGCTTTCACAGATTGATTTTTTTTAGTTTCAGAAGATCACGTTAAGGGTGAAAGCAGCAATTCTTTGCTTAAACTTTAATCTGTTATTTTAATATATATATATATATAATTATATATTCGTGTACAGATATTTTTGCATACACAAAAACAAAATATAAACAAATTTATTTATTTCACGAAAGCACAGACGGCTTATCGTCATTGTTACTGCCTATATGCCACCCAAAAAGTCCCACTACTTTTGGCACAAGACCAGCAATTACATAGTCAACGGTTCAGAAATCACATGCATCACTGACGAGTTTACTCTTTACTTTACCAGTTAGTCTTAGTGTACTTCGTCCTGCTTTTAGGTCATGCCTCGAAGGAAGAGATACTCCATTGGCTAAAATACTGCGAAAGCGGCAAGAAAAAGAACAAGGCGGGCAAACGAATCGTCAGTGGAATCTGCTATTCGACGGTCGCAAGATGCTAAACGTACTGCCACAAGAAGAGCACTTGAAACAGACAACCAACAAACCATTCGCCGAATCGTGTCAGCTTTGCAATGTCTATCAACAAATCCCAGAGTTAGACCCTAGTTGTTGTTGGTCTTCTTTTGGAAGAGTCATCTTTTTCACGCGGGCAACTATACGTTGGCTGCTCAAGAGTGGGAAGCAATACAAATATCTTTGTATATGCCCAACATGGAAGAAAAAGGAACATTGTGTACAAGGAGATGCTACAATCATTGTTTAGGTAGACGAAGCAGAAGGGGATATATACGATTGACTGAAGAAGGATGAGACTGTGTTAGTAGTACAACCAACGGCTGCTATCACACCAACAGCAGAAAAAACAACAACAAAAAAGAAAGGGAACGCAATTAAATGCTTTTGAAAAATCTTAACGGAAAATGATTTGCCTAAGCACAAAATGTAGACACCATCCCCAGGCCGAGGTATTCCATACTTCTGTACTGTTTCAGAAAGGAAGGATAAACATGCCAATCTATGTTTAGAAGCCCGAGCAATGCCGGGCCATTCTGCTAGTGAAACAATAATTTCGTTAAATCCCTCAAATTTTTTTCATTAATTGCTTTTCACAACAGGACTGGGTGCCCCTAACATTAAAACATCCGTGAAACCTCATAAGAGACCAGCTCACCCTGCATAAATGTGAGTTATATATATTCCATTTCATCCATTTTAAAGGGTTCCTATTTAAATTAATATTTTATTTACAAGTTTTAAAGTATTCGAATTTAAATTTAGATGTTCCATCATAACAGATGGTTTATGGTTCAAACACCAGCTTCAAAACGAAAAAATTATTTTACTAAATCTACAAAAATTCATATTTTCAAATTTTGGAAATATGGTAACAAAAGGGGTTTTTTTTTCTTTAATTAAAAAAATGGTGTCAATATTGAAACCCACTCTACGCTTGTTAGAGTCTAAACAAAAATAAATACATGTGAACTAGGTTAGAGTGTTGGACTAACAATCATAAGGTCACAATTTCAATTCATGACTGGGCACACTTCATGTTGCTTTTCATGATAGAACTGTGGTCCCATTGACACACCTGAGAAACCTTCCAACACTTCATTTCATGATAGAACTGTAGTGTCATTGAAATACCTGAAGTTTCATCATTAGCCTTTTAGCATTTAAAACTGTATCCGTCCAGAATTCTCTCACAACTCTTTCTGTTCAAACTGGTCGTAACCGGCTGCTCATACTTATGTTAAGGTATTGTTCTCAAAATAAATAATATCAAAATCTCATAGATTCGATATCATGTGAAATAAAGTGTTAACTGTGAAAATACAACAGTAAATATAGAGTAATGTGCTAAGGAGTTAAATGACATGAGGAACCTCCAGAGATACAACTTAATAGAAAGCCAGCTAAACTTGCAGAGGTTTAGCTGTAGACTCCATTTTTTGTTAGTTTTCAAAACATGTCTCATCTTTAATTACACTCTAGCAGATATTATTTTCTGTTGGTGAGCAGGTCAGTTTAACTAAGAAACAAGAAACTTTCTGACAAAGATATTTAAACTGTCATGACACTTTACTGTGTTGATTTTAATCAGGTCTCAGGATGTGTCACAAAATTTAAGGAAATCTGATCGATTTTTAAAACTTTGACTGACTGATCATCATCATCATCATTTTACGTCCGCTTTTCCCTGCTTGCAAGGGTGGGACGGGAACCGATTCTGGCTTGATTTCTACGGCTGGATGCCCTTCCTAACACCAACTTCATTTACAGTGAGTGCTGGGTGCTTTTTTCCGTGGCGCCTACACATCCACTTTACAGTGGAATGATAGGGACCCCAGTCCCTATCATCTCATTTCTACAGCTGAGTAAACTGGAGTAATGTGAAATAAAGTGTCTTGCTCAAGGACACAACACATCACCCGGTCTGAGAATTGAACTCAACCTTTCGATTGCAAGGCCAATGCTCTAACCACTATATATATATATATATATATATATGTGTGTGTGTATATATATATATATGTGGGTGTCTAATCTATATACACTGGTCATAGACACACACACACACATATATATATACATACACAACACCACCACTAGCTCTCTCTCTTCCGTCTCCTCTCCCTCTGTCACATCCACTATCTTTTTCTCTCTCTCTCTGTTTATGAAGGTACCCGGAAAAACCCTATATCTCGGGAACACATGTGCCGATTTACTCAAAACTTGTTTTATTCCATTTGTATTCCCATTTCAGGGTCAACTTCCTTTCAAAGTATTTTCCCATTAAAGCAGCCTTTTAGCTGCATTACATTACAGACAAGCAAGCAATCACAGAATTTTAGTAGTATGTGTATATATATATATGTGGAGGCACATGGCTTAGTGGTTAGAGCATTGGCCTTGCAATCGAAAGGTTGTGAGTTCAATTCTCAGACTGGGTGATGTGTTGTTTCCTTGAGCAAGACACTTTATTTCACACTGCTCCAGTTTACTCAGCTGTAGAAATGAGATGCTAGGGACTGGGGTCCCTATCATTTCACTGCAAAAAAGCACCCAGCACTCACTGTAAATGAGGTTGGTGTTAGGAAGGGCATCCAACTGTAGAAATCAAGCCAGAATCAGTTCCCGTCCCACCCTTGCAAGCAGGGAAAAAGCGGACGTAAAATGAAATGAATGAAATGAATATATAATGAGATCTGATACCTGCACAATGACACGTGACACATGAAAAGATTTTTTTTTAAAATTATTTTGTGACAATAACTTAACCCTTTTGTTACTATATTTCTAATGAAACAAATACTGTATTATTTTCAAAACAAAAAAAAACAAACAAGAATTTGAAAAAAATTCAGTAAACAATCTAACTTCCTCATTGTTATGCTGGTATTTACAACAAAGTTTGTTACAGAAAAATTATGAGATAGGGTTTAGCGGCAAATCAGCAGAGTCGTTTGAATGTCGTATAGAATGCTTTGTAGTATTCATTTAGGTTTTCTGCTTTCAGTTCAAATCCCACTGAGGTCAACTTGGCGTTTCATCCATTCAAGGTCAATAAAAAAAATTTTAAAAAGTACCAGTGTAGTACTGGAGTTGATTCTTCCTCTATATCTCTTTCTCACATCCATCCTTCTTCTCCAGAAGAAATCTGCTATATTCAGACTTGGAGAGGGGTGGGTTCCAGCAGGTTTTTAAATGCCCTAGAAATGCTGTATGTCGATGCAGCATCCAGACAACTCCAATGGGAGCTAAAAGACCCTAGGTCTAACCTTATAAAATAAGGAGCAGTTTGGCATCAATATGGAAATTCATTGCCCACTGGTTAGAAAATAGCTACGGCTCAATCAAAAACATCCTCATGCTCCTTTTCTCATGATCAATAAGTTGAATATAAATAATTCTTTCTAACATTGCCACAAGACAATATACCAACTCCAGTACATGACTGGTACTTTTATTGATTCCCCCATGGAAACATGATAGAGTTGATTCCAGCAGGATTTAGAAATAATGGCAACTAATTTTTAGAAAGTGTAGATATTAATGTAGAATATCTACTTAATATGAAGGGCCTTATGTTTATTGTGAAACCTTTAAAGAATTATTTCAGGGTTGGGTCTCTTACTACCCCTTAAAGACACAAAACTAAAGTTGAACATTATCTAAATATAGTCACGTGTCCTTTTGTTTGCGGGGTTTCCCTCTTTCTGTCATGCTGGAAGGAGAAAGCGGTGGCTGTGCTGAGAGAGGTGGAAGAGAGAAAGAAAAGTATTACTAGGAGGGGTAGATTAATTGGTTAAGTGCTAGACTGATTGAGTAAGAGAGAGAGAGAGGGGAGGGACAACCAACAGACAACAAAGAGAAGCAGCCATTAAGACAGACAATGAAAGAGAGAGAAAGCACGAGAGAGACAAAGTGTAGAGAAGATTCAAGGGGTTTGATGCTGCATGGCTGGAATGAAAAAATGAGTGCTGCAAAAACAGATGCTCATCCTCTCAAAGAAGCCTGCGCAGTGCACTACATGTAAATGGAGTTCCGCTGAAGCATGTAGAGAAGTCCAAGTATCTCAGGGTCATGTTCACGAGTAATGGAAGGCAGGAGGCTGAATTAAGTGCAAGAACTGCAGGAGCTGGTGTAGTAATAATGTGCCAATTTCAGCATTCAGTAATCAGAAGGGAGGTAGGCTTAAAAGCCAAACTCTCTATCTTCAATTCGGTATTCATGCCAGCCCTTACCCAGTCATGAACCTTGGGTAATGACTGAAAGAATGCGATCACAAACACAAGTGGCTGAAATGGAGTAACATTACGCGCTTGAGTGCGTAACTCAGAGATCAGAGAGTCACTCCAGGTAGAGCTGCTACTTCTCCGAATTGAAAGATCATAGCTCTGATGCTATGAGCCTGTGATTAGAATGTCTGAGGAAAGAATCGCTGGACAGATTTTACAGGCAAAACCAACCGGCAGGAGACCCAGGGGTAGACCCTGAGCAAGATGGTTGGATAATATCCATGAGTTTAGCTGGTCTTGCTTGGGAATCCAGCTGGAGACAGTTGCTTCTGACAGGACTCACTGGAAGGAGTGTTTGAGGACTGACCCCACAACTCTCTCAGGAATAAGTGGGCAAAGAAGATAAAATAAAGGTATAGAGAGAGAGAATGAGAGGGAAAGTAATGTGATGTTTACGTGTGTGGGTGTGAAAGGGGGGGAGATGTAGAGAAATGAAAGATGGCAGATTTTGATAGAAAGAAAATTGTGAGGTGTACTGGTGCAACGAAAAAAATGCACCCAGTACAGTGTAAGGTGAAGGTGCTATGATAAGATGCAACCAGTAGACTAAAATGCTGGTGCCACGATAAACTGCACCCAGTACATTCTGTAAAGTGATGATGCTTGTCTAACAAAAAACTGCACCTAGTAGACTCTAAAGAGCTCATCCTTATGGGGTCTGCCCCAGTCACACTTAGTAGAGAACTGGCTCAGGGACCCTGGACACTAGATGTTCCCAGTGTTATGGGTTTGTTGTGGGTCTGATGTTGAATTCACCTTAGCAGCAGTATACATGTTTATTAACTGGTAGGACCCATGCCAACAATAGCATTGAACATAATTAACCTTTGGAGTCCAACATTGGTATGCCATATATACCAGGATTACTGGATGTATTATCACACACACATATATATATATATATATATATCTAGGCCCATACCTCCTGGTGGAGTTACAAGGGCACTATAGTGACACAGTGTGTCTTAGAGAATGTTTAAACTTGGCAGAGCCCTTCCCCTCTCCAAGTCTGAACCCAACCGATTTCTTCCAGAGGCGAAAGAGTGTGTTAAAGAAGTGAGAAAGGGATATGGAGGAACAATCAACTCTAGTACTGAACCTTTAAAGCAGAGGTTCTAACTTTTTGATCCACTACCCCCCCCCCCCCCCCCCCCATCACAGCCATGTAATACCCTCAGCGCCCCCACCCCTATTTCCAGAGAGACCCTGCCTACACGCAAATTGTAAATGATATATAATAAATAATATAATAAATACTATGTATAAATAAATAAATATAGTAATATAAAAATATATAATATGTATCATTTGATATTTAATATACTATTCTATTATCTCTACCGCCCCTTAGGCCCCATCGCCCTCCTGGACCTTCTCAACGGCCCACGGGGGTTGGTAGCACCCACTTTGAGAATCTCTGCTCTAAAGGATGATAGGAAAAGTTGACCTCAACAGGATTTGAACTTACAGTGCAGAGAGCTGGAACAAATACGGCAAAACATTCAATGAAAAAAAAATCCTACAAACTGGAAAATTTGTATTTTGATAAATTTATGGTTTGCATAAGAGAAACTCTATAGTTTAAGTTGATTTCTGACACGTGGAAGTGATTAAAGATAAAAATTACTTTTTTCAGAATTTATTTCTCATATATAATTACATAAATGTTCAGCATGTCCATCTGCCACCCATGCTAACATGGAAGATGGAAGTCAAACGATGATGATGATGATGATAATTGTTTCTACTTTAGGCACAAGGCCAGCAATTACCCAGTGCATTACTGGTACTTTATTTTATCGACCCCGTAAGGATGAAAGGCAAAGTCAACCTCGGCGGGATTTGAACTCAGATCGTAAAGGGACGTAACTATGCTGGAAAGCATGGCGTCCGACCCTCTACCAATACTGCCAGATGATAATGATGATATACAGGATTAAATGTATGACTAACTTTGGAGAAATAACTATTTAAAGAGACAAATTTAGGTGTTAGCACCATGACTGAGGTAAGATATATATTATGATGTAAAGTTATGTTGGTGCCGCGCCTTCGAGGCCGAAACAAATGAGGTCGTGTAGGTGTCACGACAAAAAAACACACAGTCCACGCTGTAATGTGGCCGTGTAGGCAACACGGTAAAAACCTCCCAGACCCACACTGTAAATGTGGTTGGTGTTAGGAAGGGCATCCAACTGTAGAAAACCTGCCAGACAGTCCTATGCGAGCAAGACAATCACTCTTGCCTCAAGTGGGACTACCCCCGTCCAAACCCATGCAAGCGTGGAACACGGACGTTAAACGTTGATGATGATGATGATGATGATGTGGAGGCACATGGCTTAGTGGTTAGAGCATTGGCCTTGCAATCGAAAGGTTGTGAGTTCAATTCTCAGACTGGGTGATGTGTTGTTTCCTTGAGCAAGACACTTTATTTCACATTGCTCCAGTTTACTCAGCTGTAGAAATGAGATGATAGGGACTGGGGTCCCTATCATTCCACTGCAAAGTGGTCGTGGAGGTGCCACGGCAAAAAAGCACCCAGCACTCACTGTAAATGAGGTTGGTGTTAGGAAGGGCATCCAGCTGTAGAAATCAAGCCAAAATCAGTTCCCGTCCCACCCTTGCAAGCAGGGAAAAAGTGGACATAAAATGGAATGATGAATGTGTATAAGTTTTAAAGAATTACAGAAAGATCATCATTTAACATCCATTTTCCATGCTTGCATGGAGTTAAATGGGTTATCACATTATGAGACAAGTCAGGTCCAGAGACTACATCTTGCTTATACAGATCTGTATTTTGGCTTGGTTTCTACACCTGGAGCCTTTCCTAATACCAACCATGTTACATTGTGGACTGGATACTTTTTATCGCGGCACTGAAACAACCACAACCACCTTACAGGGTGAACTGGGTGCTTTTTGTCATGTAACCAACATGACCACCTTACAGGGTGAACTGGGTGCTTTTTGTCATGTAACCAACATGACCACCTTACAGGGTGAACTGGGTGCTTTTTGTCATGTAACCAACATGACCACCTTACAGGGTGAACTGGGTGCTTTTTGTCATGTAACCAACATGACCACCTTATAGGGTGAACTGGGTGCTTTTTGTCGCGTCACCAACACAACCACCTTACAGTATGGACAGTACTTTTTGTCATGTCCTAAATATACAAATGTGGTGTACCATTATGGTTGATTTCACTAGTATATACAATATATACTTGTTCTGTGTGCTTTGTTTCAGTGAAAACAGGGATGGGTAACACATATGACCTTTACAGGACCTTCAAAGCTGTTGGCGGGATTAAAGCCACTACATCAACATGGCTTCATTTAAAAAATTGTCTACAAAAATACAACTTAAAAACCAACATGAGACCCATCTACTGGATCTAAGAACTGAGCTAAGAATGTGTGTAAAATAAGTGTGACTTACACACTAGTATATATAATACAATTTTTTTCCATATGCTGATGTGTATGTGTAGATGTGTGTGCATGTGAGTATGTGCATATGCATACAATTATTTGTATGAGTATATCAATATAAACATGCAAACACAGACACTTGCCTTTCCTTCCTTTTACACACACATACATTTGTACAGGCAACAAACGTAAAGAGAGGAGTAGTATGAGGTAGTCAAACTACTCCCCTCTCTTTTTACGTGTTGTGACAGAATTGCAGAAACATATATAAATAGTATTTATATCCCACTAATAGAAATTTTAATTTGTTTTAAAGGAAAGCAATATCAGAGATTAAGCCTCCAATTGTTTCTATAATTTGGACTGTGTTAATGTTTTATATATAATGTAAGGTGGTCATGTTGACACAATGAAAAACCACCCAGTCTAACCTGTCAGTCGGTTGTTTTGGTACCACAGTAAAAAGCACCCAGTCCACACTGTAAATGCGATTGGTGTTAGGAAGGGCATCCAGCCATACAAACCAACTCAGGTAGTTCTGTATGAGCAAGACACTGTCACCTGATCTGGTTTGTCACAACGGGACAACTCGTCTAACCCATGCCTGTGTGAAAAAAATGGACGTTAAACGGTGATACTGATGATGATATATATATATATATATGGAGGCACATGGCTTAGTGGTTAGAGCATTGGCCTTGCAATCGAAAGGTTGTGAGTTCAATTCTCAGACCGGGTGATGTGTTGTGTCCTTGAGCAAGACACTTTATTTCACATTGCTCCAGTTTACTCAGCTGTAGAAATGAGATGATAGGGACTGGGGTCCTTATCATTCCACTGCAAAGTGGTCGTGGAGGTTGGTGTTAGGAAGGGCATCCAGCTGTAGAAATCAAGCCAGAATCAGTTCCCGTCCCACCCTTGCATGCAGGGAAAAGCGGATGTAAAATGATGATGATACTGATGATATATATATAATCATCATCACTATTTAATGTCCATTTATATATATGTATATAATGATAACTGCCACTTCTTTACAGAAGAGGGCCATCACTCCAATGCTGTGTTGAACAGTCACAAGCCTGCAAATGATTGCAAACCCATCTCGCTCCTGCATACCTTTTTACAGATGTGACACAGGCCTTTAGATAGTCTTCACTGTAACTTGCTCCTTTATGCTCACACACAATTACATCATAGAAGGGTCAATGGAGACCATTTAACCCTTTCATTATGAAACCCTACCAAAAACTAGCTCTGGGCCTATAAAAAAAAAATGGGTTTCCTATTTAAATTCTCCAACAGAAATTTCTATCTTAACAAAGAGATAATTTTAGTAAATCCTTCGAAATTCTACACAAATTGAAATAAAGAGTATTTCATTAGAAATATAACCAGTAAGTATGAACGACACACAAAAACAGTAATACAACTCCCAGTGCTACCACTTACAGAGTGTACAGGGTGCAATGTGTGGTGTCACTAGCACCACCACTTTACAGAGAGGCAGGGTATATTTTATTGTGCCACCAGTACTACTACTTAACAGAGTGTACTGGGAGTATTGTATCATATCACCAGCACTACCACTTTACTGAGTGGACTGGGTGTAATGTATTGTCACCAACACTACCATTTTACAGAGTGTACTGGGTGTAATGCAATTGTAACCAGCACTACTACTTAACAGAGTGTACTGGGTGTATTGTATCATATCACCAGGACTACCACTTTACAGAGTGGACTGGGTGTAATGTATTGTCACCAACACTATCTCTTTACACCACCATCGTTACAGTTAAACAATTATTTTTCTCACTTAGCAAGGACTGGACAGATCATTAGTAGGCCAAGTTAGTACTTAATTGGAGCCCTGATCTCTCAGATGGGGTAGGACCAACCATTAGATATACTTCCATACTCTCTAGAGTGAGGGACACCGTACAATCACAACACAAATATTGAAGAGTTCTGTTGACCCTTTGTTTGGTAAGTTTTCTACAGCAAGATGACCTTCCTATCACCAACCATTTTACAGTGTACCCAACGCATTTCATTGTGTAGGTCACTGACAGAAAAGAGGTTGCTGTGAACTTGCTGCAACTGAACAGTCCTCTCAACCCCAACCATTTTACAGAGTGTACCCAGCGCATTTCATTGTATAGGTCACCAGCACAGAGGTTGCTATGCCCTTGACAACAGAAGAGTCCTCTCAAACAGCCTTTTGGCATGATTTATACAGCTGGGTGCCTTTTCTGTTATCAACCATTTTACAGAGTGTACATAGCACATTTTATTCTGTAGGTCACAGACAAGAGGTTGCTGAGCCCTTGACATGACGGAAGAGTCCTGTCAACTTCCTTTAGGCGTTTCTACAGCTTAAGGTCTTATTTCATGAACCACCTTACAGAGTACTAGTGTGTTTTATCAATACAAATGATTACATTTACAGGTACCAACTATCACCAACACCAACACCACTAACAACAACACCACTAACAACAACAGTTCCTGCCAGAGAAAAATATTGATTTATGATTTAGGAACAAGGCCAACATTTTTTTTTTTTTTTTTTGGAGGGGGGAAAGGTGAAGTTGATTAAATCAACTTGAGAAGGATGAGAAGTAAAATTAACCTTGGCTGGATTTGAACTGATAAAGGACCAAAACAAATACCGCAATGGCATTTTATTATACAACAAAACCAATTCAGATGAGAAGACTTCATTAGCAACGAAGAAGTCCATCAACAAACCTACCACCACCGTGTCTCACATCATGTACAAACACCAAATTGGCTGGTTGGGACACATCACACAACTCCTGGCAAACATGCTAATCAGGTCCTGTATTGGTACACCTCCCCCTACACCCAATAGAAAGACACGATGAGGACGTCCCAAGATAAACTGGCACCAGACAATCGACAGGAGCCAGAAACCAGTCAACAAAAGTTGGAATGATGTATTAATAGATGGAACTACTGTGGTCATTAGAGCACTTTGGCTGCCTCATATGTCTGACACTGGATGTATTGATAGATGCAACTGACCATGGTCATTGGCACACTTTGGCTGCCTCATGTCTCAAGACACAGGAACTTCTAAGTCTACCAATTCTTTCCAATTCACCACCAACGTTAACCCCCCCCCCCCCCAACAAAAAAAAACATTAAAAGAAGCAAAAATAAGTGGATTTATATTTACCTAGGGAGGTTTGGGCCAGGGAGGCGGTCACATTGACCACTTTATCCCCTTCACCTGTCGGGCTAATACGGCCACTTACAGGTGACGAATTCTGTTTCCTTTTGATAGCATCTTTGTAACATTTGGAACACATGCCATCAAGGGCAGCAGTGCCGTAAAACCCACATCCCATTCGGCATAGGGTTCCTGCAGGGAGATTTTGATTACCATTTTGTTCCATTTCCAGTAACCCTAGAAAAGAAAAAATATAAATATATAAACAAGGAAACCTACGAGTTGTAATTTCATAATTTACATAATCATCATCATAGTTTAATGTCTATTTTACACACTAGAATGGTTAAGACAAGCTGTCCCTTTGTGAGAGATCTGGTCCAGTATTTCGCTCACACAGGGCTGATTTTGGCTTGGTCTCTACAGCTGGAAACCCTTCCTAACGCCAACCACATTTACAGTGTGGTGGGTGCTTTTTGTCATGACACCTACAGGCCCACTTTACAGCGTGGACTGGGCACTTTTTGTCGTGACACCTACAGGACCACTTTGCAGCATGGACTGGGCACTTTTTGTTGTGACACCTACAGGACCACTTTACAGCGTGGACTGGGCACTTTTTGTCGTGACACCTACAGGACCACTTTACAGCGTGGACTGGGCACTTTTTGTCGTGACACCTACAGGACCACTTTACAGTGTGGACTCGAGGCTTCGCTGGATGTATACTTCAACTTGTCCTATAGTGCCAAGTAATCCCAGTGGATGGAGGGTGTAATAGTGGAAGACCAAGGAAGTGGTATGAGAGCTGATCTCAGATCGCTAATGTTCATGGAGGAGATAAAGGAACACGACAAGTGGAGAAATGGTGTACTGAGATGGACCTGTCCAACATATGCAAGCGTGAAACGGACATAAAATGATATATATATATATATACACACACACACACACATGTATAAATATATATATACACACATGTATATATATGTATAAATCTATATGTGCGCGCACACATTTTGTTGTGTCGTTTTCCATGCCAGCATGGGTGACAAATATAAGGTGTATGTGTGTGTGTGTGTGTGTGTGTGCATATATATATATAGAGGCACATGGCTTAGTGGTTAGAGCATTGGCCTTGCAATCGAAAGGTTGTGAGTTCAATTCTCAGACCGGGTGATGTGTCGTTTCCTTGAGCAAGACAATTTATTTCACATTGCTCCAGTTTACTCAGCTGTAGAAATGAGATGATAGGGACTGGGGTCCCTATCATTCCACGGCATAAAAAGCACCCAGCACTCACTGTAAATGAGGTTGGTGTTAGGAAGGGCATCCAGCCAGAATCAGTTCCCGTCCCACCCTTGCAAGCAGGGAAAAAGCGGACGTAAAATGAAATGATGATATATATAAACACACACACACAACCTTTGTTGTATGGACATGAGAAAGAGTACTCAATAACAAAGAGTTTAAATACTCTTAATTTGACTAGGTAATGGGCCTTGTTACCCTGGAGAGTCACTACTTAGCCATATTAAACGCACGTGTATATATATATATATACTGCTGTAGTGGAGTCTGTGCTGCTGTATGGGTCTGAGACTTGGACACTGACCAAGAAACTCACTCAGATGGTGGATGGGTGCTACACGACAATGCTGAGGATGGCTCTGAACATTAATCAGTATACACTGAGGATGAAAAACTCAGAGCTGTATGGGAGCATCCCAAAAGTCAGCTCAAAAGTGACACAGAGGAGACTGAGGTTAGCTGGACATGCTCACCGACATCCAGAGTTGACATTGCACTCAGTGCTCCTGTGGGAGCCCCCTACATGGACACACTAGAAGAGGAAGACCAAGGTTAACCTAAGGACAGACACTGGTCTGTTGGAGACGCAGGACATGGCAGCGATAATGAGGTGACAGAGACCGCTGGAGAGAACTCATCCATGGATCTCGGGAATTTTACCCGCCTTAGAATATATATATATATATATATATATACACACACACACACCAAGGCAAATGTAAACTGTTGATTAGAGCTTCACATTACTGACCTGTGACCTGAGGATAGGTAACAAGGAAGACCTAATGGCTCAGATTTAATATATATACATAACACACATACATATATATATATATATATATATATATATACATAACATATATATATATATGCAAAGTTTTATTTAAATTGTTGGGTTACAACGAGTAAATATTTATAACTGATATAAAAGCACTCAACAAGTATTTGGAGTATATTTACGATATTAAATAAATGGAAACTATATTTATAAAACCATATTTATTTCATTATATATATTTCAGGGATATCATATTAAAAATATGGCATGCCTTCATCAGACAAAATACAATATAAACAGTCTTATAAATAGATAGATTTGACATACCTTACAACTTCAACTTCCATTTAAAACTACCAAATCAACTTTTTAAATGGAAGTTGAAGTTGTAAGGTATGTCAAATCTATCTATTTATAAGACTGTTTATATTGTATTTTGTCTGATGAAGGCATGCCATATTTTTAATATGATATCCCTGAAATATGTATAATGAAATAAATATGGTTTTATAAATATAGTTTCCATTTATTTAATATTGTATATATATATAGGAGATCAGATTAGCATGGGAGGAGGGTGTTCCGAGGCCATAGTATCTAGAATAAGGACGGGTTGGAAGAAGTTTAGGGAGCTGCTTCCTCTGTTGACGAAGAAGGGTTTCTCCCTGCGTACGAAAGGCCGGTTGTATGATGCCTGTGTGAGGAGCGCGATGCTGCATGGTAGTGAGACATGGGCAGCTACCGCAGAAGATATGCAACGGCTGGAGAGAAATGAGGCAAGCATGCTCCGTTGGATGTGCAGTGTAAATGTGCGTGAACGACCCAGCATAAATGTGTTGAGAGAGAAACTGTGTCTGAGAGGGATAGAATGTAGTGTGCGGGAGAGGAGACTGAGGTAGTATGGACATGTGATGCGCATGGAGGATGACCGATGGGTGAAGAAGTGCCAGGAATTGCCAGTTGAAGGAAGACGTGGTAGAGGTAGACCACGAAAAACATGGGCGGAGGTGGTGAGAACAGACCTCAGATCATTGAAGCTCACGGTGGAGATGACGAGGGACCGTGACGAGTGGAGAGATGCTGTGCTGAATAAGACCCGTCCCACCCTTGCAAGCAGGGAAAAGCGGACGTAAAATGATGATGATGATGATGATGATATATATATATATATATATACACACACCAAGGCAAATGAAAACTGTTGATTAGAGCTTCACATTACTGACCTGTGACCTGAGGATAGGTAACAAGGAAGACCTAATGGCTCAGATGTAATATATATACATAACACACACACACATACATACATATATATATATATATACATAATATATATATATATACATAACATATATATATATATATATATATATATATATATATACACATTCAAATACACATATATATACATTCACACATGTATATAGACAAATACACACGCCTATTGTCCATCGTTCTCGGCGACGAGTGCCCCAGTTAATTCAAACAAAGGATCTGTGTGATCGTGGCTAGACTGGAGAGTTAAGGTCACGAGCATTACGTGTTCCCCTTAATCGAATAAACACTTTAGCTGGATACTCCACCCGACACGTGCACCTCTCCGGGAGATTCAACGTGACACAGGGTGGACAAAGCTGCCCCCCCCCCCCACCTCTCCCTGAATCGTTTGATCCAGGTGAGCTGGGTTCAAACAGCGTGTTGCTAAGTGTCTTGCTCAAGGACACGACGCCCGCTCCGGGAATCGAACTCACGACCTTACGATCGTGAGCCCAACACCCTAACCCCTACCTACGCCTTAACCATATATACATTTCTTAAATTCCACTTCATATATATATATATATATATATATATATATATCTTAACTATAATAAAGGAATATATATAAAAGGTGAAATTATGTAACACGACTGAAAAAAAAAGATATATCTAGAGACACATTCGAAAATAAACGTGTGTATATATATATGTATATATATATATATATATATATATATATATATATATATATATATATATATATATATATGTATATATATATATATATATATATGTATATATATATATATATATATATATATATATATATATATACACACACACACACCTACATGGAAAGAGCAAGAGAGAATTTTCTGTCCGTGTGAGCAAGTAATTTACAATAATAGTAATAACAGTAGTAATGCGAGTATTAATGCTTTCTGAAGGCAGCAGAACACACACACATATACACACACATACACACACACACACACACACATATACACACACATATACACGAGCAGAAAGGCGGATGTTTTACAAGTTCACTCCCAAATGAAAGTGCAAAATATATTACTACTACTAATAATAATAATAATAGTAATAGTAGTAATAGTATAAATAATGATTTCTTTATTAACCACAAGGGTTTACATAAAGTAGACATTAAGGACAATACAGGGCGGTACAAATGGGCATTTCTGCGTAATAATATAAATAATAACAATATAAATAAATATATATATATATATATATATATATATATATATATAAAATAAATAATAATAATTGTTTCTACCTTTGGCACAAGGCCAGCAATAACCCAGTACATTACTGGTACTTGATAAATAATAATAATGATGATAAAAAGAGAGAAAAAGTGTTGAGTTGAAGTTAAAGGTAAGGACAGTTGTGTGATTCACAGAATG
>OZ024760.1:6922858-6955358 GCA_964016885.1 Eledone cirrhosa
CTAAGTCTCTCATTATGGCTCTTACTCTTTCGCTCTCACTATATCTTTTACGCTGTCTCTTACGTCGTCTCTCATTATGACTCTTACTCTTTTTCTCTCACAATGGTTCTTACTCTTTTCCTCTGACTAGGACTCTTACTCTTTCTCTCTTACTATGTCTCTTACTCTGTCTCTCATTATGACTCTTATTCTTTCCCTCTCATAATGACTCTTACTCTGTCTCACATTATGACTCTTACTCTTTCTCTCTCACTTTCCTCTCATTGTGTCTCTTGCTCTGTTTCTCTCTTTCCCTCTTATCATGACTCTTACTCTTTCTTTCTCTCACTCTTATTATGTCTCTTTCTTAGTCTTTCTCACTATTGTTGTCTTTCTTTTACAGTCTCCCTCTCTATCTAGCCCTCTTTTCACTCTGTCTCTCTCTTTTTATCTCTCTATCTCTGTTTCTATGTAAAAACCAAGACAGAGAAAGGTGAAATAATAAGAGAGAGAGGGGAAGATAAAGAGAAAGGAGAGAGTGAGTCATAGAGAGAGAATGGAAGATAGAGAAAGATAAAGTAATGACATAGAAAGAGAGAGGAAGCGAGAGAAAGTATAAGGAGCAAGAGAGAAGATGGGAAAAATATATAGAAAGAGAGAGAGGGGGCTGATAGCTAGAGAGAGAGAGGGGCGGGGAGATAGACAGAGAGAGGGGGCGGGGAGATAGACAGAGAGAGTAAGAAAGAGAAAATATATGTATATAGAGAGAGAAGGCGGGGAGCTAGCTAGAGAGAGAGAAAGAGAAAAGATATATAGAGAGAGAGAGGGCGGGGAGAGAAAGAGAAAGATATATATATAGAGAGAGAGAGGGCGGGGAGCTAGCTAGAGAGAGAGAAAGAGAAAAGATATATATATAGAGAGAGGGCGGGGAGAGAAAGAGAAAGATATATATATATAGAGAGAGAGAGGACGGGGAGCTAGCTAGAGAGAGAGAAAGATATATATAGAGAGAGAGAGGGCGGGGAGAGAAAGAGAAAGATATATAGAGAGAGAGGGCGGGGAGCTAGCTAGAGAGAGAGAAAGAGAAAAGATATATATAGAGAGAGAGGGCGGGGAGAGAAAGAGAAAGATATATATAGAGAGAGAGAGGGCGGGGAGAGAAAGAGAAAGATATATATAGAGAGAGAGAGGGCGGGGAGAGAAAAAGAAAGAGAAACAGAAATGGGTGGGGGTAGATAGATAGTGAGAGAAAGAGGAAAGATATATATATATGAGAGAGAGAGAGAAAAGATATATATATATGAGAGAGAGAGAGAAAAGATATATATATATAGAGAGAGAGGGGGAGAGGGTAGATAGATAAATAGTGAGAGAAAGAGAAGATATATATATAGAGAGAGAGGGGGGTAGATAGATAGATAGTGAGAGAAAGAGAAGATAGATATATATAGAGAGAGAGAGTGGGGTAGATAGATAGATAGTGAGAGAAAGAGAAGATATATATATATAGAGAGAGAGAGTGGGGGTAGATAGATAGATAGTGAGAGAAAGAGAAGATATATATATATAGAGAGAGAGAGGGGGTAGATAGATAGAGAGTGAGAGAAAGAGAAGATATATATAGAGAGAGGGGGGGTAGATAGATAGATAGTGAGAGAAAGAGAAGATATATATATATATAGAGAGAGAGGGGGTAGATAGATAGAGAGTGAGAGAAAGAGAAGATATATATAGAGAGGGGGGGGTAGATAGATAGATAGTGAGAGAAAGAGAAGATATATATAGAGAGAGAGGGGGGGGTAGATAGATAGTGAGAGAAAGAGAAGATATATTTATAGAGAGAGAGAGGGAGAGGGTAGATAGATAGATAGTGAGAGAAAGAGAAGATATATATATAGAGAGAGAGAGGGAGAGGGTAGATAGATAGATAGTGAGAGAAAGAGAAGATATATATAGAGAGAGAGAGGGAGAGGGTAGATAGATAGATAGTGAGAGAAAGAGAAGATATATTTATAGAGAGAGAGAGGGAGAGGGTAGATAGATAGATAGTGAGAGAAAGAGAAGATATATATAGAGAGAGAGAGGGAGAGGGTAGATAGATAGATAGTGAGAGAAAGAGAAGATATATATATAGAGAGAGAGGGAGAGGGGGTAGATAGATAGTGAGAGAAAGAGAAGATTATATATAGAGAGAGAGGGGGATAGATAGATAGATAGTGAGAGAAAGAGAAGATATATATATAGAGAGAGAGGGGGGTAGATAGATAGATAGTGAGAGAAAGAGAAGATATATATATAGAGAGAGAGAGGGGGTAGACAGATAGTGAGAGAAAGAGAAGATATGTATAGAGAGAGAGGGGAGATAGATAGATAGAGAGAAAGCACTGGTTATTTATTATTATAACATTATTTATTACATACATATACATAGCACAGAGCCGACTGACTGCACAACCTGTTAACTATCACCCTCTCTTTCCCCCTCTCTCTCTCTGTTTCAATCACATAACACCCACCTCCCTCATGTATCTGTCTCTATCACTCTTTCTCTCTCTCTCTGTTTCAATCACATAACACTCTCCTCCCTCATGTATCTGTCTCTATCACTCTCTCTCTCTCTCTCTGTGTTTCAATCACATAACACTCTCCTCCCTCATGTATCTGCGTCTATCACTCTCTCTCTCTCTCCCTCTCAATCACATAACACTCTCCTCCCTCGTGTATCTGTGTCTATCACTCTCTCTCTCTCTCTATTTCAATCACATAACACCCACCTCCCTCATATAGCTGTCTCTCTCTCCATCTCTCTCTCTCTCTCATTCGTACTGACTGCACCACCATTTAACTATGTCCCTTTCCCTCTCTATCTCTCTCTCATCATATTACACCTACTTCCTTGGTCTCTCTCTCTTTTCTCTCTTATATCAACTATGACTGTCTGTCTCCATCTCACTCACTCTCTCTCAGTCTCTCTCTCTTAATGTCTGTTTGTCTGTCTCCTTTAAACTCACGTTTTACCCTCCCTTACACACATTTCACACCATTTCACAATCACTTCACTTCGCCTCTCTCTCTGTAATAAGGTAACAGAATATTTGACTGAAGAGCTGAAATACCGGACATGGTACTTTACGCTAGTATGTACATGTACGCTATTTCTTCCGACCTCCTGCACTCTTCTGTTCAAATCCTGCCAATGGACCGACTTTGCCTTCCGTCCCTACTGGAGATTGATAAATAAAGACCCAGTCAAGTGCTGATGTCTTCTTCTTCTTCTCCTGTCTTCCCTCAATCGACCAAACGAAAGAAAAAATATGAAAAGGGTTTCTTCTTCTTCTTCTTCTTCTCCTCCTGTCTTTCCTCAATCGACCAAACGAAAGAAAAACTATGAAAAGGGTGTCCGAATCGTGACCCCCCACATTGATTCTTTCTTCGCCACTCCGTGGGGGATGGACACACAGACACAAACAAACACACAGACACACACCGATACACACAAATATATACAAAATAACAACAGGTCTTTCTCTCGCTCGCTTCATTACATTTTTCTCACAATTCACAATTCACACTTTCCACATCAATTCCCATATGCAACTGACGAAACCAACAGGTGGGAGACCCAGGAGTAGACTCCGAGCAAGATGGTTGGGTAACGTCCATGGGCTTGGCTAGTAAAACTTGGGGATCCAGCCGGATCAGTTAGAGACGGTCGCTTCTGACAGGACCCGCTGGAGGGAGTGTTTGAGGACTCTGCCCCCTCTCGACCTCCTCAGAAATAAGTGGGCGAAGAGGAAGAAGAAGAGAATAACTGACAATCAGTTTTATTTTTCTGGGGAAGGAGATTTACAAAAACTACCCTTTACCAGCTATATTATCCCCTACCTGTTGATCTATCTTAACCCGACCCCACCCTTAATGAACAGACGACGAATTGAATTTTGAAAATGTTATTTAGTTTGTGAAATATCGAATTTTGCAAAGCTAATCAGATATCGTCACAGTTCCTTAACATCTGAAATGCGATTCTCGCTAAATTATTTATTATATATATTATGGTAGTGAGACATGGGCAACAACTGCAGAGGATATGCGACGGCTGGAGAGAAATGAGGCAAGCATGCTCCGTTGGATGTGCAGTGTAAATGTGCGTGAACGACCCAGCATAAATGCGTTGAGAGAGAAACTGTCTGAGAGGGATAACATGTAGTGTACGAGAGAGGAGACTGAGGTGGTATAGACATGTGATGCGCATGGAGGATGACCGATGGGTGAAGAAGTGCCAGGAATTGACAGTTGAAGGAAGGCGTGGTAGAGGTAGACCACGAAGAACATGGGCGGAGGTTGTGATAACAGACCTCAGATCATTGAAGCTCACGGTGGAGATGACGAGGGACCGTGACGAGTGGAGAGATGCTGTGCTGAATAAGACCTGTCCCACCCTTGCAAGCAGGGAAAAGCGGACGTAAAATGATGATGATGATTATATATATATATATATATATATATATATATATATAGTAATAATAATAAATGTGAAGACTAAAATCCAAAGAGGGCTCGATAAGGATAAATATATATCAAATATATAAGAACCGTAGAGCAAATATTTATAAAAATAACAGATTAAAGTTTAAGCAAAGAATCGCTGCTTTCACCCTTAACGGGGTCTTCTGAAACTGTTTCAGAAAATCCCGTTAAGGGTGAAAGCAACGATTCTTTGCTTAAACTTTAATCTGTTATTTTAATAAATATATATATATATATAGAGAGAGAGAGAAAGAGAGAGAGGCCTTTCTTTGATTCGTCAAAGTGACAATATTAAAAAAATGAGAGGAACAATTCTTTTAAAAAAAGAGTTTTAAAATGTATAAAGTATTACCGGTTTCGATTTATTAGTAAAATTCATCTTATCAAATGTTGAGTATTACAATTAAAAAGAATTAATAAGGATTAAAAACTAAAAATTAAAGATTTAAAATGAAGTGTTGATGTAAGTTATTTTCATCTTCCTCGTTGAGAAGGAAACTGGAAAATAAATATATATATATATATATATAAAATAAAAAAACGGAATTAAAGACTCGCGTTAATCCCCTGTAATTTAATGAGCTCGAGGAATAAATGCCGGGCTCTTCATAATACAATTTATAGAGAAGATATGTATGTATTTATATATATATATATATATATATATATATATATATCTAGGGCGGGTAAAATTCCCGAGATCCATGGACGAGTTCTCTCCAGCGGTCTCTGCCCCCTCATTATCGCTGCCATGTCCTGCGTCTCCAACAGACCAGTGTCTGTCCTTAGAGCATCAACATACATTAACCTTGGTCTTCATCTTCCAGTGTGTCCATGTAGGGGCTCCCACAGGAGCACTGAGTGCAATGTCAACTCTGGATGTCGGTGAGCAGGTCCAGCTAACCTCAGTCTCCTCTGTGTCACTTTTGAGCTGACTTTTGGGAGGCTCCCATACAGCTCTGAGTTTTTCATCCTTAGTGTATACTGATTAATGTTCAGAGCCATCCTCAGCATTCTCGTGTAGCACCCATCCACCATCTGAGTATAAATATACACACACAGAAGGAGAGAAAATAAAACAAAAGTCAGAGATAGGTAGTTAATTAGTTCATTGTTTTACGATTGTTTCAAGGGGTTGATTGATCATGGTAGATCAATATCGATTAGTAGGTAGTGGTTACATCGCTATCTGTTTCTTGTATGTATAACTCCGACATAAAACCTGTGGCTCAGTAGTTACCAATAATGTTGATCTTTTTTTCTTTTGGAGTTATAGCTACTGTGGCTCAGAGAGTGGGATTGGCCCAGTGCACAATCTTTCCTCACTTTAAAAAAAATCTTCACACACAGGCATTGCATGATAACATTAATTGATAATTATTAATAATGTTATATCATGCAATGGCCATACTCGATAACGAAGGAGCAGCCATTATCATATATATATGTCTGTATATATTTATATATATATAGCATCATCATCATCATCATCGTTTAACGTCTGTCTTCCATGCTAACATGGGTTAGACGGGTTTGTCCCATTTGAGGCAAGTTGGGTCGGGTGATCGTGTCTCGCTCGTATAGGACTGTTTCTCGCTGGTTTTCTATGGCTGCATGCCCTTCCTAACGCCAACCACATTTACAGTGAGTACTGGGTGCTTTTTATCGTGTCTCTTACATGATCACTTTACAGCATGGACTGGAGGCTTTTTGTCGTGACACCTACACGACCTCTTTAATTTGGACTGGATATTCTGTGGTACCAACATAACTTTACAGAGAAAGGGTAGTGTGGGTGGAAGTGGGAGTGTTAAAACTAGTTATTTTGTCATTGTATCATCATCATCATCATTTCATTTTACGTCCATTTTTTCCCTGCTTGCAAGGGTGGGACGGGAACTGATTCTGGCTTGATTTCTACAGCTGGATGCCCTTCCTAACACCAACCTCATTTACAGTGAGTGCTGGGTGCTTTTTTGCCGTGGCACCTCCACGACCACTTTGCAGTGGAATGATAGGGACCCCAGTGGAATGATAGGGACCTCAGTCCCTATCATCTCTAGAGGGAGAGAGAGAGAGAGAGAGAGAGAAAAGATGAAGTTGGAAATAGCATGGGAGACACATTTAAGGGTCCATCCTTCTTTTTTGATTCGTCAAAGTGACACCAAGATGGAAGCTTTTCTGACAACTTTCTGAGGTTACACTCTCGCAATTCAATGCCACACACTGAAGTATCAAGGACTCTAGTTGGTTAAGGTCCACCTGGTTTTTACTACACCCTATCTGATATATATATATATATATGTGTGTGTGTATATATATATATATATATATATATACACACACACAAATGTAACATTTTAAATATGTTAGAATTATGTGCTTCTCAATAAATTAGCTCAATAGACAATATCCTGAGCAATAATAAGTCAAAAGTAGAAGATATATATATATAGAGAGAGAGAGAGAGAAAGAACTATATATCCAGAGAAGACACAGTATATTGTACATATACTAAATACATATTACAGAGAACATGTACTAAAAATGGTATCAAAAGAGACCCTATGGCGCCATTTCATTAACTAAACTGTGATTTAAAATCGATCTATGTGAACAGATATTGATCACAAACTATCGATTAGAAAACTCGTCAGGGGTATAGTCTTTAGCATTCTAATGGAAAAATAGAAGCAAAAAAAGTAGTATATAGAGCAATATACAGCAGATATCTGGAGAAAAGTTTAACACGCCACATCATATTGAAAAATGCATGGTACAGCTACTATGATGAGATCTACGACAATGTTTAAACCATAAGCAAGAGATATCAACAAAAAGTGGACTTTATTCCACTAGAAATAAGAACAGAAATTATAGTGACATCAGCTCAACAAGTTAAGGATCCTGGAGCTGTATAAAACAGCTCCAGGATCCTTAACATTAAATATGTTAGAATGATGTGCTTCTCGTCATCATCATCGTTTAACATCTATCTTCCACACTAGCATGGGTTAGATGGGAGTTGTCCCACTTGAGGCAAAGATTGGTTGGGTGATGTGTCTCACTCGTATAGGACTATCTGGCAGGTTTTCTACAGTTGGATGCCCTTCCTAGCACCAACCACTATTACAATGTGGACTGGGAAGTTTTTACTGTGTTACCTACACGGCCACATTACAGCGTTGACTGTGTGTTTGTCATGACACCTACACGGCCACATTACAGCGTTGACTGTGTGTTTGTCGTGACACCTACACGGCCACATTACAGCGTTGACTGTGTGTTTGTCATGACACCTACACGGCCACATTACAGCGTTGACTGTGTGTTTGTCGTGACACCTACACGGCCACATTACAGCGTTGACTGTGTGTTTGTCATGACACCTACACGGCCACATTACAGCGTTGACTGTGTGTTTGTCGTGACACCTACACGGCCACATTACAGCGTTGACTGTGTGTTTGTCGTGACACCTACACGGCCACATTACAGCGTTGACTGTGTGTTTGTCGTGACACCTACACGGCCACATTACAGCGTTGACTGTGTGTTTGTCGTGACACCTACACGGCCACATTACAGCGTTGACTGTGTGTTTGTCGTGACACCTACACGGCCACATTACAGCGTTGACTGTGTGTTTGTCGTGACACCTACACGGCCACATTACAGCGTTGACTGTGTGTTTGTCGTGACACCTACACGGCCACATTACAGCGTTGACTGTGTGTTTTTTTTTGTCATGACACCTACACAATCTCATTAGTTTGGACTTGATGTTGTGGTACCAACATAACTTTATAGAGAAAGGGTGGTGTTGGTGGGAGTGGGAGGGTGGAGTAGGGGGTAGTGGGTTGGGGGTGTATATTTGGTTAAGAGGTGCCTACTGACTGTAGGTTTCACTTTGTACATAGGCAAGGCGGATCTTCTGTATTACTGCGTGGCACCAAAGATCTCGGTCCGGTGACATTGTCTTAGAGAGGTGCAAGTGTGCAAGGTCGGAATTTACCATGTCGTCCCAGGTTTTTCTGGGTCTACCTACTCCGTAACTTCCATCAATTTTGATTGCCCTGCACTTTTTTATACAGCTGTCGTCTTTCATGCGTATCACGTGACCATACCAACGTAGTCTTCTCTCGAGTAGACAACATCTGATCCCTCTTATACCTAATTTCTCACTTAGTTCATTTATGTTTTGCTGTTCGTGTATATTATTATTACACATCCAATGGAGCATGCATGTTGCGTTCTCTGCGCAGGTCCTCTGCACACAATGCCCATGTCTCACTGCCATGTAACATTGCTGTTCGTATACAAGCATCATACAATATGCCTTTCATTTTTAGAGAGAAACCTTTTGTGGCCAACAGCGGTATAAGCTCTCTGAACTTTTTCCATCCCGTTCTAACTCTGGCTACTGTACTTTCAGAGCACCCTCCACTACTGCTGATTTTGTCACCCAGGTAACAGAAGGTGTCCACTATTTCTATAGAGCCATCTGGGCAATAGAAGGAGCTAGTATCCAGTGGGCACTTGATACTTATTCCACCTGAGTGAGTATCAGCCACATATAAAATTTACGTTCTTAGATAGCTTGCCTGAGATCCCACTACATCTTTTATGTACCCATAGTTTGCATTTGGGACATAAAATGAAATTTTTACCTACTCCTTTCCTACATACTGAGCATGGCCACTTCCCAGAGGGGACTTGTGCCCTATTTTCCTTCCTACATACTATAACTTTAGTCTTAGACAAGTTAACTTTAAGGCCTTTTGATTCTAGGCCATGCTTCCATGTTTGGAATTTCTTTTCTAGTTCAGCCATAGATTCAACTATGAGAGTTAGATCATCTTCATATAGAAGTTCCCATGGGCAGCCGATCTTAAACTCCTCTGTTATAGCCTGAAGGGCAATAATAACTCTCCTCTCCTCTCACCCCCTCTATCCTCTTCTCTTCTCTCACCCCCTCTATCCTCTCATCTCCTAGAATGTTTTTTTTTGGCAAGAGTTCAAAACTAAGTCTATCATTGTTTCACCTAGGGTGGGGATAGAACCAGATCAAAGATCATATAGGCATGATATATATATAGGGGTAAATATTGTTGTTGTTGTTATATATATATATAGGGGTAAATATTTTTGTTGTTGTTATATATATATAGGGGTAAATATTGTTGTTGTTGTTATATATATATATAGGGGTAAATATTGTTGTTGTTGTTATATATATATAGGGGTAAATATTGTTGTTGTTGTTATATATATAGGGGTAAATATTGTTGTTGTTATATATATATAGGGGTAAATATTGTTGTTGTTATATATATATATATAGGGGTAAATATTGTTGTTGTTATATATATATATAGGGGTAAATATTGTTGTTGTTGTTATATATAGGGGTAAATATTGTTGTTGTTGTTATATATATATATAGGGGTAAATATTGTTGTTGTTATATATATATAGGGGTAAATATTGTTGTTGTTGTTATATATATATATAGGGGTAAATATTGTTGTTAAATATATATATTTGAATGTTGTTGTTAAATATATAGGGGTAAATATTGTTGTTGTTATAATATTATTTGTTGTTATATATATGACACATTACCGAGACCTCTGGCGTCACACAGTAATACAGAAGACCCAACTTTGTACGGGTACAAGCTGAAGCTGAAGCATATAGAGAATATGCCCGTAACCCCTCCCACTGTAAAGTGGTCGTGGAGGTGTCACAACAAAAAGCACCCAGTACTCACTGTAAAGTGGTTGTGTAAGAGTCACAACAAAAAAGCACCCAGTACTCACTGTAAAGTGGTTGTGTAAGAATCACAAGAAAAAAGCACCCAGCACACACTGTAAAGTGGTTGTGTAAGAATCACAAGAAAAAAGCACCCAGTACTCACTGTAAAGTGGTTGTGTAAGAATCACAACAAAAAAGCACCCAGTACTCACTGTAAAGTGGTTGTGTAAGAGTCACAACAAAAAAGCACCCAGCACACACTGTAAAGTGGTTGTGTAAGAGTCACAACAAAAAAGCACCCAGCACACACTGTAAAGTGGTTGTGTAAGAATCACAACAAAAAAGCACCCAGCACTCACTGTAAAGTGGTTGTGTAAGAGTCACAACAAAAAAGCACCCAGCACACACTGTAAAGTGGTTGTGTAAGAATCACAACAAAAAAGCACCCAGTACTCACTGTAAAGTGGTTGTGTAAGAATCACAACAAAAAAGCACCCAGCACTCACTGTAAAGTGGTTGTTTAAGAGTCACAACAAAAAAGCACCCAGCACACACTGTAAAGTGGTTGTGTAAGAATCACAACAAAAAAGCACCCAGCACACACTGTAAAGTGGTTGTTTAAGAGTCACAACAAAAAAGCACCCAGCACACACTGTAAAGTGGTTGTGTAAGAGTCACAACAAAAAAGCACCCAGCACACACTGTAAAGTGGTTGTGTAAGAGTCACAACAAAAAAGCACCCAGCACACATAAAGTGGTTGGTGTTAGGAAGGGCATCCAGCTGTAGAAATCTAGCCAAAATCAGTTCCCATATGAGCAAGACAAGGTCACCCAGCCTGGCACTGCCCACAACAGGACAATCCGTCTAACCCATGCTAGCATGGAAGAATGAATGGATGTAAAACGGTGATGATGATGATAAAATGTTGTTTTAGTACTATTTGTTATATATAGGAGTAAATAATGCTGTTGTTTTAATATTATTTGTTGTTTTATAGTAGTAGTAGTAGTAGTAGTAGTAGTAGTGTTAGTAGTAGTAGTGTTAGTAGAAGCAGCAGCTGTAGTAGTAGTAGTAGTAGTAGTAGTAGTAGTATTAGTGTTAGTAGAAGCAGCAGCTGTAGTAGTAGAAGCAGCAGCTGTAGTAGCAGCAACAACAGCTGCTGCAGTAGTAGTAGTAGTAGTAGTAGTAGTAGTAGTAGTAGTAGTAGTAGTAGTAGTAGCAACAGTAAAAGTAGTAGTAGTAGCAGCAGTAAAAGTAGTAGTAGTAGCAGCAGCAACAGTAGTAGTAGTAGCAGCTGCAACATTATTAGTAGTAGTAGTAGTAGTAGTAGTAGTAGTGGTAGTGATATAACCACTAGTAGTAGTAGTAGTAGTGATATAACCACTAGTAGTAGTAGTAGTAGTAGTAGTGATATAACCACTAGTAGTAGTTGTAGTAGTAGTAGTGATATAACTAGTAGTAGTTGTAGTAGTGGTAGTGATATAACTAGTAGTAGTTGTAGTAGTGGTAGTGATATAACCACTAGTAGTAGTTGTAGTAGTAGTAGTGATATAACCACTAGTAGTCGTAGTAGTAGTAGTAGTAGTAGTGATATAACTAGTAGTAGTTGTAGTAGTGGTAGTAGTAGTGATATAACCACTAGTAGTAGTAGTAGTAGTAGTAGTAGTAGTAGTGATATAACTAGTAGTAGTTGTAGTAGTGGTAGTAGTAGTGATATAACCACTAGTAGTAGTAGTAGTAGTAGTAGTAGTGTTATGATTACTAGTAGTAGTAGTAGTAGTAGTAGTAGTGTTATGATTACTAGTAGTAGTAGTAGTAGTAGTAGTGTTAGGATTACTAGTAGTAGTAGTAGTAGTAGTAGTGTTAGGATTACTAGTAGTAGTAGTAGTAGTAGTAGTGTTAGGATTACTAGTAGTAGTAGTAGTAGTAGTAGTGTTAGGATTACTAGTAGTAGTAGTAGTAGTAGTAGTGTTAGGATTACTAGTAGTAGTAGTAGTAGTAGTAGTGTTAGGATTACTAGTAGTAGTAGTAGTAGTAGTAGTGTTAGGATTACTAGTAGTAGTAGTAGTAGTAGTAGTGTTAGGATTACTAGTAGTAGTAGTAGTAGTAGTAGTGTTATGATTACTAGTAGTAGTAGTAGTAGTAGTAGTGTTATGATTACTAGTAGTAGTAGTAGTAGTAGTAGTGTTAGGATTACTAGTAGTAGTAGTAGTAGTAGTAGTGTTAGGATTACTAGTAGTAGTAGTAGTAGTAGTAGTGTTAGGATTACTAGTAGTAGTAGTAGTAGTAGTAGTGTTATGATTACTAGTAGTAGTAGTAGTAGTAGTAGTAGTAGTAGTAGTAGTAGTAGTGTTAGGATTACTAGTAGTAGTAGTAGTAGTAGTAGTGTTATGATTACTAGTAGTAGTAGTAGTAGTAGTAGTGTTAGGATTACTAGTAGTAGTAGTAGTAGTAGTAGTAGTAGTAGTAGTAGTAGTAGTAGTGTTATGATTACTAGTAGTAGTAGTAGTAGTAGTAGTAGTAGTAGTAGTAGTAGTAGTGTTAGGATTACTAGTAGTAGTAGTAGTAGTACAGCAGGAATGACTTTTGGAAGGAACGTCTGTTATTGTTTTGGTGAAGGGCATGACTGTAAAATCTAACATATGTCATATCCTAATGTGAGATGGAGATAACTATATTTATAAACATGGTGATGATGATGATGGTAGAGTGGTGTGGTGGTGTGGTGTAGTGGTGTGTTGTGGTGGGGGTGTTGTGGTGGGGGGGTGTTGTGGTGTGTGGTGTGGTGTGGTGGTGTGTTGTGGTGTGTGGTGTGGTGTGGTGTGGTGGTGTGGTGTGTTGTGGTGTGTGGTGTGGTGGTGTGTGGTGTGGTGTGGTGGTGTGGTGTGGTGGTGTGTTGTGGTGTGTGGTGTGGTATGTTGTGGTGGTGTGGTGTGGTGTGGTGGTGTGTTGTGGTGTGTTGTGGTGTGTGGTGTGGTATGTTGTGGTGTTGTGATATCTATATTTATAAGCATGGTGATGATGATGATGGTAGAGTGGTGTGGTGGTGTGTTGCTGTGGGGGTGTTGTGGTGTGTGGTGTGGTGTGGTGGTGTGTTGTGGTGTGTGGTGGTGTTGTGATATCTATATTTATAAGCATGGTGATGATGATGGTGAAATGGTGTGGTGTGGTGGTGTGTGGTGTGGTGTGGTGGCGGTGGGGTGTTGTGGTGTGTTGTGGTGTGTGGTGTGGTGTGGTGTGGTGGGGTGTTGTGGTGGTGTTGTGGTGTGTGGTGTGGTGTGGTGGGGTGTTGTGATATCTATATTTATAAGCATGGTGATGATGATGGTGAAATGGTGTGGTGTGGTGGTGTTGTGATGTGTGGTGTGGTGTGGTGGGGTGTTGTGGTGGTGTGGTGGTGTGTGGTGTGGTGTGATGGGGGGGGGGGCATGTTGTGGTGGGGTATGTTGTGGTGTTGTGATATCTATATTTATAAGCATGGTGATGATGATGGTGGAATGGTTGTGGTGTTGTGATAACTATATTTATTTATAATCATGGTGATGGTGGTGTAGTGGTGTGGCGGTGTGTGGTGTGTTGTGGTGTGGTGCAGTGTAGTGTGTTATGTTGTTGTGGTGTGTTGCTGTGGTGTTGCAGTGTGTTGTGTTGTGGTGTTGCAGTGTGTGGTGTTGTTGTGTTGTGGTGGTGTGTTGTTGTGTTGTTGTGTTGTGGTGTTGCAGTGGGTTGTGTTGTGGTGTTGTGGTGTTGTTGTGGTGTGGTGTTGTGGTGCTGCAGTGTGTTGTGGTGTTGTCGTGTTGTGGTGTTGCAGTGTGTTGTGGTGTTGTTGTGTTGTGGTTGTGTTGTGGTGTTGTTGTGGTGTGGTGTTGTGGTGTTGCAGTGTGTTGTGGTGTTGTTGTGTTGTGGTGTTGTTGTGGTGTGGTGTTGTTGTGGTGTGGTGTGGTGGTGTTGTTGTGGTGTTGTGGTGGTGTTGTAGTGTTGTTGTGGTGTTGTGGTGATGCAGTGTATTGTTGTGTTGTGTTGTGTTGTGTTATTGTCTGTGTGATGATGTGGTATGCCCTTGTATCGGAACTATGATCTCTCAGAGAAGCAGTGACTCCACCTAGAGTGATTCTCTTATCTCTGAGCTACACACTCTCTTGAGTAACCTACTCCAAAGCTCCTTCGGAGGAATATATTTCTCAAGCAAAATTCTGATATGAATTAACAATGAATATAGTGAAGAATTTAGCATAAAAGTTGGCGTCCATCAAGGCTCTGTCCTTAGCCCCCTCCTGTTTATTATTGCCCTTCAGGCTATAACAGAGGAGTTTAAGACTGGCTGCCCATGGGAACTTCTATATGCAGATGATCTAACGCTCATAGCTGAATCTATGGCTGAACTAGTGAAGAAATTCCAAGCATTGAAGCATGGCCTAGAATCAAAAGGCCTTAAAGTTAACTCATCTAAGACTAAAGTTCTAGTGTGTAGAAAGAAAAATAGGGCACAGGTGCCCTCTGGGAAATAGCCATGCTCAGTATGTAGAAAAGGAGTAGGTAGAAATTCCATTCTATGTCCCAAATGCAAACTATGGGTACATAAAAGATGTAGTGGGATCACAGGCAAGCTATCTAAGAATGTAGACTTTATATGTGGCCAATGCTCAGGTGCAATAAGTAGCAAGTGTCCACTGGATACTAGCTCCTTCTATTTCCCAGATGGTTCTATAGAAATAGTGGACACTTTCCATTACTTGGGTGACAAAATCAGCAGTGGGGGAGGGTGCTCTGAAAGTACAGTAGCCAGAGTTAGAACGGGATGGAAAAAGTTCAGAGAGCTTATACCGCTGTTGGCCACAAAAGGTTTCTCTCTAAAAATGAAAGGCAGATTGTATGATGCTTGTATACGAACAGCAATGTTACATGGCAGTGAGACATGGGCATAGCGTGCTGCAGAGGACCTGCGCAGACTGGAAAGGAATGAAGCATGCATGCTCCGTTGGATGTGTAATAGTAATATACACGAACAGCAAAACATAAATGAACTAAGTGAGAAATTAGGTATAAGAGGGATCAGATGTTGTTTACTTGAGAGAAGATTACGTTGGTATGGTCACGTGATGCGCATGAAAGACGACAGCTGTATAAAAAAGTGCAGGGCAATCAAAATTGATGGAAGTTACGGAGTAGGTAGACCCAGAAAAACCTGGGACGACATGGTAAATTCCGACCTTGCACACTTGCACCTTTCTAAGACAATGTCACCAGACCGAGATCTTTGGTGCCACGCATTATTACAGAAGACCCGCCTTCCCTACGTGCAAATTTAACCTACAGTCAGTAGGCACCTCCTAACCAAACTTACACCCCAACCCACTACCCCTATTCCACCCTCCCACTCCCACCAACACCACCCTTTCTCTATAAAGTTATGTTGGTACCACAACATCAAGTCCAAACTAATGAGATTGTGTAGGCGTCATATAATGTGGTCGTGTAGGTAACACTGTAAAAAGTTCCCAGTCCACACTGTAAATGTGGTTGGTGTTAGGAAGGGCATCCAGCTGTAGAAAACCTGCCAGATAGTCCTATACGAGCGAGACACGGTCACCAATCTTGCCTCAAGTGGGACAACTCCCGTCTAACCTATGCTAGCGTGGAAGATGGACGTTAAACAATGATGATGATGATGATATTTTGTTGTTGTTCCTATTTGTTGCTGTGCTGATAAGCGTTTTGGCATTGATACACTGGTTGGATGCCCTTCCTAACACCAGCGCCACTTTACAGCATGGACTGGGTGCTTTTATTTGTGCCACCAGCACTATATATATATATATATATATATTTGTTTTGCAAGGTTTTTGATATGAAATCGTGTGTCGAAACAAATATTGTTATACTTGGGGAGGCTCATATTGTTGTAATAATATTGCCAGAAATAATAACAGAACACACTCACTGTTTGGTTGGTTTTCGCTTCTGTATCTTTTATATCTCCATAGTTAATTTATTTGGCAATCAACGTCTATCATTGATTGGCCAATGGTTAAAAAAAATACAGATATAAATATATATATATAGTCTATCAAAGTACTTTCGTTGCACATCTGCAACATCATCAGTGATACTATTATCATGTTCCCTCATATATATATATATATATATATATATATATATATATCATCATCATCATCATCATTATCATCAACGTTTAACGTCCGTGTTCCACGCTTGCATGGGTTTGGACGGGGGTTTTCCCACTTGAGACAAGATTGGTTGTCTTGCTCACATAGGACTGTCTGGCAGGTTTTCTACAGTTGGATGCCCTTCCTAACACCAACCACATTTACAGTGTGGGTCTGGGAGGTTTTTACCGTGTTGCCTACACGGCCACATTACAGCGTGGACTGTGTTTTTTTTGTCGTGACACCTACACGATCTCATTTGTTTCGGCCTGGATGGCGTGGCACCAACATAACTTTACATAGAAGGGGGCGGTGTGGATGGGGTGGGGTGGTGGGATGGGGGTGTATTTTGTTAGAGATGCCTACTGACTGTAGTAGGTTTTACTTTGTATTTAGGTAAGGCGGGTCTTCTCTATTACTGAGTACCGCCAAAGGTCTCGGTCCAGTGACATTGTCTTGGTGAGGTGTAAGTGTGTTATATATATATATATATATATATATATATCATCATTATCATCGTTTAACGTTCAGCTTCCACGCTTGCATGGGTATATATATATATATTTCAATATTTCAATCATATTTTATTTTTGTTTCACCCGCTTAGCTTGGTCGCTTTTTTGGCTTAGGTGGTTAATGGCTTCTTAACCATCGTCTCAGTTTTGTATGGCCTTTTAACTTATGTTTATAGCTCTGGTATATTCAATTCCATTGAGCACTCGCCAACACAATTCGGAAGTTGCGTTTCACTTATTTCTACTCACCGAAATGCGATTCTCGCTAAATGTTTATTTGTATATGTATACATATATATATATATATATATATATATATTTCGTTTCTGAATTTGTTTAGCAAGATTCTTTATCTGAAAACGTGTGTTGAAACCGATATTGTTATACTTTGGGAGGGTCATGTTGCCAATAAGAAACACACGCACCAGTTGCTTTCACTTCAATTTATTATAATAAATTTATAAATTTAGGAATTTATAAATTTCCGGTTGGTTGGTTGGTTCCACAACCAGATGGTTGTTTATATATTGTCAAAGTTCTTTCGTCACACATTCTGTGACCTCTTCAGTGACTGGGGATTCTTTTCTTTGTTTTTGTGCCTCTCCTTTGTTCTGTCCTATGCCATATTGTTTCTGTGTGTATATATATATATATATATATATACAATATATTAACAAATGGAAACTATATTTATAAAACCATATTTATTTCATTATACATATTTCAAGGACACCAAGTTAAATTATGGTGTGCTTTCATCAGATAAAATATAATATAGATCAGTTTTATAAATAAATATTGACATACCCTTAAAAAATGCAACCATTACTGTTGGAAGCTCCCGGATAGTGGAGTTGAAGCTTAATTATATTATTACTAGTATTGGATATTTTTATTTTTAAAATAAGCCGTTGGGTTATGGAGAAAGAGAAAGATAAAGAAGGAGATATGTATATATATATATATATATATATATATTGACTATCCAGGAAGCTCCAACCGTTAAGGTTGTTTTTTTTTCCGGATATGTCAATATTTATAAAACAAATCTGTATTTTATCTGATGAAAGCGCACCATAATTTGCCTTGGTGGCCCTTGAAATATGTATAATAAAATAAATATGGTTTTATAAATATAGTTTCCATTTATTAAGATATTGTGTATTTACTCCACTAATCTGTTGAGTGCTTTATATCAGTTATAAAATTTTTTAAGCTTGTTGAATCCTAACAAATTAAATATAACCTCTGTATATATATATATATATATAGAGAGAGAGAGAGAGAGAGAGGTAAAGTTGACCATGGCATGATTTGAACAAGGAGAACAGAGAGAGCCAGAACAAATACCACAAAGTATTTTATCCACCATTCTAACAATTCTGCCATTACATCACCTCTTCTGTCCTTGTCTGTATTAGAGTGAATTGATATCCTGTTGGAGTCTATCTCCTCTCCAGGTTGGAACACAGCTGATTTCTCTCCAGAGATGAGGAGAGAGGAAGTGAGAAAGAGATATAGATATGATAAAAAGTAAAGTTGACCTCGGTGGGATTTGAACTAAAGAGAACTGGAATGAATAAAGCAAAGCTATTGACTGCTACTTTATTTTTTTAATTATTTTTTATTTTATCGACTCTGGAGTGATGAAAGACAAAGCTGACCTCGGAGAGATTTAAACTGAGAGAGGATAGAACAGAGAGCTGGAACAAATACTGCAAAGTATTCCATCTGACTTTCTAACAACTCTGCCAGTATTCTGCTGTACATCATAGGAAAGCTGAGAGTTGGGTAGAGTAGGGTTGAGTAGTTCAACTGGAAGGGATTGATGGAAGAAAGAGACAAATATTGCAAAGTATTCCATCTGACTTTCTAACAACTCTGCCAGTATTCTGCTGTACATCATAGGAAAGCTGAGAGTTGGTTAGAGTAGGGTTGAGTAGTTCAACTGGAAGGGATTGATGGAAGAAAGAGACAAATATTGCAAAGTATTCCATCTGACTTTCTAACAACTCTGCCAGTATTCTGCTGTACATCATAGGAAAGCTGAGAGTTGGTTAGAGTAGGGTTGAGTAGTTCAACTGGAAGGGATTGATGGAAGAAAGAGACAAATATTGCAAAGTATTCCATCTGACTTTCTAACAACTCTGCCAGTATTCTGCTGTACATCATAGGAAAGCTGAGAGTTGGGTAGAGTAGAGTTGAGTAGTTCAACTGGAAGGGATTGATGGAAGAAAGAGACAAATATTGCAAAGTATTCCATCTGACTTTCTAACAACTGTGCTAATATTCTCTGCCTTGGTTATGAGAATTACCGAATTTCCCAGCGCCGAAGACGCTTCATCCTCGCGGAAGGACCCTAATTTTGACAACCAAAAATTTGAAAAAAAATAATAAACAACCTTCGGCCTCCTACTCGGCATGGTAGATTTTTGAGACTAATTTTAGGAAAAAAGTAGCATCTTCAACGCCAGGAAATACGGTACCTAAAAAAAGCAATAGCAGCAGCTTGTTTGATACAATATCTTTTTGTTTCTTTTGTAGACTATTTATTTTTTGCTTTTGAACTTGAAGAGATGAAAAGTAAAGTTGACCTGAGAAGAGTTTGAACTCAAAGTACAGAGAGTGCGAGGGGGGAGAGAGCTGGAACAAACATCTCTCAAATTTTCTCCATTCTAATGACTCTGCCATTATAGCACCTCTTCTATCCTCCGCTGTACTTTAACCCTGTAACATTTACATTATTTTATATTTACTATTATATTTTCATGGTAAAGGCTTTACCTCACATAATATCAAATCTATGAGATTTTTATATTATTTATTTTGAGAACAATACCTTAATATTGGTACAAGTGGTCAGTTGTGGCTGGTTTGAACAGAAAAAGGTGAGAGAATTCTGGCCGGATATGGCCGGTTTAAATGCTAAAGGGTTAAACTGAAAGTGTAGAGAGAGAGAGCTGGAACAAATATCATAAAGAATTCTTTTCGATGTTCTAATGACTTTGTCATTACACCAACTCTTCTATCCTCTTCTGTACTTTAGTCCTTTAGCATTTAAACCAGCCACATCTGGCCAGAATTCTCTCACCTCTTTCTGTTCAAACTGGCTGTAACCAGCCACTCATACTGATGTTAAGGTATTCTTCTCAAAATATACAATATCAAAATCTCATAGATTCAATATTATGTGAGGTAAAGCCTTTACCTTGAAATTATAATAGTAAATATAGAGTAATGTAAAGGGTTAAGTGAATTGATATTCTGGCAGTGTCCATCTCCTGTCCATGTCAGAACATCTCTCCAGAGATGGGGAGAGAATGGAAATGAGAAAGATATATAGAAGAAGAATCAACTCCAGTACTTGCCTGGCACTTTTTTTTTATCAACCATGAAAAGATGAAATGCAAAGTTGACTTTGGCATGAGTTGAACTGGGAGAGCAGAGAAGAGAGAGCTGGAATGAAACCACAAAGTATTTTATCCAATATTATAACAACTCTGCCATTACATCCCCTCTTCTGTCCTTGTCTGTAATTTAACTCCTTAGAATTTACATTATTCTATATATACTATTATATTTTCACAGTAAAGGCTTTACCTCACATAATTATCTTACATAATATTGAATCTATGAGATTTTGATATTATATATTTTGAGTGGCTGGTTATGGCCGATGTGAGAGTATTCTGGCCGTTTATGGCCGGTTTAACCCTTTAGTGTCCAAACCGGCCAAAACCGGCCAGAATTCTCTACCTCTTTCTGTTGAAACTGGCTGTAACTGGTCGCTCAAACTGATGTTAACGTATTGTTCTCAAAATAAATACTTTCAAAATCTCATAGATTCGATATTATGTGAGATAATTATGTGAGGTAAAGCCTTTACCATGAAAATATAATAGTATATATAGAGTAATGTGAATGCTAAAAGGGTTAAATGTGTCTATCCTGGGGCATTACATCAGCACCAGTGCTGTTTAACCCTTTAGTGTTCAAACCGGCCAGAATTCTCTACCTCTTTCTGTTGAAACTGGCTGTAACTGGTCACTCAAACTGATGTTAAGGTATTGTTCTCAAAATAAATACTTTCAAAATCTCATAGATTCGATATTATGTGAGATAATTATGTGAGGTAAAGCCTTTACCATGAAAATATAATAGTATATATAGAGTAATGTGAATGCTAAAGGGTTAAATGCTAAAAGGTTGAGTGAATTGATATCGTTTTGGAGTTTATCTCCTCTTCAGGTCAGAACATAGCTGATTTCTCCCCAGAGAAGAGGAGAGATGGAGTAAGAAAGATATATAGAAGAAGAATCGACTCCAGTACTTGACTGGTAGTTTTTTTTTTTTATCAAACATTAAAGGATGAAAGGCAAAGTTGACTTTGGCAGGATTTGAACTCTGAAAGAGTGGACAGCTGGAATGAATACTGCAAATCATTCTATCCAATATTCTAACGACTCTCTGCCAATTAGCCTGCTGCCTTAATGGCATAGTTAGTCAGGGTCTATTATTATCTTTGGAAATAACCTTGACCCAGGAATGTATTTTCCAGTTCAAGTCACAGTACCTACAGTTGTGTGTCAAATCAATGTGGAGAGGGGGGGGGGGTGAGAGAGAGAGAGAAAGTGAGAAAGAGAGAAAAGTGAGAGAGAGAGAGGGGGGAAGAGAGAGAGAGAGAGAGAGAGAGAGAAACAGTGATATGGCTTCATTGAGCTGAGCCGACAATTGTGTGTGTTTTTTTTCTTTCTATGTTTTTTGGTATAGTTTTTTTTGTTAGGGATGAGGTGGGATAGGGGTTGTTACTTTATAACCACCACCACCACCACCCCCGTCACTTTATATGATGAAATAGTGGTTTGCATCTCCCCCAGATCGATCCAATAGAGGGACCAGCAGTGTTAGTTGAAGGTAGTATAATAAGTAAGGCAATCAAAGATATGAAGACGGGTAAGGCGGCTGGGCCTTCGGAAATAGTTGCTGAGATGCTGAAGGCATCTGGTTCGGTGGGACACACCATGGTCACCCGGATAGTTAACCAAGTCGTACAGAATGGGGTTGTTCCGAAGGAATGGCGTAGCAGCATCATCGTTAACTGCTATAAGGGAAAAGGAGATGCCCTAGATAGGAGTAACTATAGAGGCATTAAATTAATCGACCAGGTCATGAAGGTCACGGAAAAAGTAATAGCGCAACTAATCAGAGAGAGAATTGATCTAGATGAAATGCAGTTCGGGTTTGTGTCAGGCAAAAGTACCACAGACGCTCTTTTCATTGTACGACAACTACAGGAGAAGTACCTAGCTAAAAGTAAACCCCTATACTTAGCTTTTGTCGACTTGGAGAAAGCCTTCGACAGAGTCCCCCGTTCCATTATCTGGTGGTCTCTTAGAAAACTAGGTGTTGACGAATGGCTTGTGAGAGCTATACAAGCCATGTATAAAGAAACAGTCAGTAAGGTTAGAATTAACAACGAATATAGTGAAGAGTTTAGCGTAAAAGTTGGTGTCCATCAGGGCTCTGTACTTAGCCCCCTACTATTTATTATTGCCCTTCAGGCTATAACAGAGGAGTTCAAGACCGGCTGCCCATGGGAACTCCTATACGCAGATGATCTAACGCTCATAGCTGAATCAATGACCGAACTAGAGAAGAAATTCCAAACGTGGAAGCACGGCCTAGAATCAAAAGGCCTTAAAATTAACCTGGCTAAGACTAAAGTTCTAGTTTGTAGGAAAGAAAATAAGGCGGCGGTCCCATCGGGGAAATGGCCATGCTCAGTGTGTAGGAAAGGCGTAGGTAGAAACTCCATTTTATGTCCCAAATGCAAAGTATGGGTGCATAAAAGATGTAGTGGGATCACAGGTAAGCTAACTAAGAACATAGATTTTACATGTGGCCGGTGCTCTGGTGCAATAAGTAGCAGCAAGTGTCCACAAAATACTAGCTCCTTCAACTGCGCAGAGGGTTCTATAGAAATAGTGGATAGCTTCCGTTATCTGGGTGACAAAATCAGCAGTGGGGGAGGGTGCTCTGAAAGTACAGTAGCTAGAGTCAGAACTGGATGGAAAAAGTTCAGAGAGCTTATACCACTATTAGCCGCTAGAGGGTTCTCCCTAAAAATGAAAGGCAGGTTATACGATGCCTGCATACGAACAGCAATGCTGCATGGCAGTGAGACCTGGGCATTGTGTGCAGAGGATATACGCAGACTAGAGAGGAACGAAGCTTGCATGCTCCGCTGGATGTGCAATAGTAATATACGTGAACGGCAAAGCATAAACGAACTAAGGAAAAAATTAGAAATAAGAGGGATCAGATGTTGTTTACTCGAGAGAAGGCTACGTTGGTACGGTCACGTGATGCGCATGAAAGACGACAGCTGTATAACAAAGTGCAGGGCAATAAAGATAGACGGTAGCCACGGAGTAGGCAGACCCAGAAAAACATGGGACGAGCTGATAATTTCCGACCTCACACGCTTACACCTCTCCAAGACAATGTCACTGGACCGAGACCTTTGGCGGTACTCAGTAATAGAGAAGACCCGCCTTACCTAAATACAAAGTAAAAACCTACTACAGTCAGTAGGCACCTCTATCAAAACACACCCCCGTCCCACCACCTCCACCTCCACCCCACCCACACCGCCCCTTTCAATGTAAAGTTATGTTGGCCCCACAACATCCAGGCCGAAACAAATGAGATCGTGTAGGTGTCACGACAAAAAACACACAGTCCACGCTGTAAATGTGGCCGTGTAGGCAACACGGTAAAAACCTCCCGGCCCCACACTGTAAATGTGGTTGGTGTTAGGAAGGGCATCCAGCTGTAGAAAACCCGCCAGACAGTCCACGCTGTAATGTGGCCGTGTAGGCAACACGGTAAAAACCTCCCAGCCCCACACTGTAAATGTGGTTGGTGTTAGGAAGGGCATCCAACTGTAGAAAACCCGCCAGACAGTCCTATGCGAGCAAGACAACCACTCTTGCCTCAAGTGGGAAAACCCCCGTCCAAACCCATGCAAGCGTGGAACACGGACGCTAAACCTGATGATGATGATGATGATGATGATGTATATACACACAGACACATACACACACATATATATATATATGTATGTATGTAATATATATATGTGTATATTATATATATATATATATATATATATATATATATATATATACATATATATATATATATATGTATCTTATATATATATATATATATATATATATATATGTATCTTATATATATATATATATATTTCATCATCACTGTTTAACAGCTGCTTATCCATGCTGGCTTGGGTTAGACAAGTTATCCTGTTGTGGACAATGACAGAGTCAGGTGACCATGTTATGCTCTTACAGAGCCGATTATGGCTTGGTTTGTTCAGCTGGATGCCTTTCCTAGCACCAACCTCATTTACAGTGAGTACTGGGTGTTTTTTGTTGTGTCACCTACATAACCACTTTACAATATGGGCCTGGGTGCTTTTTGTTGTGACATCAACACGACCACTTTACAATATGAGCTGGGTGCTTTTTGTCGTGACATCAACACGACCACTTTACAGTATGAGCTGGGTGCTTTTTGTTGTGACATCAACACGACCACTTTACAATATGGGCCTGGGTGCTTTTTGTTGTGACATCAACACGACCACTTTACAGTATGAGCTGGGTGCTTTTTGTTGTGACATCAACACGACCACTTTACAGTATGAGGTGCGTGCTTTTTGTCATGACATTAACATGACCACTTTACAGTATGAGCTGGGTGCTTTTTGTTGTATCACCAATACGACCACTTTACAATATGGCCTGGGTGCTTTTTATCGTGGCACAAACACGACCACTGTACAGTGTGGACTGGGCATTTTTTGTCAAGGCAGCAAAACATACATATATATATATATAAAATATACATATATACTGTATATATGTGTGTGTATATATGTATATTATCAATTGCTAAGTGGTACAATGTTGTCATCTATCAGATGATGCTAGCAATGATAGATAAGGCAATTTAACCCTACACTGTGGTCGCTGAATCTGCTAAAAATAGCAGCCAAATCGTTTTTCCCTCCACATTGAGGTGACTAGGTGTGCTAGTAACAGCAGTCAAATCTCTCTTTTTTCCCACACTGTCTAATATGGTCGATGGAGCTGCTAGAAATAGCAGCCAAATCTTCTAGATGCTTCTAGGGCACCCAGGGAAGGCACCCCTCTCTTCCTCAAATTAACCAGCCTACAGGCACATGGTCAGAGTAGGCCCACTCACACAGGCCATTCTCGCCACATTCATACACTTTTTAGCAAATGTACTAGGGGGGGGGGGGGGGGGGGGCAGCACTTCTCTCTCCACCCTCACCTTCCTTTAATAATAATTGCTTCTACTTTAGGCACAAGGCCAGCAATTTTGGGGAGAGGAAAGTATATTAAATCAACCCCCCCCAGTGCATTACTGGTACTTTATTTTATCAACCTGGTAAGGATGAAAGGCAAAGATAACCTTGGCAGGATTTGAACACAGAATGTAAAGAGCCGTGACTCTATGCTGCACAGCATGGTGTCTGATGCTCTACCGATACTGCTAATCCACCAATAATAATAATTGTTTCTACTTTTGGCACAAGGCCAGCAATTATCCCAGTGTATTACTGGTACTTTTATTTTATCGACCCGGTAAGGATGAAAGGCAAAGTTAACCTCGGCGGGATTTGAACTCAGAATGGCAAGGGCCGTAACTCTATGCTGGAAAGCATGGCGTCCGACCCTCTACCGATACTGCCAATCCACCAATAATAATAATGATTTCTTTATTGGCCACTAGGGCCCACATATAGGGAACAATACAAATAGACAGAGGCTGTGTGTGGGGGGGGGGGGTTTACAATAAAATCAAGTAAAAAAAACAAATTGACAAAAGGCCAAGGCCAGCAATTTGAAGGAAAGGGGAAAGTTGATTAAATCGACCCCAGTGTATTACTGGTACTTTATTTTATCGATCCCCCGTAAGGATGAAAGGCAAAGCTAACCTCGGCAGGATTTGAACTCAGAAGGTAAAGGGCCGTAACTCTGTGCCGTTAAGCATGCTGTCCGACGTTCTACCGTTTCTGCCCATCCACTGCCCTAATAATAATAATGATGATAATAATAATAATAATAATAATAATAATATGAATGATTCATTAAGTGGATGTTTCCGAGTTTAGAACCAGGGCGGGGGGGAGGATGGAGCGGGAGATAGGGACGGAGGGGGAGATGAGGAGGAGGGGAAACCTTCCTGTTTTAAATCTAAGTAGTTTGACAACTTAACTCAGTTACATTCCACAGATATGTTGTTGTTGTTGTTGTTTCAATAGGTGGGGGGGGGGAGAATCAAGTGGATTGGAACAGAATTCCAATCTAATGGACCTCAGTCAGTTTCAACGAGGAGTGTTCCAGTTGTTTGATCTATGGCAGTACAGCCTATTCATGAAATTAACATGTAAGTGGCTGAGCATTCAGTCTGGAACCAGCTGTTAAAACGGCAAGAGCTCAGCCGTCGGGTTGCAACTTTTTATAATATAACCATACTCTACTACCCCAAGTATTGAGTAATGGTCTAACCAATTTCAAACTGAATCCATCCTGATATACATATATATACTAGCCAAATTACCCGCACCTTGCTGCGTTTCACGCATTTTTTTTGTAAGAAAATGATGATTGATTTTAAATCAGTGATATAATTTATGGGGAAAAACTCTGTATTTCAATATTACTCAATGTAAAAGGTAATGCATGAAAAATTGGAAAACATTATTTTTTGTAATATATCAAATCAAAATTACATTATTAAATCTTATTCTTATTTTGTTTCTTGTAAATAATTGTTTTCAAAATATCAATTCAAAACTTTTATGAACAGGCATCATATCTTGTCATTTACCTATGGTTTAAATTTCATATAAATCAAAGGGAACAAATTTTCAGCGGGAGTTTGTGCCCCCAAGGAACCCTTTGATTAAAATGAAATATACTTATCCAAGTACTCTGGGCAATGTAGTTTCAGAATATATATGGTTATGGGGGTCTATCTCCAAAACCATAGGAGGAGTTCATGAACAAACAAACAAACAAAAAACAAACAGACAGGAACTACAACTTTATATATGATTGTATCATCATCATCATACCTGATGTACCCCTTCCATACACATGCACACATGTGTGTATCATGACTCGTGCACTGTTCATTTTACTGATGTTTGTGCATTGCCCTATGTACTGTACATGCACTTTTTTGATGAGTTGTGGTGCACCTGGGCACTGTGCACAATATTTCGTTATTGTTATTATATCATGACTCATACACTGTTTATTTTCCTGACATTTGTACATTATTCTATATACTATACATGCACCTTTGATGAGTTGTAGTGCACCTGAGCACTGTACACAATAATTTCATTATTATTATTATCATCATCGTTTAACGTCCATGTTCCACGCTTGCATGGGTTTGGACGGGAGTTTTCCCACTTGAAGCAAGAGTGGTTGTCATTGCTCGCATAGGACTGTCTGGCGGGTTTTCTACAGCTGGATGCCCTTCCTAACACCAACCACATTTACAGTGTGGGGCTGGGAGGTTTTTACCGTGCTGCCTACACGGCCACATTACAGCGTGGACTGTGTGTTTTTTTTTGTCGTGACATCTACACGATCTCATTTGTTTCGGCCTGGATGTTGTGGCACCAACATAACTTTACATTGAAAGGGGTGGTGTGGATGGGGTGGGGGTGGTGGGACGGGGGTGTATTTTGTTAGAGATTGTATGTATAGTATATTTAGCAATATAAAGTAGTGACTATATCACTTACTTATTTTTGCCGAAAATAAGTAAGTGACATAGTCGCTACTTTAAAACTCATAACGAATGGTCTTCTAAATGTTTTTAATTAAACATACAGTATATTGCCAAATATACTATACATACATTCATGTATATATCGCTATTTCAGAGCACCAATATTAATACCTAATATATATACTTGTAGTTTACTTGAAGCATTGTATATAGTACAATGAATTCGAAGTTTGGAAGCCACACCAATGTGAAATAGACTGATAAACAAACAAGTCGTAAGAAATGAGAAGTGTTTTATACCTTTATTTATATGTCCTGATATTTTGAGATTAACATCTCTTCTTCTAAGGCAAATAAAGGAACTGTTCCAGTGTCCGATGTGGTCTCACTATACCATACTGCCGGAAGTAGATGAATTCAGTTTGAAACTGGTTAGACCATTACCTCAACAAAGCACTCAATACTTGGAGTAGTAGAGTATGATTATGTTATAAAAAGTCGGGACCCAACAGCTGAGCTCTTGCTATTTCAGCAGCTAGTTCCAAACTGAAACTAGCTGCTGAAACAGCAAGAGCTCAGCCGTTGGGTCCTGACACTTTATAAAATATATATATATATATTATTAATTAACATATATATATATATATATATATATTAAAGGGTAATTAGTCACTAATATATATATATCAACAGTCGATCGACTTTCGCCAAATCAGACCGAGGAAACAATGTTTCCATTGGTCTTTCCAATTGCTAATACTATCTATCGGTCACAACTCCAGGTAGAAGGAGCAACGTGAAATGAAGTGTCTTGCTCAAGGACATAACGCATCACCCAGTCCAGGAATCAAACTCACAATTGCAAATCCAATTCTCTAACCACTTAGCCATGTGCCTTCACATCATCACCATCATCATCACCATTTAACATCCATCTTCCACGCTAGCATGGGTTAGATGGGTTTGTCCCATTTGAGGCAAATTGGGTCGGGTGACCGTGTCTCGCTCGTATAGGACTGTTTCTGGCTGGTTTTCTACAGCTGGATGCCCTTCCTTAACGCCAACCACAATTACAGTGTGGGCTGGGTGCTTTTTGTCATGACACCTACACAACCACTTTACAGTAGGGCCTTGGCAGGTGAAGGTCTGGCCCTGACTTAGCACCTAAACACTAACTTTCTTTGTCCAAATATGGTAGGATGTGTGTGTGTGGGGGGGGGGGGGGTTATTTACTTATCTATTTAGATTTTTTTAAAGTTGTACGTGGGCTCAAAGAAGTTTGAGAAAACTTGGTGGTACTTATTTTATTGATCTCTTCTTGTCGAACTGCTATGTTACAAGTCCTAATCAGTAAACGTAAATACAGCTAGAGGAAAACCACCTTTGCAGGAAATGGTTAATTTTTTTAGGCGGAGGGGTGATTTTTATTTTTTTTAATTATTATTATTATTATTATTATTATTATTATTATTATTATTATTATGGAGGCACATGGCTTAGTGGTTAGAGCCTTGCAATCGAAAGGTTGTGAGTTCAATTCTCAGACCAGGTGATGTGTTGTTTCCTTGAGCAAGACACTTTATTTCACATTGCTCCAGTTTACTCAGCTGTAGAAATGAGATGATAGGGACTGGGGTCCCTATCATTCCACTGCAAAGTGGTCGTGGAGGTGTCACGGCAAAAAAGCACCCAGCACTCACTGTAAATGAGGTTGGTGTTAGGAAGGGCATCCAGCTGTAGAAATCAAGCCAGAATCAGTTCCCGTCCCACCTTTGCAAGCAGGGAAAAAGTGGACGTAAAATGAAATGATGATGATGATGATGATGATTATTATTCTAGTTAGTTCCATTGTTACTGGAACTGAAACAGTGAATCATTCTCAATCAACATTGTTTCGTTGTCTGTCAACTGACATAATGGGATAGAGAGAGAGATAGATAGATGGACGGAAAGCTGGATAGATATATATATATATATATATATATATATATATATATATATATATATATATATATATATAGAGAGAGAGAGAGAGAGAGAGAGAGAGAGAGAGAGATGGGTAGATAGATAGATAGATAGATAGATAGATAGATAGATAGAGAGATAGATAGATGGACGGAAAGCTGGATAGATAGATAGATAGATAGAGAGAGAGAGAGAGAGAGAGAGAGAGAGAGAGAGAGAGATGGGTAGATAGATAGATAGATAGATAGAGCGATAGATAGAGAGAGCGATAGATAGAGAGAGAGATAGAGAGAGAGAGAGATAGAGAGAGAGAGAGAGATAGATGGATAGATGAGTAGATAGATAGATAGATGGATAGATAGACAGACAAACAGACAGACAGGGGCGAAATAGATTGATAAATAGATAGAGGGATAGAGAGCGAAGGGGTGGGGTGGGGGTGGAGGACTTGATCAATATCCATTGTCACAAAATCAAATATGTAGATAAACTACACAAACAATGGCAACAAAAATATTATAGATATATAAAACATCCATTGACAAATATGTGACCCGGTCAAAGTTTTTTTATTTTTCAATTTTGTTTTATTATTTGTCTTTGTTAGGTCAGCAACGAAAAAACTAAATTCTAGAAGTACTCTATAGTAACTAATTATAAAAATAAATATGACAGTATAAAGCAGGATAACATCCACAAGCTTGGCTGGTCACGTTTGGAAAGCCTGCTGGGTCAATTACAGACGGTAGCTTCTGACAAGACCAGCTGGAGAAGAAGAAGAAGAAGAAGAAGAAGAAGAAGAAGAAGAAGAAGAAGAAGAAGAAGAAGAAGAAGAAGAAGAAGAAGAAGAAGAAGAAGATTCTGACCCTTCTGCTGAATAATGGTCTACTAGTTTAAAACTGGTTTAATCCTGAACACTTTCTCTCTCTCTATCTAACTACCTATTACTCTCTGTCTCTCTCTCTCTATATATATATATATATATACATATGTAGAATCGAGACATATCTGAGGACCTTGCGATTTCAGAGTCAGGTTCGATCATTGCCTCGAGCTGGTCGCCAGAAAAACGATTGTAATATGTCTAATTCGTTGTAATAAATCTTATTCGTCGCACCACTTGATTCTCCGTTTCTTATGTGATATTATACTCTGCTCTGTAAGAGCATCGAGTGCTCAAATGGCCTACCGCTTACGGACGCTTTAAGCATCCCACACCAATTATATATATATATATATATGTGTGTGTGTCTGTGTGTGTTTGCGTGTATATATATATATGTGTGTGTGTGTGTGTGAGTGTATACACACTTTGAAGAAAAAATAGGCATATTTTTGTCTATTATTTCCTCATATTTTGTAATTTATATATATATATATATATATATTTTATAGAAGGAGCTTCTACAGGACTAGTACTGTTTCATTCAGATGAAATCTTCAGGAAGCACATATATATATATATATATATATATATATATATATATATATATATATATATACAATTTTGATCATGCCTTTATTTTTAAATTTATCTCATTCCTTGTATTTTGATCATGCCTTATTTTTATTTTTATCTTTATTTTTTATTTTTTCATTCGCACCGTTTCCTTTCGCTATATGTCTCTCCACCACTCCCCTACACACCCTTTGAACTCTGTTCCCACACACTTCCCACCTGAGGAAGGGCTTATGCCCGAAACGTCGTCCCCCACCAACACCTCACTCTCCAGAGCGTGAAATTAATAAACATTTGTTGTACGTTGTACTGCCTCTCTGTTTTGTCCCTGTTCAAATTTTTCCATTATATATATATATATATATATATATATATATATATATATATATATATATATGTATATATATAACAAAGGAATTGTGGTAAGGAATCAGATGGACCATAAGACACCAGAGTACTCGGCTATTTCTTGACAGAAATAGCCGTCGAAACGGCTTGAGCTCTGCCGTCCGGGTCATACTGTTTCCTATATATATATATATATATATATATATATATATATAGTTTCCTGGTGATTTCTTAGGAATGTTCTAGTCATGTAGAAGTCATTTCTGTAATAAAATAAATATACCTATACTCTACTAACGTATTGAGTACACTTTTTAAGTGCAGTCACCCCGCCCTCGATATGGTTGGGCAATCAACCAATTGTATATATATATATATATATATATATATACGTTATTCCGGGTTGAATCGGAGGTAACCACAGTAAGTAAGGTACTCAATACATAGCAGAGTATAAAAGTTTTAATATAGATGAGATTCTACAGGACTAGAACTGTTTCATTCATTAGAAATCATCAGTATCCTGCTTGAAATTCTGATTATATATATATATAAATGGAGAGAGAATAACCCGGATCTATATTAGAAAACCCTAATATAAGCAATATATATATATATATATATATATATATATATATATATATATATATATATATATAAAACATTCGCGGAATTTTCCTTAGAACCTAACTAATAATTGTTCGGGGAAAACGCAGCATATTCGCGGAGGTCGTAAATATCTTCGGCGATTTTTTTATGGCTTTTTTCGTGGCAATATATATATATATATTTTAACGCTAAATTATTAATAACAATATACCGTATGCCGGCCTTTTGGACGCCCCCTTTGCATTAGACGCTCCCTCCTTTTTTTAATTTTTTTATTATAATTTATGTTATGTTTTGACGATTATAGTCA
>OZ024760.1:6960358-6965358 GCA_964016885.1 Eledone cirrhosa
TAATAATTGTCTCTACTTTTGGCACAAGGCCAGCAATTACTCAGTACATTACTGGTACTTTATTTTATCGACCCCGTAAGGATTAAAGGAGAAGTCAACCTCGGCGGGATTTGAACTCAGAATGGCAAGGGGCGTAACTCTATGCGTCAAAGCATGGCGTCCGACCCTCTACCGATACTGCCAATCCACCGCCATAATAATGGCACAAGGCCAGCAATTTTTGGAGAGGGGGGGGGAGTCGATTAAATCGACCCCAGTGCGTTACTGGTGCTTTATTTTATTGACCCCGTAAGGATGGAAGGCAAAGCTAACCTCGGTGGGATTTGAACTTAGAACGTAATGGGCCATAACTCTATGCTGCGAAGCAGGATGCTCGACACTATACCGATTCGCCCTTTTGATGTTCTCAAGTTTAACCTTAGTTCAAACTTAAATCTATATCTTTAAACACATCCTCCATCCTCAAAGCCACAGCTTGACATAATTTTAACATAAACCGTTTACGGAAGTTTTATATTTTATGTAAGAGGGTGAGCTGAAAAGTTAATAGGCGGACTGTGAAGCAGTGATGTTAGAGCTGTGAAATCTTGCATGCATTAATTTCAACTCTCCTTATTAATAATTGTTTCTACGTTAGGCACAAGGCCAGCAAGCACCCAGTGTATTACTGGTACTTTATTTTATCGATCCCGTAAGGATGAAAGGCAAAGTTAACCTCGGCGGGATTTGAACTCTCCTTATTAATAATAACTGCATTGTTCCTTTCTAGTGACTATCTTGAAAAATAAATCCCATTTGGTCATTCCGTGAGAGTATCTTGGTTATAGGCTATGAAGTAGTGAATCTAGAGCTGTGAAATCTTGCAAATATTAATTTCAACTCTTCTTATTTTCTACTTTTGGCGCACAAGGCTAGCAATTATCTCAGTGCATTACTGGTACTTTATTTTATCGATCACGTAACGATGAACGGCTAAGTTAACCTCGGCAGGATCTGAACTCAGACCGTAACTCTATGCTGTAAACTATGGCGTCCGACCCTCTACCGATAATGCCAATCCAATAATAACTGTATTGCTCCTTTCCAGGGACTATGTAAAAAAAATAAACCTCATTTGGTCATTCCACGAGAGTATCTTGGTCAACCTATGAACTTTTCAGTCAACCCCAGTCAACCATATACGGAAGTTTTATGCTTTAAAAGAAAACTTAAGGATTTACTCAACCCAATTTAACAAGATATCGTCACAGGATACACATATACACATATCCTACAGGATGTACGTAACAGTCTGTTACACTCCTGTAAATTTATTTTATCTCAACATTTTCATTTTCAAAAAGCCGGTATATATATATTTTTTTTGGTAATTCTATGAAAAAAAATTTTGTCGATAATTTTTGTTGTTTTTTTTAATTTAGAAAACGAGAATAATATATCACATTTGGTAACAGTTTATTAATATATATATATATATATATATATATATATATATATATATATATATATAGTCGTTGGTTTCAAGCATTAGACTGGGGCCATACTAGAGCACCGTCTTGAAGGGATTGATTTAGGAATTTTAGTCGATTAAATCCACCCCAGGACAGTTTTGTTTATTTTTTCGCAGATACACACACACACACATATATATATATATATATATATATATATATATATATATATATATATAAGAAAATGAGGGGTTTTTTTTATGAAAAAAAAAATGAGATGTCCTACACGAGTGAAAGTATAAGGAAAAGAAATCGAAAATGCAACTGGAGTCTTTTAAGAATATCTATTTGTTTCCTTTACCGGTTTCCCAGTTCTCATGCTTTTCAAAAGTAGAATTAAAATCTCGCCGAGGTTAACTTTGCCTTTTATCCGTACGCAATCGACAAAATAAAGTACCAGTAATGCACTGACGTAATTGCTGGCCTTGTGCCTAAAGTAGAAACGTTGTTCAAAAGGGCAGTAGATTGGCTTTGTAGCAGAGTTACGGGCCTTTACGGTCTGAGGTCAAATCCCCCAGAGGTTAGCTTTGTCTTTCATCTTTACGAAGTTCATAAAATAAAACACCAGTAATGCACTGGGTCGATTTAATCGACTTTCCCCTCCCCTAAAATTGCTGGCCTTGTGCCTATAGTAGAAATCATTATTGCTCAACCCAGGGTTATAGAAATGTTTACGAAGCGAACATCTTATGTACGTGTGTGTGTATATATTTGTGTATGTGTTTGTACCTGTATGTGTATTTGTGTATATATTTATGCATGTGCGTGTGTATTTGTTTGTATTTATGTACGTGCCGTGTGAGTGTGTTTTTGTATGTGTATTTATGTATGTATATTTATTTACGTACATGTGTGTGTGTATATAAGTGTGCGTGTATCTGTGTCTGTGTGTATGAGTAAGTTTACAGCAGAGAGAAAAGAGGGGATGGGGGGGATGAGGTTCGCGTGAGACGCAGAACGTTGCCATGGTATAGCACGTGCCAGAAAGTTCCATACATCACGTGAGTACAGCTAACTTGGCTCACGAGACAAAAGAGAAACTCCAGCAAATTTCACAACTTTTTAAAGCCAGGCTTTCATTGATTTATAACAGTTCTCAAAATCTGAGGGCCACTGCCCACCTCTCAGCGCACCCACTGCCTACCTCCAGCGCACCCACCCCTATTTCCAGAGAGATCTGCGTAGACGCAAATTGTAAAAAAATATGTAATAAATAAAATCGTTAATTTATATATAATAAATAACTTACTACAGAGTATCCGACCTCCCATGGGTACATGCTGAAGCATAATACAGAGTACCCGACCTCCCATGGGTACATGCTGAAGCATATAAACAATATGCCCCCACCGCAAGGTGGTCGTGGAGGTGCCACGGCAAAAAAGCACCCAGCCCACACTGTAAAGTGGACGTGTAGGCGCCTCGAAAAAGCACCCAGCACTCACTGTAAATGAGGTTGGTGTTAGGAAGGGCATCCAGCTGTAGAAATCAAGCCAGATCAGTTCCTGTATGAGCAAGGCATGGTCAGCCGACCAGACACTGCACACAACAGGACAACCCGTCTAACCCATGCTAGCGTGGAAGAACGGACGTAAAACGGTGATGATGAAATAACATAATACTTTTTTCTTCTTTCTTTCGCTAAACTTCGCCAGTTACAGACTGCACATCAACATGTGATATCTCTCTCCACAAAGTTCGATCACCAGCTGCAGAGTTTAAAGAGCAAAGATCAAGTCCAGTCCATAAGTTGATATTATGAAGCCTTCGTTTTGGCTGCTGGCCTCTGCTTCTCTGCCAACCAGGCATAACCTACTCACACTACGATCTTTTTATATGACCGTATTGTTTGAGTACTCTTGACTTTATTTATACATAGTATATATTACATCTTGACACAATGATGTAATATATACTATGTATAAATAAATATATATTTTTTTATATTACTATATTTATATATAATATGTATCATTTGATATTTAATATACTATTATAACATCTCTAGCGCCGCCCTCTTAGGTTAGAGGCTATTATTGCTGCATGAGGAGGTCATTTCGAATAAACTCTATATATTATATTATTTGAATTGGCAGTATCGGTAGAGAGTCGGACGCCATGCTTTGACGCATAGAGTTACGTCCCTTGCCATTCTGAGTTCAAGTCCCGCCGAGGTTAACTTTGCTTTTCATGCTTACGGGGTCATCATCATTATTTTACGTCCGCTTTTCCCTGCTTGCAAGGGTGGGACGGGAACTGATTCTGGCTTGATTTCTACAGCTGGATGCCCTTCCTAACACCAACCTCATTTTACAGTGTGGGCTGGGTGCTTTTTTGCCGTGGCACCTCCACGACCACTTTGCAGTGGAATGATATGGACCCCAGTCTCTATCATCTCATTTCTACAGCTGAGTAAACTGGAGCAATGTGAAATAAAGTGTCTTGCTCAAGGAAACAACACATCACGTGGTCCGAGAATTGAACTCACAACCTTTCGATTGCAAGGCCAATGCTCTAACCACTAAGCCATGTGCCTCCATAAAATAAAGTACCAGTAATGTACTGAGTAATTTGCTGGCCTTGTGCCAATAGTAGAAACAATTATATTATTATATTCTAAAGATATTTATGTATAATTACATATATGTTGCTGGTCAATAAAGTAAGTAGTTTTGTTATTAAAACCATTTTTATTTGCTTCCTATCTTATGCCCCACCTTGTATAACCCATGCTAACGTGGAAAATGGACGTAAAACGATAATATCGTCTGCATTATATCCTTAGAAAAACTGGGACTGTTTTTAACTCTTGCTTCAATTCAAGTTAATATTTTCCCTTATCACAAGATATTAATTGCAATAATATATATATATACACTTCAACAGCATTCTAATCAAAGTGTGTATACATTTTTGAGAAACTTGTATATACATATATATACATATGTAGATATATATATATATATATATATATACATACATATATATATATATATATATACGTACGTATATATATATATATATATATATACATACGTATATATATATATATATATATACATACGTATATATATATATATATACATACCTATATATATATATATATACATACGTATATATATATATATATATATACATACGTATATATATATATATACATACGTATATATATATATATACATACGTATATATATATACATACGTATATATATATATATACATACATATATATATATATACATACATATATATATATATATATACATACATATATATATATATATATACATACATATATATATACATACATATATATATATATATACATACATATATATATACATACATATATATATATATATACATACATATATATATATATATATATATACATACACATATATATGTATATACACACATCATCATCATTTTATGTCCGCTTTTCCATCTCTCCACTTGTCACGGTCCTTCGTCATCTCCTCGGTGAGT
>OZ024760.1:6970358-6980358 GCA_964016885.1 Eledone cirrhosa
CATCTTCTTCACCATAGTCGTCGTTTTGATGTCTGCATTTGTTTTGTTTTATTTTTGTTGTATTTGGCAGGTTTGGAGGAAAGGGCTGTGTCCATAGCCGTCTAAGGCAGGAGAGAGAAAGAGAGAGAGAAATTTTGGGAAGACTACGAAGTATGCACCTAGTGAAGCCACACTGTAAAGTGTTTGTGATGTTGACATGGCAAAAAGCACCCAGTACTCACTGTAAATAAGGTTAGTGTTAGGTAGGGCATCCAGCTATAGAAACCAAGCCAAAATCAGTTCTGTATGAGCAAGACATGGTCATCTGATCTAGCATTGCCCACAACAGGACAACCTGTCTAACCCATGCTAGTGTGGAAAAATTGACGTAAAACCGTAATGATGATGATGATGATGATGAGCAAGGAGGGAGTTACTGAGGGTTGGAAGGACTAGGTGGTTGATTCGGGAGCGGGGAGACGGTGGGATGGGTTTGTTGATAGGGGAGGGCCTGTGGGGATGGGTGTGTTGATACGGAGGTGGGGGAGGGTTGGTAGGTGGGTTGTTGGATGGGGAGGGGTGTGGGGCCCTGTGAGATGATGGATCAGTTTTAACACAGTGTTCCTCCCCTTGTTGTCGTCATTCATCATTTCCTTTAACACTTTAACATTTAAACCGGCTGTATCCGGCCAGAATTCTCTCAGCTCTTTCTGTTCAACCAGCCATAACCAGCCACTCATACCAACATTAAAGTATTGTTCTCAAAATAAATAACATCAAAATCTTGTAGATTCGATATTATCTGAGATAAAGCCTTTACCACAAAAATGCAATAGTATATAAAGAGTAATGTAAATGTTATGAGGTAAACCCTAACTAACAGCAATCTCCTGGGTTAATAATAATTGTTTCTGTTTTAAGCACAAGGCCAACAATTTTGTGGGAAAGGTAAAGTTGATTAAATTGACTCCAGTGTGTTACTGGTACTTTGTTTTATCGACCCCGTAAGGATGAAAGGCAAAGTTAACAGTGGCGGGATTTGAACTCAGAACACAAAGGGCCATAACACTATGCTGCAAAGCTTATTGTCTGACGCTCTACTGATTATGCCAATCCACCAATAAACAAGGGTAATTTTTTTACTATTACAGCCACCTCAGAGTGAGTGCAATAGTAAAATATTTATTGATTTTAAAGTTAGTTAGTTGATAGTGGAGGCGTGTGGCCAAGTGGTAAGGATGTTGGACGGTGGTAAGGATGTTGGACAATCATAAGGTCGTGGGCTCGATTCCTGGTCTTTGTTGCATTGCGTTCTTTAGTGAAATATTTCATTTTATGCTATTCCAGTATACTAACTGAAAATGAGTACCAGCAACAATAGCTGGGGGTTTAATCTTGCGATGGGTTGGCATCCTATCCCGAGGGGAGTCTTGTACTCTCAGTTGCTTAGCGCCACAGAAACTAGGATAAGCACTGGCCTGATAAACCTCAGGGCTTGGGGGCAGATTTTAACTCTGCGATGGACTGGCATCCTGTCCTAGGGGAGTCTTGTACTCTCAGTTGCTTAAAGTCACGGAAACTGGGAAAAGCACCAGCCTGATGGGCTCGAGTCAGACATTTTAAACTTTAGTTGGTAGGTTTGCTTAAAATTTCTGAAGATGAAATATGTTTATCCAATGATAATATTAATAATAATGAAAATTGTGTACAGTGCTTAGGTGCACTACAACTCATCAAAGGTGCATGTATAGTACATAGAATAACTTACAAATGTTAGGAAAGTGATATACACACAGATGCATGCGTGCGTGTGTTTGGGGGGGGGGGGGGGTATCAGGTGTAGTGTTGGCAAATTTTGAAGGAATATGGCTTTCAAAACCGTCGTAAATCACTCTCAGCCGAGATCTCAATTATACCCGTCTCTAAGGCGGTTGCAATAATAAAGGTTTACCAACATTTAGAGATAATGTGTTGTGATTTCCGCTGTTGTGTGGAGTAGATGGGATAAAAAAAAGAAAAACACCGCAAACAATTATTAAAAAAAAAAAAAACACCCACTGAACCAAGGGAAGTAACTGAATCCTTGGTGAATTTCCAAGGGAGACAACTTCAAAAATTTAAATGTCAAATTTTCGTCGGATGTTCGAGCAGACCTCTGGTAAAACCCATTCCAGTCGTGACCACCCCGTCTTTTTAGAAGTATGTCTACAACTATATGATTAAAAAATTTGAAAAATTTGTATTATTACCCTTGTTTCATCCTTACCCGGTCGATAAAATAAAGTATCAGTAGCACAGTGGAGTCGATTTAATCGACTTTCCCCTCCCGCAAAATAGTTGACCTTGTGCCTAAACCAGAAACCCTTATTACACGTCTCCAAGATGGCTATTATTGGAGTTCTCGGTTGAAAGGAAACCACAAAAAAAACAAAAAACAACGAATAATTCACGCCGGTTTTGAAGGCTATGGACATGTGATGCGTATGAAGGATGACAGCTGCATAAAAAGGTGCAGAGCACTAGAAGTTGATGGAAATCGCGGAGTTGGGAGACCCAAGATGACCTGGGATGAGGTGATAAAAGCTGACCTTACCCAATTACACCTCTCAAAGGCAATGACACACGACCGTGACTTCTGGCGTCACGCAGTAATACAGAGTACCCGACCTCCCATGGGTACAAGCTGAAGCATATAGACAATATGCCCCCACTCCCCCCACTGCAAGGTGGTCGTGGAGGTGCCACGGCAAAAAAGCACCCAGCCCACACTGTAAAATGGACGTGTAGGCGCCACGGAAAAAGCACCCAGCACTCACTGTAAATGAGGTTGGTGTTAGGAAGGGCATCCAGCTGTAGAAATCAAGCCAAATCAGTTCCTGTATGAGCAAGGCATGGTCAGCCGACCAGACACTGCCCACAACAGGACAACCCGTCTAACCCATGCTAGCGTGGAAGAACGGACGTAAAACGGTGATGATGATGATTAATTCATAGCACATAAATCATATTTCACATTCAAAATTGTCACCAAGCCTACAATCAACTGTCATCTCAGACATGGGTACCATCATCACCATTGTTTTTACGCCCGTTTTTCCATGTTTGCATGGGTTAGACGGGTCTTTTTCAGCACACCATCTCTCCCCTCACTACAGCCCTTCATCATCTCCTCTGTAAGTCTCAGCGATTTGAGATCAGCTTTTACTACCTCTGTCCAAGTCTTCCTTTGTTTACCTCTACTGCAGCTTCTCTCCACTGGGATTTCCTGGCACTTCTTCACCCGGCGAATGTGATAATAAAAATTCACTAAAATTTCTTCAATTGATCCGGTTGGCTCACCAAGTGAAACCAACCGAGTTCATGGATGTTATCCAACCATCTTGCTTGTGCCACGATAAAAATCACCTAGTCCACACTGTAATGTGGTTGGTGTTAGGAAGGGCATCCAGCTGTAGAAACCAAGCCAAAATACTGATTCATATGAGCATGCCATGGTCACCTCACCTGAATTGTCTCATAGCATGACAGCCCGTCTAACCCATGCAAGTGGGAAAAATGGACATTAACCCTTTAATGTTCAAACCAGCCAGAATTCTCTACCTCATTCTGTTGAAACTGGCTGTAACTGGTCGCTCAAACTGATGTTAACGTATTGTTCTCAAAATAAATACTTTCAAAATCTCAGATTCGATATTATGTGAAATAATTATGCGAGATAAAGTCTTTACCATGAAAATATAATAGTATATATAGAGTAATGTGAATACTAAAGGGTTAAATGATGATGATATGTAGAATAATGAATGGGAGCAATATTAGTTTCAGCAGACCGACAAATAACTCCCACACAAGGCATTGATTAAACCAAAGCTGTATATAACGGTAGAGAGACTTGCTTAAGATGTCTCACAGTGAGAGAAAGATATCGAAATCTACATTGTCGCATAGTTAAATTTATCACGTACATTATAAAATCTGCTCAGCTCACACTGTAAAGTGGTAGTAGTGGTGCCATGATAAAATGCACCCAGCAAACTCTATAAAGTAGTAGTGGTGGTGCCATGATAAAATACGCCCAGTAGACTCTGTAAAGTAGTAGTGGTGGTGCAATGGTAAAATACACCCAGTCCACACTGTGAAGTGGTAGTAATGGTGCCATGATAAAATGCACCCAGCACACTCTGTAAAGTGGTAGTGATGGTGCCATCATAAAATACACCCAGCACACACTGTGAAGTGGTAGTGATGGTGTCATGATAAAATGCACCCAGCACACTCTATAAAGTGGTAGTGATGGTGTCATGATAAAATACACCCAGCACACTCTGTAAAGTGGTAGTGATGGTGTCATGATAAAATGCACCCAGCACACTCTATAAAGTGGTAGTGATGGTGCCATGATAAATGCACCCAGCACACTCTGTAAAGTGGTAGTGATGGTGCCATGATAAATGCACCCAGCACACTGTAAAGTGACAGTAGCAGTGTCACAATAAAATACACCCAATACACTCTGTAAAGTGGAAGAAGACAAAGAAGAAGAAGAAGAGATAACTTACAATTAAATCAACGTCTTCTTTATTAATTTTCACTTTAGAAAGTTCTTTTTCTTTTTCTTGTTTTTCGCTGACTTCTTTTGTTTTTCGATCATTCATCAATTTCATGGCCTACAACAACAACAACAGGAATAACAATAACAACAACAGGAATAATAGTAACAACAACAGAAATAACAGTAATAACAAAATCAACAGAAATAACAGTAATAACAAAATCAACAACAGAAATAACAGTAACAACAATATCAACAACAAGAATAACAGTAACAACAAGAATAATAACAGTATCAGTAATAAAATGAAATTTTCAGCTCACACCTATAAAGTTTTAGTTGGTCTCCTATGAAGTTGCATTTCTTTACACCTTTACTATTTACATTACTCTATATATATACTATTTACATTACTCTATATATATACTATTGTATTTTCATGATAAACACTTTATCTTACATAATCATCTCACATAATATCGAATCTATGAGATCTTGATGTTATTTATTTTGAGAACAATACCTTAACATAAGTATGTGCAGCCGGTTACAACCGGTTTGAACAGAAAGAGGTGAGAGAATTCTGGCTAGATATATCTGATTTAAATGCTAAAGGGTTAAGAGATTTCTAGGGTATTTTATTGATAGGGATCCCCAGTCATAGCATGTTGTTACACCTCATACCACCTATGAGGTTGCATCTCAAAGGAGGTTTCTTGGATGTTTTAATGATAGGGACCTCAATCCTATCATGTTGTTGTTACACCTCACACCGACCGTATCCAGCTAGAATAAGCTCACATCTTTCTGTTCAAACTGGCCAAAACCGGCCACTCATACTGATGTTAAGGTATTGTTTTCAAAATATATAACATCAAAATCTCGTAGATTCAATATTATGTGAGATAAAGCCTTTACCATGAAAATACAATAGTAAATATAGAATAATGTAAATACTAAAGGGTCAATGGTAAGGGCCCCAGTCTTATCAGGTTGTTACACCTCACATATATGTAGCTTTCATTGGCCCAGTCTCATCACAAAAAACAATGTGAAATGAAGTGTCTTGCTCAAGAACCCAACACACCACCCAGTCCAGTAATTGAACCTATGGTCATATGATTCTGAGTCTCAAACCCTAATCATGGCCATTTTGATTCTATTTGAGTTGAAATTTGAATTTGGTGATAGGAAGGGCATGCTGTAAAAAACCTGTCAAACAAAGGGTTGGAAAGACTCTTCAGTTGTGTCAAAGACATGATAGCTTCTCTGGTGTTGGTGATCGTCATCAGTGGTCTTCAATCTTTTTTATACCATGGACCGGCTTCATGCCAGACAATCTTTCTGCGGACCGGTAGTTGCACATGTGTGTTATTTAAGTGCATTTCGATAGAGAGCAATTTATTAAAGGGAAGAAAAAGTGTATAATTTTTTAACTCTCAAGTAAATCTTTTTAAATTAAAGTCGAATATTCAATTTATCTATTATATAATTTTAAACAAGTTAATTATTTCTTTGCGGCTCTGTAGCAAATAATCCACGGACCGGCACTGGTCCACGGCCCGGTGGTTGGGGACCTCAATCTACATGATAAACACACACTGTAAAGTGTTTGGTGATAGGAAGGGCATCCATGAGTAGTGTCAAAGATATGACAAACTCTCTAGGGCTAGTATCACAATAAAATGCCCTAGGTAGAGCATGGAGAATGAATGTAAGCAAAATATATGTAGGTCCCTGCCTCATGTACGAAGTCAGTAGCCCCACTTGAGTACTGACTCAGTCTGTGAAGAACTGCCAACTCTTACTAGTGGGAAAGAGAAACAATAAATGATAATGATGATGATGAAGTGGTTGGTGATCATTACATTTTTCAATCAGAGCTAATCTGCAGCTGAATTACTTTAGAGGTGATATGGTCAAAGTTGAATTTGAAAAACATGCAGTAACATCATCATCACCACCACCACCACAGCTTTCTCTGTTAGCTTGGGCTGGATGGGTCTACATAGACCAAGTCACGTATGGTCTTGTGTTGTATTGTGCGCACAAAAGTTGTTGTGTCTTTAACACAACTAAAGGGTCCTCCTAACCCATTGTTTGGCAAGCTTTCTACGACTGTCACCAATAACTTTACAGTGTGTACTGGGTACTTTTATTGTGTAGGTCATCATAATAACCATTTAACATCTGTCTCCCTTGCTAACACATGTAAGTGGGATACAGTATTAACTTAGCTCTCTAGAATAGACTGCATGGTACCAAGCACCAGAAAGAAGAGCTGTGGTGATCGCAGATAGGCCTCCCTTAAGTCAGCTCCTAGTTCTCTAGAATTGACTCTGCATGGTACCAAATACTAGAAAGAACTATAGTGATCAGATGAGGGGTTTCTGTAAAACAGCTCCCAGCTCTCTAGCATTAACTCTTCATGGAACCAAATACTAGAAAAAAGAACTGTGATTATCAAGTCAGGCACAGACCTTCTGTAAGTCAGCACCAGCTCTCTAAAATGGGTTCTTCATGCTAACAAATACTAGAAAGACAAACTGTGGAGAACAAAGGAAGCACTTCTATAAGACAGCTCCTAACTCCCTGGAATGGGTTCTTCATGGTACCAAACACAAGAATGAAGAACTGAAATTAGGTCAGGGGTTTCTATAAGTCAGATCCAGCTCTCTAGAATCGGGTCTTCGTGGTACCAAGCACTAGAATGAAGAGCTGTAACGATCAGGTGAGGACCTTCGGTAAGACAGCTTTCAGCTCTCTAAAGTGAGCTTGTCTTGTCTTTATCAACTGCACCATCTATGTCAGCTTTCAGATCAACTCTGAAAATTTGAAATCTGCCCAAATTTTCCTTGGCCTTCCTTTACAGCAACTTTCTGTACCTGTGCAATTGTTTCACAACAATCGTGATCGTCTTGCACATCTTTTCAGGAAATACCAGCAATGGACTGCCTATCAAATTCTCAAGCTTATATTAATAAACGAATGGACAGTTACAGTGCTATTAAGCATTTTGTCACTTTGATAGATTTATGGTGACATATAATGACAAATAAAACATTTACGATATTTGTTCCAGTTCTTTACATTCCAAGTTCATATCCTGCCAAGGTTAACTTTGCCTTTCATCCTTACGGGGTTGATAAAATAAAGTACTAATCACGCACTAGGGTCAATTTAATCAACTTCCCCCTCCCCCCAAATTGCTGGCCTTGTGCCTATATAAGAAACCATTATTTGGTGGATTGGCAGAGTTGTGAGAGCATCAGGCAACACAGTTTGCATATATTTACGTCCCTTTACACTCTGAGTTCAAATCCCACCGAGGCCAACTTTACCTTTCATTCTTTTGGAGGGCGATAAAATAAAGTACCAGTAATATACTGGGTTAATGGTAAGGGTGTTGACTTACAATCATAATTGTTTCTACTTTAGGTACAAGGCCAGCAATTACCCAGTGTATTACTGGTACTTTATTTTATCGACCCCGTAAGGATGAAAGGCAAAGTCAACCTTGGCGGGATTTGAACTAATATCGTAAAGAGACGTAACTATGCTGGAAAGACTTACAATCATAATGCCATGGGTTCGATTCCTAGGCTGAGTTGCGTGTTGTGTTCTTGAGCAAAACACTTCATTTCACGTTGCTCCAGTACACTCAGCTGAAAATGAGTACCAGCAATAACTGGGGGTTTAACCCTGCGATGGACACGTGTCCTTTCCGGGGGGAAGTCTTGTACTCCCAGTCGTTTCAAGCCATGAAACCAGATAAGCACCAGCTCAATGCGCTGCTTGCAGCGCATGAGGGCATGCATGCAATGCACTGAAGTCGATTTAATCGACCTTCCTCTTCCCTTCAAATTGCTGGCCTTGTGCCAAATATAGAAACAACTATGAATAGTGCTGCTAATTTCCACGGGTTTCGCAGGGCAATAAAAAGATTACACTGCTTGTCAGTGTAATGTTTAAATGAGGAAGGAAATGGAAGGCATACTTGAAATATTTAACATAAAGCAATCTTATCAATTTGTGGTTAGAACGTCTCAGGAAAGAATCGCTGGACAGATTTTAAGAGCAAAAGCAACAGGCAGGAGACCCAGAGCAAGATGGTTAGATAACATCCATGAGCTTGGCTGGTCACGATTGTGGATCCAGCTGGATCAGTTGGAGACGGTTGCTTCTGATAGGACATGCTGACAGGACTCTCTCAGGAATAAATGGTCGAAGATTGAAATAAGAACATTTAAAAACAACGGAATTTCCATGGGTCTCACCTAGTTTATGTACAAATTTTTAAAGTTTAGTCATGTGCGTTATATATATATATATATATATATATAAAATCAACATTTAACACGCATTAAATGATTTCACACATACACACTATATATATATATATATATATATCGTATTTCCCTATGATAAGACAGGTTTTATATAATTTTTGCCTGAAAAAAGGCACTTTTTAAAAACATTACCTCGAAAAAAGGTTTATTTTTGGAGTAGGGTTTTTATTTTGACACCAAAATAAAACAGCGCAAGAGTTTCAATAAAAGTATCATTATGTCAAAAATACGGATGTCAAAAATAAACGATATATATTATAATTCATTATATTAGTAATGAACAAGACTTTGGAAATCCGTGTTTTATATTAATTCTTACATACATCTTTCTAACAAAAATGTGCTAGAACTCATTTTCGGGGTAGACAGCAACCTAAAAATCATGCTAGAGGTTATTTTTGGAGTAGGGAAACCGATATATATATATATAAGCCTTTGCGTGACTTATCGGGAATTTTTATTTGATAATGCCGGTCTAGTTATGTTGTATAGTTCGAAAAATGGTGATGTTTCCTCGCGTAGAGATCCGTAAAAAGATTATAAAAAAACATTAAGTCAAAATTACACGACATTAAAATACTAAAAAGTTAAATGTTTTCACAGGATAGGACATTAATCTATCGCAGGCAAATATTTCCTGATGTTCTGGTATCTAGACGATCGAAATAAAGAAGGTAGAATTCAAATGTACCTCATGGAAACGTATTTTGTTGATTAATGGGATTTAAGATTGAAAACAATATAAATATATAAATATGAATACTCATTTCAGTAAGAGAGTGTTAGAAAATACATTATATATATATATATATATATATATATATATATATATATATATATATATATATATATAATATATATATATATATATAATATATATATACAGTATATATATATCGGTGTGGGAGCACATGTTTGGCGCAGATGGTATTGTAAAGAATACATGTTGATAATACTTACATCTTGGATGGTGTTTGAAGATATTTCATATTCTTCGACAAAATCCGTAACCTTCTCTAAATCAGCTGCACCGGAATCATGTTTGGCGACTTTTTTAGCCTTTGATCCCTTTACGGAATCTTGGTCGTTATTATGAACAGGTTCTTCGGCTGCCATGTTT
>OZ024760.1:6990358-7002858 GCA_964016885.1 Eledone cirrhosa
ACCAGTAATGTACTGGGTAATTGCTGGCCTTGTGCCTAAAGTAGAAACAATTATTATTATTATTATTATTATTATTATTATTATATATATATAGTATAATTAAAATTTCATACACTTAACATGTGTGCACGACCTCAGGATTCAGGACCCAGTTATGGCCGCGCCACTGAATTGTGGAGGAGCCTCTTCAAAACTTGTCCCTTATTGAGGACCAGGACAAATTTACAAAACTACGAAAAAAAGCTCTTATGGAATAGATTCAGCATTGTCTTCCTTGGCAGGGTTGTTACAATTGTTTCTACGTTAGGCACAAGGCCAGCAATTACCCAGTGTATTACTGGTACTTTATTTTATCGACCCCATAAAGATGAAAGGCAAAGTTAACCTCAGCCGGATTTCAACTCAGATCGTAAAGGGACATAACTACGCTGGAAAGCATGTCTGACCCTCTACCGATACTGCTAATTCACAGGGTTGTTACAATATCAGATAGAATGCTTTGCGGTATACATTTCTGCTTTCTGCTCTCTGAGTTCAAATCCCGCCGAGGTCAACTTTGTCTTTCATTTGAGGTCGATAAAAAAAAGTTGATTCTTCTTCTATATCTCTTTCCCTTATCTTCTATATCTTTTTGCCTCTCTATCCCTTTTCTGGAAAAAATTTGCTGTATTTAGAGCTGGAGAGAGAATGGGCTCTGCCAGGTTTTAAAAAATTGCCCTAGCAATGCCATATGACAATATGACGATCCTACAACTCCGACTCCCGAAGGAGTTATGCTGACAATCTGGTTCTTATAGCAAAATTAGTAGAGGAGATAGAGAATAAATTCTGGCTATGGAAACAGCAGTTGGAATCAAGAGGACTGAGAGTGAACCTAGCTAAGACAAAAGTGTTGATAAGTAGAAAAGAGGACAAAACTCTGATTCCATCAGGGAAATGGCCATGTTCGATATGTAGAAAAGAAGTTGGCATAAATTTGTTGATAAAAACAAGTTGATTCTTCTTCTATGTCTCTTTCTCACTTCCTCTCTATCCTTCTCTGGAAAAAATCTGCTGTGTTTAGAGCTGGAGAGAGAATGGGCTCTGCCAGGTTTTAAAAAATTGCCCTAGCAATGCCATATGACAATATGGCGCTCCTACAACTCCGACTCCCGAAGGAGTTATGGGACAAAAATAAATTCTTTGATCGTTATGATGATGATGATGATGGTGGTGGCCCATGGTGGTGATGACAAGACTATCAAATGTAACCATCACTAACACTATTACCAACATGCCCTCATCATTCTAACATCACCAGCAGCACCACCACCACCACCACCACCACTACCACCAACACTAGCAGCAGCACCAGCACCACCAACACTAGCAGCACCACCACTACCACCAATACTACCAGCAGCCCCACCACTAGCAGCAGCACCACCACCACCACCACCACCACCACTAGCAGCAGCAGCAGCAGCACCACTACCACCACCACTAGCAGCACCACCAGCACCAACACTACCACCACCACCACCACCACCACCCCTTACCCCACATCATAATCGTTACTAACAACTTCACCACCATACTCCCCACTTCCACCATCACCACCATCACCATGCCTCCACTGTTACTATCATGACCTACACCCACCACCAACAACAACAACCCTCACCCCACCACCAACAACAACAACCCTCACCCCACCACCACCAACAACAACAACCCCACCACCACCACCACCAACAACAACAAACCTCACCCCACCACCACCAACAACAACAACCCTCACTCCCACCACCACCAACAACAACAACAACCCTCACCCCACCACCACCAACAACAACAACCCCACCACCACCACCACCAACAACAACAAACCTCACCCCACCACCACCAACAACAACAACCCTCACTCCCACCACCACCAACAACAACAACAAACCTCACCCCCACCAACAACCCCCCCCCCCAACGCCCCCTCTCACCCCCCCATAACAATCATTATCAACATCCCCATCACCATGCCCTCCCACCATAAACCATCATTACTGAAATCACCATCACCACCGTCACCACCACCACCATTACAATCCTTACTAACACCTACCACTACCCCCACCCACCACCATCACCATCTACCTAATACTAAAGAAGTCCCTGTAGAAGTAGGGACCAGCTCATATTTCATGATATGTGGAGGATAGGAGTGATGGGAGAGGGAAGGTAAGAAATAACTAGGACTAGACCCATGATGTGTTCTCATTAGTGATGGAAATATGGTTTTTAGGAACTAAAATGGGGTATGCTAAGGTCTGTGTGGCTGAGGTGGGGTTTGGGGCTGGGTAGCTGCTGTATGTCCCCACATTCCTAAGAGAAACTGAAAAGTAGGATCAATGCCCCACCCCACCCCAACATACTTTACCCTACTCCATTTCCATCACTGATCCTCATTATACTGTGAAGTCTGTCTCAAACCTCCACCCAAGAGTCTCATCAGGCCAGTGCTTATTTCAATTTCCTTAGCGTGGAGGCACAGAGACTACGAGACTCCCCCCCTGGATAGGGCGCCAGTCCATCACAGGGTTATGTCAAGTATATATATATAATAATAAGTTAAAATCTGTCCTAAGCCCAGAGGCTCACTGGACAGGACACCAGTCTTGAGCCTGCAGGCTTACCAGGTTAGTTCTTATCCTGGTTTCTGTAGTGTGATGTTCAAGACTTCCCCCTGGACAGGACCCCAGTCTTGAGCCTGCAGGCTTACCAGGTTAGTTCTTATCCTGGTTTCTGTAGTGTGATGTTCAAGACTTCCCCCTGGACAGGACACCAGTCTTGAGCCTGCAGGCTTACCAGGTTAGTTCTTATCCTGGTTTCTGTAGTGTGATGTTCAAGACTTCCCCCTGGACAGGACACCAGTCTTGAGCCTGCAGGCTTACCAGGTTAGTTCTTATCCTGGTTTCTGTAGTGTGATGTTCAAGACTTCCCCCTGGACAGGACACCAGTCTTGAGCCTGCAGGCTTACCAGGTTAGTTCTTATCCTGGTTTCTGTAGTGTGATGTTCAAGACTTCCCCCTGGACAGGACCCCAGTCTTGAGCCTGCAGGCTTACCAGGTTAGTTCTTATCCTGGTTTCTGTAGTGTGATGTTCAAGACTTCCCCCTGGACAGGACCCCAGTCTTGAGCCTGCAGGCTTACCAGGTTAGTTCTTATCCTGGTTTCTGTAGTGTGATGTTCAAGACTTCCCCCTGGACAGGATGCCAGTCTTGAGCCTGCAGGCTTACCAGGTTAGTTCTTATCCTGGTTTCTGTAGTGTGATGTTCAAGACTTCCCCCTGGACAGGACACCAGTCTTGAGCCTGAAGGCTTACCAGGTTAGTTCTTATCCTGGTTTCTGTAGTGTGATGTTCAAGACTTCCCCCTGGACAGGACACCAGTCTTGAGCCTGCAGGCTTACCAGGTTAGTTCTTATCCTGGTTTCTGTAGTGTGATGTTCAAGACTTCCCCCTGGACAGGACACCAGTCTTGAGCCTGCAGGCTTACCAGGTTAGTTCTTATCCTGGTTTCTGTAGTGTGATGTTCAAGACTTCCCCCTGGACAAGACACCAGTCTTGAGCCTGCAGGCTTACCAGGTTAGTTCTTATCCTGGTTTCTGTAGTGTGATGTTCAAGACTTCCCCCTGGACAGGACCCCAGTCTTGAGCCTGCAGGCTTACCAGGTTAGTTCTTATCCTGGTTTCTGTAGTGTGATGTTCAAGACTTCCCCCTGGACAGGATGCCAGTCTTGAGCCTGCAGGCTTACCAGGTTAGTTCTTATCCTGGTTTCTGTAGTGTGATGTTCAAGACTTCCCCCTGGACAGGACACCAGTCTTGAGCCTGCAGGCTTACCAGGTTAGTTCTTATCCTGGTTTCTGTAGTGTGATGTTCAAGACTTCCCCCTGGACAAGACACCAGTCTTGAGCCTGCAGGCTTACCAGGTTAGTTCTTATCCTGGTTTCTGTAGTGTGATGTTCAAGACTTCCCCCTGGACAGGACACCAGTCTTGAGCCTGCAGGCTTACCAGGTTAGTTCTTATCCTGGTTTCTGTAGTGTGATGTTCAAGACTTCCCCCTGGACAGGACACCAGTCTTGAGCCTGCAGGCTTACCAGGTTAGTTCTTATCCTGGTTTCTGTAGTGTGATGTTCAAGACTTCCCCCTGGACAGGACACCAGTCTTGAGCCTGCAGGCTTACCAGGTTAGTTCTTATCCTGGTTTCTGTAGTGTGATGTTCAAGACTTCCCCCTGGACAGGATGCCAGTCTTGAGCCTGCAGGCTTACCAGGTTAGTTCTTATCCTGGTTTCTGTAGTGTGATGTTCAAGACTTCCCCCTGGACAGGACACCAGTCTTGAGCCTGCAGGCTTACCAGGTTAGTTCTTATCCTGGTTTCTGTAGTGTGATGTTCAAGACTTCCCCCTGGACAAGACACCAGTCTTGAGCCTGCAGGCTTACCAGGTTAGTTCTTATCCTGGTTTCTGTAGTGTGATGTTCAAGACTTCCCCCTGGACAGGACACCAGTCTTGAGCCTGCAGGCTTACCAGGTTAGTTCTTATCCTGGTTTCTGTAGTGTGATGTTCAAGACTTCCCCCTGGACAGGACACCAGTCTTGAGCCTGCAGGCTTACCAGGTTAGTTCTTATCCTGGTTTCTGTAGTGTGATGTTCAAGACTTCCCCCTGGACAGGACACCAGTCTTGAGCCTGCAGGCTTACCAGGTTAGTTCTTATCCTGGTTTCTGTAGTGTGATGTTCAAGACTTCCCCCTGGACAAGACACCAGTCTTGAGCCTGCAGGCTTACCAGGTTAGTTCTTATCCTGGTTTCTGTAGTGTGATGTTCAAGACTTCCCCCTGGACAGGACACCAGTCTTGAGCCTGCAGGCTTACCAGGTTAGTTCTTATCCTGGTTTCTGTAGTGTGATGTTCAAGACTTCCCCCTGGACAGGACACCAGTCTTGAGCCTGCAGGCTTACCAGGTTAGTTCTTATCCTGGTTTCTGTAGTGTGATGTTCAAGACTTCCCCCTGGACAGGACACCAGTCTTGAGCCTGCAGGCTTACCAGGTTAGTTCTTATCCTGGTTTCTGTAGTGTGATGTTCAAGACTTCCCCCTGGACAGGACACCAGTCTTGAGCCTGCAGGCTTACCAGGTTAGTTCTTATCCTGGTTTCTGTAGTGTGATGTTCAAGACTTCCCCCTGGACAAGACACCAGTCTTGAGCCTGCAGGCTTACCAGGTTAGTTCTTATCCTGGTTTCTGTAGTGTGATGTTCAAGACTTCCCCCTGGACAGGATGCCAGTCTTGAGCCTGCAGGCTTACCAGGTTAGTTCTTATCCTGGTTTCTGTAGTGTGATGTTCAAGACTTCCCCCTGGACAAGACACCAGTCTTGAGCCTGCAGGCTTACCAGGTTAGTTCTTATCCTGGTTTCTGTAGTGTGATGTTCAAGACTTCCCCCTGGACAAGACACCAGTCTTGAGCCTGCAGGCTTACCAGGTTAGTTCTTATCCTGGTTTCTGTAGTGTGATGTTCAAGACTTCCCCCTGGACAGGATGCCAGTCTTGAGCCTGCAGGCTTACCAGGTTAGTTCTTATCCTGGTTTCTGTAGTGTGATGTTCAAGACTTCCCCCTGGACAGGATGCCAGTCTTGAGCCTGCAGGCTTACCAGGTTAGTTCTTATCCTGGTTTCTGTAGTGTGATGTTCAAGACTTCCCCCTGGACAGGACACCAGTCTTGAGCCTGCAGGCTTACCAGGTTAGTTCTTATCCTGGTTTCTGTAGTGTGATGTTCAAGACTTCCCCCTGGACAAGACACCAGTCTTGAGCCTGCAGGCTTACCAGGTTAGTTCTTATCCTGGTTTCTGTAGTGTGATGTTCAAGACTTCCCCCTGGACAGGATGCCAGTCTTGAGCCTGCAGGCTTACCAGGTTAGTTCTTATCCTGGTTTCTGTAGTGTGATGTTCAAGACTTCCCCCTGGACAAGACACCAGTCTTGAGCCTGCAGGCTTACCAGGTTAGTTCTTATCCTGGTTTCTGTAGTGTGATGTTCAAGACTTCCCCCTGGACAAGACACCAGTCTTGAGCCTGCAGGCTTACCAGGTTAGTTCTTATCCTGGTTTCTGTAGTGTGATGTTCAAGACTTCCCCCTGGACAGGATGCCAGTCTTGAGCCTGCAGGCTTACCAGGTTAGTTCTTATCCTGGTTTCTGTAGTGTGATGTTCAAGACTTCCCCCTGGACAGGATGCCAGTCTTGAGCCTGCAGGCTTACCAGGTTAGTTCTTATCCTGGTTTCTGTAGTGTGATGTTCAAGACTTCCCCCTGGACAGGACACCAGTCTTGAGCCTGCAGGCTTACCAGGTTAGTTCTTATCCTGGTTTCTGTAGTGTGATGTTCAAGACTCCCCCCTGGACAGGACACCAGTCTTGAGCCTGCAGGCTTACCAGGTTAGTTCTTATCCTGGTTTCTGTAGTGTGATGTTCAAGACTTCCCCCTGGACAAGACACCAGTCTTGAGCCTGCAGGCTTACCAGGTTAGTTCTTATCCTGGTTTCTGTAGTGTGATGTTCAAGACTTCCCCCTGGACAGGACACCAGTCTTGAGCCTGAAGGCTTACCAGGTTAGTTCTTATCCTGGTTTCTGTAGTGTGATGTTCAAGACTTCCCCCTGGACAGGACACCAGTCTTGAGCCTGCAGGCTTACCAGGTTAGTTCTTATCCTGGTTTCTGTAGTGTGATGTTCAAGACTTCCCCCTGGACAGGACACCAGTCTTGAGCCTGAAGGCTTACCAGGTTAGTTCTTATCCTGGTTTCTGTAGTGTGATGTTCAAGACTTCCCCCTGGACAGGACACCAGTCTTGAGCCTGCAGGCTTACCAGGTTAGTTCTTATCCTGGTTTCTGTAGTGTGATGTTCAAGACTTCCCCCTGGACAGGACACCAGTCTTGAGCCTGCAGGCTTACCAGGTTAGTTCTTATCCTGGTTTCTGTAGTGTGATGTTCAAGACTTCCCCCTGGACAGGACACCAGTCTTGAGCCTGCAGGCTTACCAGGTTAGTTCTTATCCTGGTTTCTGTAGTGTGATGTTCAAGACTCCCCCCTGGACAGGACACCAGTCTTGAGCCTGCAGGCTTACCAGGTTAGTTCTTATCCTGGTTTCTGTAGTGTGATGTTCAAGACTTCCCCCTGGACAGGACACCAGTCTTGAGCCTGAAGGCTTACCAGGTTAGTTCTTATCCTGGTTTCTGTAGTGTGATGTTCAAGACTTCCCCCTGGACAGGACACCAGTCTTGAGCCTGCAGGCTTACCAGGTTAGTTCTTATCCTGGTTTCTGTAGTGTGATGTTCAAGACTTCCCCCTGGACAAGACACCAGTCTTGAGCCTGCAGGCTTACCAGGTTAGTTCTTATTCTGGTTTCTGTAGTGTGATGTTCAAGACTTCCCCCTGGACAGGATGCCAGTCCATTGCAGGTTAAAAGTCTGTCATGAGCCTGGAGGCTCCTGTTTGTCCTGGTTTCTGTGGCATTAAGTCACTGAGAGTACAAGACACCAGTCCATCGCAATGTTAAAGTCTGTCTCAAGTCCGGAGGCTCATCAGGCCGGTGTTTATCTCAGTTTCTGTGGTGGTAAGCAACTGAGAATATACCTACCTCTGGGACAGGACACCAGTCCATCACATGATTAAACATCCAGCTATTGCTGGTACTCATTTTCAGTTGAGTATACTGGAGCAATGTGAAATTAAGTGTTTTACTCTAGAACAAAGGTTGTCAATGGGGGACATATGCCCCCCTGCGGGGCATTTTGGAGCTCCAGGGGGGGGGGGGGGGGTAGGGGGGGGGGGGTCGAAATGGGTTGAGAACCTGTGCTCTAGAACACAATGCACAACCCAGCCCAGGAATTGAACCCACAACTTTATGATCCTAAGTCAAACACACTTACCACTGGTTAACGTGCTCCCAACAAAGGATCTCTTCACTAAAAGCACCCAAGCACCAGATGGTGATGGTTGTGGTGGTGGTGGTGGTGGTTTTTGTGGTTGGTGGATGTAAAATGATGATGATGATGTTGATGATGTTGACTGGTGGTGGTAGGATTGTTGAGGGTGGTGTTTAACCCAGAGGGGATGGAGACTGGCAGATCAGCTGTCTTGATACCATATCATATGATGATGATCATCATCATCATCATTTAACATTCCTTTTTCTTTGCTAGCAAGGGTTGGACAGGTCTACATAAACCAAGTCAGTACTGAAGCAGGGCTACTGACCTCCCTGATAGGCCAGGGGGAGGGGTGTCAACGAGTCCTCCCACTCCGATCTATAGTAATTATTTCTAACTTTAAGCACAAGACCAGTAATTATCGAGGAAAGGTGAAAGTCAATTATATCAACCCCGGTACTTAACTATGAAAGCTCATGGCTAAAGAGTGTGGCCTAGTGGTTAACCCTTTAGCATTTAAACTGGCTCTATCCGGCCAGAATTCTCTCACCTCTGGCTGTTCAAACCAGCCATAACTGGCCACTCATGCCACTGTTAAGGTATTGTTCTCAAAATAAATAACATCAAAATTTCATAGCTTTGATATTATGTGAGATAAAGCCTTTACTGTGAAAATACAATAGTAAATATAGAGTAATGTAAATGTTGTGAATTCGATACCTGGACTGGTTTGTGTGTTGTATTGTACCAGCAATGGCTGGAGCTTGAAGTTTTCATATTATAAGACCAGAGACATTCTCAGGAACTTTTGTGTCCAAAAGGTTTAAATTAACAATTTTTTTGTTTGTTTTTTAATTAGTCAATACAATCCCAGACCTCATTCACTTACTAGGTGGGGTGAAACTCGTCAAATCGGTCCAAAGAAACAATGTTTCTATTGGTCCTTTCCATTGTTGATACTATCTTATGGGCTCAGGTTTGGTATCAAAGAGATTAAAATTAACAGTATGGTAAAACCAGGGTCAGTTTCAGAGGGTTTTGTCTTTAAAAAGGGTTAAAATTAACAATTTTTGTATCATAAAACCAGGGCCAGTTTCAGAGGGTTTTGTCTAAAAAAAAAAGGGTTAAAATTAAAAATTTTAATATCATAAAAACCAGGATCAGTTTCAAGTTTATTTTATACAAGTATACATAAAAAAGGTTTAAATTAATATGATAAAACCAGGTCCATTTTCAGGAGTTTTGGTACCAACCAACCCAAAATTAAGTTTACTACATGTTGATGATATTAGAAAAACAAAACAAAAACCATAAAAAACAATAACAACAAAAATAAAAACAAAAAATAAAAGTAGTTTTTATCCCATTCACATTTATCCGAAACTATTTTAGGGTTTGTCTTACAATTCTGGCATTGCTTTTGTCTGTGTAGCTGCCAAATAGCTGGCACATCATCAAAGACATACTGCAACAACAAGGTAGATAGCTAGGGAAGTCTATATTCTAAATACAGGTATGATAACAGTTTGTCTACCTGAGTATGATAAACTTTCACTAAGAGGCTTTATGGCTGGCTGAAAGTTTTACTTCACCACACAAATATTTTCACCTTGAAATAAATTATTTTTATCATTTCCTGTTTTTGTTTTTGTTGCTTTTTTTTTTTTTTTTTTAAATTGTGTTTTATGTCAGTCACTCCAGGTAGAGCTGCTACTTCTCCGAATTGAGAGATCACAGCTCTGATACTATGGACATGTGGTTAGAAAGTCTCAGGAAAGAATAGCTGGACATATTTGTAGCTTGGAGATCAGACAGTCACTCCAGGTAGAGCTGCCACTTCTCCGAATTGAGAGATCACAGCTCTGATACTATGGACATGTGGTTAGAAAGTCTCAGGAAAGAATAGCTGGACATATTTGTAGCTTGGAGATCAGACAGTCACTCCAGGTAGAGCCTCTACTTCTCCGAATTGAGAGATCACAGCTCCGATACTATGGACATGTGGTTAGAAAGTCTCAGGAAAGAATCACTGGACAGATTTGTAGCTTGGAGATCAGACAGTCACTCCAGGTAGAGCCTCTACTTCTCCGAATTGAGAGATCACAGCTCCGATACTATGGGCATGTGGTTAGAAAGTCTCAGGAAAGAATCGCTGGACAGATTTGTAGTTCAGAGATCAGACAGTCACTCCAGGTAGAGCCTCTACTTCTCCGAATTGAGAGATCACAGCTCCGATACTATGGACATGTGGTTAGAAAGTCTCAGGAAAGAATCACTGGACAGATTTGTAGCTTGGAGATCAGACAGTCACTCCAGGTAGAGCCCCTACTTCTCCGAATTGAGAGATCACAGCTCCGATACTATGGACATGTGGTTAGAATGTCTCAGGAAAGAATCGCTGGACAGATTTTACGGGCAAAACCAACAGGTAGGAAACCCAGGGGTAGACCCAGAGCAAGATCATTGGATAACATCAATGAGCTTGGCTTGTCTCGATTGGGGATCCAGCCAGATCAGCTAGAGACGGTTGCTTCTGACAGGACTTGCTGGAAGGAGTGTTTGAGGACTCTGCCCCCCACGACTCTTTCAGGAATAAGTGGGCGAAGAAGTTTAATGCCATTTATTTATTATTATTATTTTGATTCTTCTTCTTATTGTTGTTATTATTATTATTATTATTATTATTATTATTAGGGTGGTGGTTTGGCAGTATTGGTAGAGAGTCGGACGCCATACTTTGCAGCATAGAGTTACGACCCTTTACAGTCTGAGTTCAAATCCCGCCGAAGTTAACTTTGCCTTTCATCCTTACGGGGTTGATAAAATAAAGTACCAGTAATGTACTGGGTCATTGCTGGCCTTGTACCTAAAGTAGAAACAATTATTATTATTATTATTATTATTATTATTAGGGTGGTGGTTTGGCAGTATTGGTAGAGGGTCAGACGCCATGCTTTGCAGCATAGAGTTACGACCCTTTATGATCTGAGTTCAAATCCCACCGAGGTTAACTTTACTTTTCATCCTTACGTGGTCGATATAAAATAAAGTACCAGTCACCCACTGGGGTCGATGTAATCGACTTCCTCTTCCCTCCCTCCAAATTGCTGGCCTTGTGCCTATATAAAAACCATTATTATTATTATTCAAATCCCGCCGAGATTTATTTTGCCTTTCATCCTTACGGGGTCGATAAAATAAAGTACCAGTAATACACTGGGTAATTGCTGGCCTTGTGCCTAAAGTAGAAACAATTATTATTATTATTATTATTATTATTATTATTATTATTATTATAGGGTGGTGGTTTGGCAGTATCGGTAGAGGGTCGGACGCCATGCTTTCCAGCATAGAGTTACGTCCCTTTACGATCTGAGTTCAAATCCCACCGAGGTTGATTTGGCTTTTCATCCTTACGGGGTTGATAAAATAAAGTACCAGTAATGCACTGGTGTAATTGCTGGCCTTGTGCCTAAAGTAGAAACAATTTTTATTATTATTATTAGGGTGGTGGTTTGGCAGTATCGGTAGAGGGTCGGACGCCATGCTTTCCAGCATAGAGTTACGTCCCTTTACGATCTGAGTTCAAATCCCACCGAGGTTGATTTGGCTTTTCATCCTTACGGGGTCGATAAAATAAAGTACCAGTAATGCACTGGGAAATTGCTGGCCTTGTACCTAACGTAGAAACAATTATTATTATTATTATTATAATTATTGTTGGTTTTGTTAATTCCAATGTTTATAGTATCTTTACTAGTGAACAGATGTGAAAATCTGCAGTATTAGAGTAAATACTTTAGTTTTTAATACGAATGTAACCATAGTACTGGTTTATAGTTTCCAAGGATGTCTAAAAAACAACAACAACAACACAAAGGAAAGTCTTGTTATACAATGTAATTGTTTCTACTTTTGGCACAAGGCCAGCAATTAACCCAGTGCATTACTGGTACTTTATTTTATCGACCCCCGTAAGGATGAAAAGCAAAGTTAACCTCAGCGGGATTTGAACTCAGAATGGCTAGGGCCGTAACTCTATGCGTCATAACATGACGTCCGACCCTCTACCAATACAATGTAATGTCAGATACATTGTCTCTGAAAATAAATGGGTGTGGGCAAGGGCTAGAATGTGTTTGATCACAGCTCTGCTTAATCAGGACTTACCTGAGGCTAAGCAACGAGAACAACAACAACAGCAACAGCAACAGCAGCAGCAACAGCAACAGCAACAGCAACAGCAGCAGCCAGCAATAAGCACCAGTACTCAAGTAGCTCTCATCTTCAAGTAGAGATTTATAATTCTTATCTAATTAATTGACTTATCAATGATAACTGATAAATATACTTGAGATGAAATCAGAAGAAAGAAATGCTGGAAGAAATGACAAAGATTAATAAATATCATTAAGCTTTTAACGTCCTGTACCACATCAAACCACACCAGCAAGACATTCTTGAAAACTATAAGAACAGCACAATGACTGCATCACAGAAAGCTTTTACTCTCAATATATATATACAGTATGCCCCCATCCCCTCCCACTGTAA
>OZ024760.1:7007858-7020358 GCA_964016885.1 Eledone cirrhosa
AGAAATTTGTGATCTGTGAAGTTGACTTAGATAGACTCCATTGGCAAGGGCCCGGTTACTGGAAGCTGAACGCGTCGTTCCCGGCGCGCAAAGCTTACAGAGACCGGATTAGTGAATTAGTTAAGCGTGCGTTGACGGGTGCGATCGTCAACAACAGGTGGTGGCTTACCCTGAGAAGGGCTATTAGAGTAGAATCGATAAGGTTTAGCAAAAGGAGTAGTGATAGAGGAAAATAGAAGAAGCGTTTAGGACAGGCATCGCAACCGACGTGCTTGCGGCGAGATTGGCACTCGACCAATTCTTCAACGCAAAGCATGAAGGCTGCGTTGTCAGAGCTAGAGCGCGTGCTCTAAGACACGAGGGGACGAAAGCCGTTCAATGGGCCCGGGTGGTGGAGGCGCGATGTGGCAGCAAGTCCATAATTCGGTTGCATGTTGCTCGAAAAAGAGCAGATGTCTGCGGCTTTTCAACAGCTCTTTGCTCAAATGTTCGGGAGCGGCGGCGGGCCGGATCGGAGTATGGACTTCGGTGCATACCTCGACGGACTGCCGCGGCTCTCAACGACCACAGCGCAGTGCTGCGAAAAGCCGATAACAGCAGGATGAAATACAGGAAGCTATGTCTGACTGCACGAGGGGAAAATCACCAAATTTACATGTCAAAGTTAGCTTAGTGCAAGTAATTGGAATTGAAAAGTTATACACACAGATATTAAATTCAAAAATTCTAACCATCCTAAGAGTAAAAAGCCCAGCTGAGGGCACAAATAAATTGCTATGGCTCTCACCTTTGGGGCGCCCTCCACTGCAGGAGGTCAGGGGCAATTACCCCTTATTAAATCCGGCTCCTTGTGTTTGTGATTAATAGATAAGGCTGTATGTACGTTTTTGTTTGTTGTTGTCCCACTTCTCTTATAAAATGCTTGCTATTGTGATAACATCCTGTTTTGTAATTAAGATGTCTGATGTCTGATAGGACGCATGTTCAAGGCGGTACATTTGGGGTGGTTGGGTGGGTGTAAGAAGGGTACTGCATTTTACGATATAGAGTATATATATATGTAGGAGGTGAGTTTTATTGTAGTACAATAAAGCAATGCAGATATCGGATAAGAAGCACTCTACAGTTTGTAGGACTGGAGTATACATAATATATAAGAACAAAAGATGGTTAAAAGAGTTCCATGTATTTTATTATGCGCATTTCAAAAACAAATATCATCATGCAATAATATTTGTGTTTTCATCAGATAAAACAGGAGGACATGATATGAAGGTTAAAAAACACTTGTGGATAGGTTAAAAAACACTATGTTGATTTAAAACTGAACTATCCACAAATGTTTTTTAACCTTCATATCATGTCCTCCTGTTTTATCTGATGAAAACACAAATATTATTGCATGATGATATTTGTTTTTGAAATGCGCATAATAAAATACATGGAACTCTTTTAACCATCTTTTGTTCTTATATATTATATATACATATATATATACATATACACATACACACATATCTATATATACTCATGTCGGACGGTCTGTACCTTTCGCTCATGAAATACACCCAGCTTATGCTGACCGGACAACCATGTTGCTTGTTTTTTTCCTATCTTTGGTTTGCTTTTATCCTTCTATGTTGTTTACTTGTCCCCCTCGCTTTACGCGATTTATTGGTCCCAATAACTTCTTTTAGTTATTGCTCGCACCAACCTGAGGTATATGATTTTTAATGCGATGAAATACCAATGATGGTTGGAAAATCACTGACGAAGGACTATTTTTATCATATGTAACCCATGTGCAACCACGCAGTATTCTTCTTTCTTCTCATGTTTTATATATATATATATATATTGGGTCATTAAGTATGAAACTTGTAGAAATTTGTTTTTTTTTCTACAAATTTCTTCAAATTTCATACTTTATAAATTTATAAATTTGTAAATTTATAAATATATAATAAATTGAAGTGAAAGCAACTGGTGCGTGTGTTTCTTATTGGCAACATGACCCTCCCAAAGAATAACAATATCGGTTTCAACACACGATTTCAGATAAAGAATCTTGCTAAACAAATTCAGAAACAAAATATATATATATTAATAGTGTAAAAGTAAACAGAAATGACAAATCAAACGAACAGTTGAAGAAATATATTAGTTTAATGCTTGAAATAATAGGTAGTCTAATATTTCGGACACTAGTCCATCATCATAAGATAGAATTAGAAATGGAATAGAAAGATAGAGTATATATATATATATATATATATATATGTGTGTGTGTGTGTGTGTTTATATATATATATGTGTGTGTGTATTTATATATATGTGTGTGTGTCTTTAGATATTTATATATATATATATATATGTGTGAGTGTGTGTATGTGTGTACATAGTGCTCATTTTGTTAATGTATCAATACAATATCTATCTATCTTTGATCAGGCGTCGAGTCTGCCGATGCTTTTCGCGCCTATACTTTGAAACCTAAGGTAGCATGATAGAAGTTACGAGTATGAATGACTATGTGTGTGTATAAATATATATATATATATATATATATATATATATATATATATATATATACTCTCTCTTTGACCTGTTCCATATTCACCGCCCTTGTTATATATATATATATATATATATATATATATATATATACTCTTTTATTCTCTTTGATCTGTTCCATATTCACCGCCCTTGTCATATATAAATGATATATATTTATCCTTATCGAGCCCTCTTTGAATTTTAGTCTTCAAATTTATATATAATGCTTATTTGTATGCTTTCTATTGAAAATAAACTTATACAGGCTTTGAAGAAGCAGACTTGAAAAAAGAAAAGCTCTACAAAGTAACAGTGAGCTCGATAAAGTTGACTAAATCAATGTTAGAAACTAATATATATATAGTTATAAAGTGTTGTTAGTAAGAAGATGGCGTGGTGGTTCCGTTCTAGTTAGAAGTTCTAAATCAACGTTGATGATGAGCGGCTCGTTCATTAGCTTGCGGCGTTGATTTAAGTCTCTCTCTCTCTGTGTCTGTCTGTTTTTCTTTTCCTTTTCTTTCTTTGTATCCCTCTCTCGCTCTCTTATCTTTCTCTCTTCCCTCCTTCTGAATCTCTGCCTTTCTCTTCTCTCTTTGTTTTTCTTTTCCACTCTCTCTTTGCGTCTCTCTCTTCCCTCTTCTCTGCATCTCCCTCTCTCTCTATCTTCCTCTCTCACCCAACCCATACATTTTCTAGGAAGAAAAGCTGTACAAGCGACCGGTGTCCTATTTAAAAGATTTATCTCTCATCCGCTTAAAACAACAACAAATAACAAAATCAACAACAAACAAAAAATGAATAACAACAACAAGCAATAAAATAGTTTTAAAAAAAAATGAAGATAAAATAGAGTCTACGAACTCTCGTGACTCAGAAAGTATTAAACCTTTTATTCAATCGGTAGAGCGTCGAACAACATGCTTAGCGGCAGAGTTGTGTCCTTTTATGTTCTGAATTCAAATCCTGCCAAGTATAGCCTTGTCTTTCATTTTTACGGGGTCGATAAAATAAAGTACCAGTAATGCACTGGGATCGATTTAATTGACTTTCCCCTCTTCCTAAATTGTTGGCCTTGTGTCTAAATCAGACACCACTATGTTGAAACAACGAAGGAACCACGGGGCGGCTTGTCCCACATATTCCTTGGGTTGGGTAAGGGGCGAATTGGCGTATTTGTTATTGGGCGCTCTGACTTCAAATCCCGCCATGGTCAACTTTGCTTTTCATCCTTTCGAGGTCGATAAAAAAGAGTACTAATCCAGTGCTGGGGTCGATTCTTCCTCCGTAGAAAAAATCGGCTGTGTTCAAACCTGGAGAGTGTTGGGTTCCGCTAAGTTTAAACGTGCCCTAGACACGCCATATGACGGTGCCTCTACGCCTCCACAGGGAGTTATGGGGAGAAGGGAGAGGGGGATGAGTTGTTTCATGAAGATGGCGATTTTTACCTGTGGTGGCGGGGGGGAGGGGGGGCTCTTACTCAGCATCCAGTAGTATAACTAGAGTGAAGGGCAGGGCGGTTTGTCCCTGGGACACTTTATCAGGGGTGGGGATGGCTTGGTGTTGGCGTGGCACATTTCGGTCTATTGTACATATTTCTTCTTCTTCTTCTTCTTCTTCTTCTTCTTCTTCTTCTTCTTCTTCTTCCACATGAGACTGTTGCTGTCTCATGTAGTCGTTCACCTGATCAATATCAGGGATTAGTTTCCAGGGGGGCCAGCCGCGAGGAGATCAACAAACCTGGAACCTTTCCCCTTTCCCTATATAAACGAGATTTTTAAAATGGTGACAGCAAGTTATTTAAAATATCATTAATCTTTAATGGAAACTATTCTCTAATCAATATCGGATCCCAAGAAGTTTTGACATTACACAGCAGTCTTTGACATTTTCTCATGTCAGTACATATATCATTATAATTCCTGGATAGGGTAATGGATAAAAGAGACCCCCACACACACTTCGGTCACAAATGACCATTGGTTTAGCACCTAGAAAGTTCCTCTCCCAGGCACAAGCCCGGGTAAGGTATTTTTATGGAAAACCAATCGGCACTACCAATGCTATTAGCTGTCAGAACTGAAAGTTTCGTCAACCTTCTCAATCGTAAACATCGTTTATTTCCATATTACCACGCGTTATTTTAATAAAGGGCGGTGGATTGGCAGTATCGGTAGAGGGTCGGACGCCATGCTTTCCAGCATAGTTACGTCCCTTTACAATCTGAGTTCAAATCCCGCCGAGGTTGACTTTGCCTTTCATCCTTACGGGGTCGATAAAATAAAGTACCAGTAATGCACTGGGTAATTGCTGGCCTTGTGCCTAAAGTAGAAATAGTTATTTTAATAAAGCATATCGATGTAAGTGGAGTTACTTAAATGAAAATATAGGTGGCCCTTTTAAGGGCCAAATTAGAAAACAAATTTAAGTTAATTAGAAAACAAGTCATGGTTATCAAATAAATTTGATTTAATCATTTATATTTTCATAGTCATGGTTATCAATTTCATGTATAGGGTTGGTGAAAAAAATTTGATAACCATATATTTGTTTTCTAATTTGGCCCTTTTAAGGGCCACCTATATTTTCATTTAAGTTAACTCCACTGTTGGTGAAAATGACTTGCTTTCTACATTGATAACCATGACTATGAAAATATAAATGATTAAATCCAATTTATTTGATAACCATTATTTGTTTTCTAAGGGCGGTGGATTGGCAGTATCGGTAGAGAGTCGGACGCCATGCTTTCCGGCGTAGTTACATCCCTTTACGGTCTGAGTTCAAATCCCGCCGAGGTTGACTTTACCTTTCATCCTTACGGGGTCGATAAAATAAAGTACCAGTAATGCACTGGGTAATTGCTGGCCTCGTGCCAAAAGTAGAAACAATTATTTGTTTTCTAATTAACTTAAATTTGTTTTCTAATTTGGCCCTTTAAGGACCACCTATATTTTCATTTAAGTAACTCCACTTACATCGATATGCTTTATTAAAATAACGCGTGGTAATACGGAAATAAACGATGTTTACGCTTGAGAAGGTTGACGAAACTTTCACTTCTGACAGCTAATAGCATGGTAGTGCCAACCAATCTCTTCTCCATTCCACCGATGTTTTCCAAAGGCAAGGCCGATATTAGTGACATCGCAACTTATTTATACATTGTATATACACTATGTACACATTATATATACACTGCATACGATGTTGTTCAAGGAAAAGGCAAAGGCTACAGCTTGGCACCAGTGATATCGCAGCTCATATATACATTATTGGTAGTATTGCTAGAGCGTCAGACACCATGCTTTGCAAATCCTGCCGAGGTTAACTTTGCCTTTCATCCTTACGATTATATATACAGTATATATATACCGTATATATATACCGTATATATATACCGTATATATATACCGTATATATATACCGTATATATTTACGCAATATATGACGTTGTCCAAGGAAAAGGCAAAGGCTCATACAAGTGACGTTGCAACTCATATATACATTATATATACAGTATATATACGCAATATATGACGTTGTCCAAGGAAAAGGCAAAGGGTCATACAAGTGACGTTGCAACTCATACATACATTATATATACAGTATATTATGTGAGGTAAAGCTTTTACTGTGAAAATACAATAGTATATATAGAGTAATGTAAATGTTATGTGAGATATGTTTCCATAATATATATAGCATTCCAGTTGTTTTCTTCCTGTTTCTTCTGCAACAACTACAACGGTACGCGATGGGGCCCACCCACAGCCCCGGTGGACAGAAGGGAGAAGGCGTTTCCCCGGAGGACGGCAAGGGAGACGCGCTGGAAAAGCCACTCCAACTCGCGGGACTCACACCTGCGGCTGGCCAGCTCAGCGCCTATGGTGGTGAGTAAGGGGGTAGCCCTGGGGGCCGAGGACACCAGAAGTCTCCACTGCCAGGGGTACGACCGCAAACCTGTCGGTGAGCGACCGGTATTTGAGGAGTTTGGCCCCCTCAGCCCGACGTGCAGCAGAACCTGGGTCAGTCGCGGACTGTACCAGGTTGCGGCTGCAGAAAGTGTCGGTGTAAGTAGCATCCCAAACGAGGGATTTGCCACCGCGGAACGGGAAGATGGTCATGCCATCTGGCCTTTTGCCGTCCCCTCGATCCAGACCCACCGGCTCGAGCTGAGAAGGGAAGCCTGCAGCGTCCAAGCCATGCTTAATGACCTCGTTGAGGGCAGCATGGCGTGTAATGCGGCCGGCACTGTGGCAACAGGAAAGGGGGTGGAGGCCGAAAGAGTCCACGGTGGAACCGCAGCGACATTGGTGTGGCGTATATTATACACTATATACTGTATGTATATACACAATATATGACGTCGTCCAAGTGAAAAGCAAAAACCGATACAGCTTAGCACCAGTGACATGGCAACTAATTCTTTTTCTAGCCTAGTAAACTGGAGCAACGAGAAAACAATAGTTTCTTGCTCAAGGACATAATGCATCGCTCTGTTTGGGAATCGAACTCACAACCTCACGATCGTGAATCCAACTCTCTTACCACTAAGCCACCCACCTTTATTAATTTCTGGATAGTTCTACACGACGTTCTAACGACTCTGCCAATTCTTAGTCAAACTAAAAATGCCAAACATTGCCCAACAAATACCAAGCAGGATTTTCATTGATAACAACTTTGACTGGTACTATATATTTTATTATTTTATCCATCCCAAATGCGGCGGATTAGCAGAATCGGTAGAACGTCGAACAACATGCTTTGCGATTTAGAGTTACGCCCCTTTACTTTCTGAGATGAAATCCCGCCGAGGTTAGCTTTGCCTTTCATCCTTACGGGATCGATAAAATAAAGTACAAGTAACGCATTAGAGTCAATTTAGTCGACGTTCCCCTCTCCCTAAAATTGATGGTCCTCAATCAGAGATCATTAAGGCGGTGGATTGGCAGTATCGGTAGAGGGTCGGACGCCATGCTTTCCAGCATAGTTACGTCCCTTTACGATCTGAGTTCAAATCCCGCCGAGGTTGACTTTGCCTTTCATCCTCACGGGGTCGATAAAATAAAGTACCAGTAATGCACTGGGTTTTTGCTGGCCTTGTGCCAAAATTAGAAACAATTATTTTATCGACCCCTGTCTGATGAAAGGCAAAGTTGACCTCAGAGAAATTTGGAATTAGAGACGGCAGAACCGGAACGAATACGGCAAAGCATTATACCCGACATTCTAACGCAACGTTTCGCAACCGGTGTTCTCCGGAACCCAGGCTTCCAATAGCGGTCGCATGAAGTCGTTAGTGATCCCGCTAGAGGTCACTAAGGGTTCCGCAAGAGGTCGTTAGGGGTCCCGCGAGAGATTATTAGGGGTTCTACAAGAAACAGTGATAAATAATCTATTGCATTTTTGTGCAAATAGCTGGCTTCTTTAGTGAGAAATTTGTGCCTGGCTTTTATTCATAATTTCCTCAATGTTTGGTCGAATATGAGTCAGATACAACCTCATTACTTCTTCCGTTGTACGTAATTGCATTTTCTTAGTGTGCCGTTCAAAATTTCGCGGCAGACTTTGGAAGATCTCGCGGCACACTGGTTGAGAATCACTGCTCTAGAGCACAGGTTATCAACCCATTTAGGCCAAACGCCCCATTTTGTCCCTCAAAATCACGAAACGCCCCCCCCCCTCTATTTTTCCATTTTTCAATATACTATTGATTTTTATATCAGTAGATTACTAAAAAATTGATTAACAATATTCCAAAGATGTGTGTATTATCTGATTATGTGTTGTATGTGGTCCTAGATGTGTGTGCTACTCGCTTCTGTTTTTTCTTTTTTTTTTTTCATTTGTAATATTATTTATACAATAGGGAATAAAATAGATCTACATAGTGTTAACTCGTTGCGGTTGAGTCAATAATTTCAGACATGAAATACATTGTTAACGGTGAAGGAAAGATAAGATCTAACTGGCTGCGCTCAAAGTGTCTTTGACCCAGTTGACTGTGGGTTTTTCCATTTTTAGGATCTCAATTACCGGTTAACGCCCCCTAACCCCCTCCCCAGCTCCAAACGCCCACCCTGGAGTTCCGAAATGCCCCCCGGGAGTGCATATGCCCCCCGTTGAGAACCTTTGCTCTAGAGCAACAAGACTCACTATTTAGCTTTAATAAAATGAATATTAAAACTCTATTTCGGTATTGAGTGCTTTTTTCACTCAGCCGTCAACCACATACAGATATATATATATATATATATATATATATATATATATATATATATATATATATCTAAGGCGGGTAAAATTCCCGAGATCCATGGACGAGTTCTCTCCAGCGGTCTCTGTCCCTCATTATCGCTGCTATATCCTGCATCTCCAACAGACCAGTGTCTGTCCTTAGGGCATCAACATATGTTAACCTTGGTCTTCCTCTTCTAGTGTGTCCATGTAGGGGCTCCCAAAGCAGCTTGAGATCGGTGTGGAAGTCGGACCTTCGTAGAGACCTGAAAATCCGCCTCTTCATTGCTGTAGTGGAGTCTGTGCTGCTGTATGGGTCTGAGACTTGGACACTGACCAAAAGACTCACTCAGATGGTGGATGGGTGCTACACGAGAATGCTGAGGATGGCTCTGAACATTAATCAGTATACACTGAGGATGAAAAACTCAGAGCTGTATGGGAGCATCCCAAAAGTCAGCTCAAAAGTGACACAGAGGAGACTGAGGTTGGCTGGACATGCTCACCGACATCCAGAGTTGATATATATATATATATATATATATATACACAGTTGTCCCCCGGTATTCCTGGGGGTCACGTTCTTAGAGCACCCGCGAATATTGGACGTGGTCCATAAAAATGCCTAGCGTTAAAAAATATATATTGCCATGAAAAAAAGCATAAAAAAAATCGCGGAAGATATTTACGATTCCGCGAATATGCAGTGGTTTCCACGAACAATTATTAGTTATGTTCTAGGGCAGTGGATTGGCAGTATCAGCAGAGGGTCGGGTCGGACGCCATGCTTTCTAGTATAGAGTTACGTCCCTTTACGGACTGAGTTCAAATCCCTCCAAGGTTAACTTTGCCTTTCATCCTTACGGGATCGATAAAATAAAGTACCAGTACTGGGTAATTGCTGTCCTTGTGCCAAAAGTAGAAACAATTATTAGTTATGTTCTAAGGAAAGTTCAGCGAATAACCGGGACCGCGAATGTCTGGGATACACTGTATATTCATTTGATTAAGAACTCTTGTTTGATGACCCTGTGATAAACAGGCGAAACTCTAGAGTAACAAGACTCACTATTTAGCTTTAATAAAATGAATATTAAAACTCTACTTCGGTATTGAGTACTCTTTTCTTTCAGCCGTCAACCACACACACACATATATATATATATATGACGTAGAACACGGGAAGGTAATACTGTATCTGTAGTGGTAGAGCACTCAGTCCGTGGGACGAGTTTGGTAAAAGTAGTAACACAACAGTCAGTTCACCACACCGAGAACTATTCTCAGTATGGTGAACTAACTGTTGTGTTACTACTATATATATATATATAATATAATGAAATGACAGGAGGCTGGATTTGTGTAAATCCTTGAAAGGTTTATTATACTATGATCATTTCAATGACCGGGTTCCGTATGAATCCAGTGATATCATCAGGTATTCGAAATATAATACGTGAATGTAATAGATAAAATCCATGTGGCTGAAAATCGAGGACCCGAGGGCGACCGCTATTCTGTTCCTTCAACCTCAGCCGGTCGCCCTGGATTATCACCGGATTCATACGGAACCCGGTCATTGAAATGATCATAGTATAATAAACCTTTCAAGGATTTACACAAATCCAGCCTCCTGTCATTTCATTATAATATTTAACTCCGTAATAGCACCACCAACTACAAAAACAAAGACGGTTGAACTGCTTTACGTTGAGTACTCTTTATATTATTGCATTACGATTGACCATACGGAATAGACCAGCTCTATACAGTGGTGAACCTCAAACCTGAATAAATATATATATATATATATATATATATATATATATATATATATACCCCCGTCATTTGCGGTCGTAGTTATTCGCGGATTTTTACTTAGAACATAACTAACAATTGTTTGTGGAAAACACCGCATATTCGCGGGTGCTATACAGTAAACTAAAAGACAACAGCAACTTGTTTGCCGAAGTATTTTTTTGTTTCTTTTATAGACTTTAATGAATGAAATTGTCTGCTTTCAACACGCACGTAGTAGAGCAGGTAAATGATATATAATGGTGATAATGTGCGGCAGATTGTACCACCCGTTGATTGTTCACAACTAACTTAATTGAGCAAACTATTATTTCTACCCGAGTCCTTATTGGCTATTTCACGTGCAGCATTCTCGTCTTTAATTGGTCAGATTTAAAAAAAAGGAAAAAACTCATGAACACTTTATTTTCTCTTTCGTTTTCTTAACATTTTATCTTATCTATCTGTCTGTCTTTCTATATCTCTCTCTCTCTGTATCTATCTATCTGTCTGTCTGTCTATATATCTATCTACCTCTGTATCTATCTATATATATCTGTCTGTCTGTCTATATATATTTATCTGTATATCTATCTATCCATATATATATCTGTTTTTCTCCATATCTATCTATCTGTCTGTCTATCTATTTGTGCATCTATCTATCTATCCATCTGTCTATAAATACATATGTAATATATATATATATTATATATATATATCATTCAATTTAGGAAAGTTGGGTGATCAGATAATCCACTGATGTACGCACGTGCATATGAGTACGTGTATAAGTGTGGGTTATACAACGAAACACGAGACCTCTTAAGTAACTTTTAAAGTGTTTTCAGTTTCAAAAATAAAACATCTATATAACATACATACAGAATGTGTGCAGATATGTAAGTGTGGATATATATATATATATATATATATATATATATATAAGAGAGAGAGAGAGTAACGATGGAATCGATATTATCGACTAAACCCCCAATGACGTGCACCAGCATGGGCGTTGTAAATAAATAAATAAATAAATATATATATATATATATATATATACACTGCGGTTATGTGTGTGTATATATATATGCGTGTGTGTGTGTATGTATGTATGTATATATATATATGTGTGTGTGTGTGTATACATATACACGTGCGTATATATATAGAGGCTGTAAAACAATGTTCGCACCCGTAGTGTCTTCCTCTGTAACTGCCCCACCTCCTCCTCACTAGTAGTTTTACCGCCTTCTCCGATTCTACCACCTCTACTACTACAAATATTACCACCGCCACCACCACCTCTACCAGTACTAATACCACCACTACTACGACAACCATTACAACTACTACTACTACCATCACTACTACTACTAACACCATCACTACTACTACTACCACTATTACCACCATCACTACAACTACTACTACCACCATTACTAACACCACCACCACCACCACTACTATTACTACTATCATCACTACTATTACCACCGTCACTACTACTACTACTACTACTACTACCACCACTACCATCACTACCACCACCATCACCACTACTATCCCCACCTTTACCACTACTACTACTACCACCATCACTACAACTACTTCCACTACCACTAATACCACTATTACCACCATTACTAACATCACCACCACCACCACCACCACTACTACTACTATCATCACTACTATTACCACCATCACTACTACTACTACTACTACTACCACCACTACCATCACTACCACCACCATCACCACTACTACCCCCACCTTTACGACTACTACTACTACCACCGTCATTACTACTATTACTACTACCACCACCACCACCACCACTATTACTACTACCACCACCATTACTACTACCATCACTACTACTACTACCACCACTACTACAG
>OZ024760.1:7022858-7025358 GCA_964016885.1 Eledone cirrhosa
TTGATGCCCTTCCTTACGCCAACCTCATTTACAGTGAAAAAAAATCACCTCCAGGTCAAACCAACCACCCAAGCCCCTCTCCATCGGACGGTCAGACAGTTAGACATGAATGGAAGGCATGACTCTCCATTCATGACTCTCCATTCATGACTCTCCATTCATGACTCTCCATTCATGACACTCCATTCATGACACTCCATTCATGACACTCCATTCATGACACTCCATTCATGACATGACACTCCAGTCATGAGACTACAGTCATGACATGATACTGCAGCCACGACACTCCGGCCACGACACTCCGGCTATGACATGACACTCCAACCATGACACTCCAATCATGACATTCCAACCATGACAATCCAGTGTTACAACATTATTTATGTGTTCTCGTATCCTGCCCTACCTCCTAATATTAAAAAAGGCCCTCTAGGTCGGACACCCGAGACCATCTGACAGACAGGCAGGTAGATACAGACATATAATGAAAGGCATGACAATCCAGCCATGACAATCCAGTCTGACATTGTGTATTTAACATGTTCTTTCTTTCACCTCACCCTCTTGTATATATTAAAAAACCCTCTAGGTCAAACCAAGCAAGCCCTTCTCCATTGGACAGACACAGGTAGACAGACTAACAGAAAGGGCCAGCCCTTCCTTTTCATCCGACCCCCTATATATATTTAAAGGGCAGTATTTGGCTGTTGTTTCTAGCATGCCTATCCATAAAGGGCCAGCCCTTTCATCCTACCCTCTATATTTAAAGGGCAGTTTTGCTGTTCTTTCTAGCATGTCTAGGGCCAGCCCTTCCCTTTCATCCAACTCTCTATACATAAAGGACATTATTTGGCTGTTCTTTCTAGCATGTCTATCATTAAAGGGCCAGCCCTTTCTCTCGCTCGAAATTTCTCTAGCAGCATGGTAGCGAGAGATTTCTTTTTGTTCACCACTTGCTAACTTAAACTGATTGTTGGGGTTGTATTAGTTAATTAACCAGCCAGTTAGTTTAGTTATTCACCTCGTTATAATGACATAAAATGTAACTTATTTATAATCTAGGTATTAATATATATATAGATATATGGTTTGGTTTTCAGTCGTATTTTTTCCTCAGTTATCCTGTTTCAAAATATATTGTCGTCGGTTTGATTGTTAAATAAATGTTTCTTTCCTTTCTCACCGAATATATATATATATATATATATATATATATATATGTCTCAACATTGACATGTACAGGTACTTAAGTTTCGTTGGGTTATGCACCCCAACTCATTCAGCCTGTTATATATATATATATATATATATGTATATACATGTTTACATGCCAACACAAGAGCAAAAATGAAGGGTGCATTCTACTGACATGGCGTTAAAAATGAGGCTTGTTTGCATAATTGCAAACGAATCGAATATTATTAATATTCGAAAAACTCAGATTACATTTATTGTATTCAGCCATGTAGAGCGAAATTTTTAAAATTATTTTTTATATACATGTATGTATATGTGTGTGTGTATGTTTGTAATGGGGCGATTTTTTAAATAATTTTCTGATAGAGTGGCGAGAATCGTTTATCGTATCGGACACACACCACACCACAACCACCACTAAATGTTAAATAAATGTTTCCTTTCCTCACCAAATATGTGTGTATGTATGAATGTAATATATATATATATATATATATATATATATATATATATATATATATATATATATATATATAATGTGTGTGTTTAACAGGACGATTGTGTACATATATTTCTGATATCAACACCGCATCACAGCACCAACATAACAACCACGTCCCAACCGGCATCGTTTCTCTGAACGATGATGTTATTACTATTTTCATACCACACAATATACCATACCATACCACGATATATAATTGTTTCTATTTTAGGCATAAGGCCAGCAATTAACCAGTGCATTACTGGTACTTTATTTTATCGATAACATATATTATATAATATTGTATATATATATTTTATATATAACTACATTATATCAGTCTTATTAAACTACTACTACTAGTAGTAGTAGTTTTTGTTATACCTATACGAGGGCCCGCCTTGTTTTTGTTTTTTCAGGGGCCTAGGTCAACTATTTAGTATTATATACAAGTAGAAGGGATATTTAATTTGTTGGAAATCCAACAAATATAAATGTTTAACACACATAGTACTATATCGTATATACACGTATTACTATATCGTGTGTATATATATATATATATATATATATATAACGAAGGAAGTGTGGTAAGGAACCAGATGGACCATAACGCACCAGAGTACTCAATACTTAGGGTAGTAGAGTGGATAATAGGAAAATGTTTAACCCCGACGAAACGGCTTGAGCTCTGCCGTCGGGGTTAAACATTTTCCTATATATATATATATATATATATGTATATATATATATATGTATGTCAGACATTAATTGTATGTCAGACATCAATTTATTTTATCTGATGAGGATGTACTG
>OZ024760.1:7037858-7041413 GCA_964016885.1 Eledone cirrhosa
TCCATTCCTCTATCTGTCTTTGTCATCATTCCAAGTATCTGCTTTATCTATCACCCCCCCCCCCCCTCCCTCTCTCCATTGGAATTAGATAGAAAGTGTGACAAACTCACGTTCTTGGGGTTGTATATAACTTTTAATGGAAATATACTTTACATATATAATATATATATATATATATATATATTACTGGACTGACATGAAAACTACCAGGAATGCAAATGTGTTGCATTTCACTAAATGTTAGATTAAAAAAAAGTCTTCATAATTTGTTTTTAAAATGCCTCTTATGTATACTGTGCAGTGTATGTATGTGTTCGTGTGTATATATACACGTGTATGTATGTATATTTATGTGCATATGTATGTATATACATATTTGTGTATGTATATATATATATTTATACACGTGTGTGTGTATGTATGCTGTGTGATATGTGGTTTGTCTGTTTGCCATGAAAGTGATATCGGCGTTTTCATTGTGTGTGTGTGTGTAGTATGTGGTGTGTGTGTCTGTGATGTGATATGTATATATATGTGTGCGTATGTGATATATAAATTGTTGGGCTGGGTTGCAGTGCAGCTTGTCTGGCATGTTAAGGATGAAAAGACTAATACCAAATGTGGGTCAAAAGTACTTGGACATTCCCCGTTAGCACCAATTACTGCTCGGCACTGCTGGGGGAGCGATAACGTCGGAATGATCCGAAATAGCTGTGATCCCCAGCCGACAGCTGATGAAAGAGATGTTTCGCAGTGCCAAGCCAGCTAGCTAACTAGCTGTATGTATGTAAATTATCGTAATGCATCCATAGATGCTAACGGAATTACAATATAGAAGACTTCAGACATGTTTAAAGTCAGAATAAATCTGAATGTCGTCGGTGTGTGAAATCTAAATGGGAAATGATTGACAGTTTCGCACATGATAGGGCACATACACAATTGGCATTCGAACATACAGACGTTCAACGTTGGACACCACAAAGACACATTCATTTATTTCCTTACACGCACACGCACACACACACGCATCAAGCATACATACATATGACGTTAGGCAATGCAAACACATACATTGACTTTCTGAGACACACACACACACGAATGACGTTAGACCGCAAAGACACACACATTAACTTACTTCCTTACACACACACACCAGGCGTGTATGCATGCATACATACATACACGAATGACGTTAGACCCTGCACACCCTTCCTCACACACGCCTACAAACACGGATATTTATGGTGTTATGGTCATATGTGAACGATGCGTGAAATATGTATGAAATTGCCATATAATGTGTGCAATTGTAAATCGTTATCGTTTTACACCACCGCACGTTGACATTACATACGTTCATTAATAACCGCCGAGGTTGACTTTGCCTTTCATCCTTACGGGGTCGATAAAATAAAGTACCAGTAATATACTGGTGTAATTGCTGGCTTTGTGCCAAAAGTAGAAACGATTAATAACTGTTACACCTTGGCTCTCGACTTTCTGAGTTCAGATCCTGCTGAGGTCAACTTTGCCTTTCATTTCTTCCGAGGATGGTAAAATAAAGTAGCAGCCATGAAGTGGGGACTGATAATTTAATCAACTTTGTCCTGCTTCCCCACCTCTGCCTACCCCACCGCAAATTTGCTGGCCTTGTACCTAAATTAAAAGAACCCAACCCGCACTGTGAAGTGGTCGTGTAGCTGTCACGACAAAAAGCACCCAACCTGCGCCGTAAAGTGGTCATTTTGGTACAATGACAAAAAGCACCCAGTACACACTGTAAATGTGGTTGGCGTTAGTAAGGGCATCTAGCTGTACAAACCAAGCCAGAAACAGTTCCGTATGAGCAAGACAGTCATTTGATCTGGCTTGTCTCACTATGGGACAACTCGTCTAACCCATGCTAGCATGGAAAAATGGATGTTAAATGGTGGTGATGATGATGGTGAAATCCCTCCGAATTCTTGGTTATTTTGAAAATTAATTGAAACACATGGCAGTGTCTATTGTTGAAAATATGGTAATGCAAGGATTTAATCTAACAAGACACATCAATTAAGGGAGATAACTCTAATTCAGGTCAGTTAATAGGCATTTTTTGGACAATTACAGATTATCATGGTTTGAAAAACTCCATTTTGCCTATAAGTTCCATATTTCAGTGTGGTTTCTAAGACTGGATGGATGCCTTTCCATAGACACCATCCATTTTACAGAGTGTACTGAGTGCATTTTATTGACACCAGTTTACAGTCTATTGGGTGCATTTTATTGCAGTGCTGACATTTAACAGTGTACTGGGTGCATTTTATTGTAGCACTGTCATTACCATATTACACAGTGTACTGGTGCTGCCAATTTTCAGAATGTACTTGGTGCATTTTATAATTGCAGCATCACTACCACTTTACTAAGTTTATTGGGTGCATTTTATTGCAGTACTGGTACTACCGCTTTACAGAGTGTATTGGGTGCATTTTATTGCAGTACTGGTACTACCGCTTTACAGAGTGTATTGGGTGCATTTTATTGCAGCACTGGTACTACCGCTTTACAGAGTGTATTGGGTGCATTATATTGTAAGCCCACAGTTGCCACAAATAACCCCCAACTTATCCATCCATCCATCCATACATGGTTATGCAGGGCATTGGTAAATGACTCGAGAGGAATGTCCCAAGCTTTGATATAACATTGGAGATAGCTTGAAAAAAAAAACTGATCAAATGCTAATGTCAGCTTTTATGGACACTGCAATTAGTTTGCAGCTATCACAGGTCATTCAATATGGCCGACGACTGCTGTATGTATGTCTGTGTGTCTGTCTGTATGTCTGTGTGTCTGTCTGTATGTGTTATTCTCCACTGGACTGGAGAAAAATAATTACTATAAACTGATAAAAGAAAACTATTGATTTGGTATATACACGTGTGTGTGTGTGTGTATATATATATGCATGTATGTGTATATATATGTGCATATATATATATGTGCATATATATGTATGTGCACACGAGTATATGTATGTACATATATATATATATGTACATATATATATTTATATATATATATGAGTATATGTATGTATGTATGTATATATATATGTATATGTATGTATATATATATGTATATGAGTATATGTATGTACATATATATATATGAGTATATGTATGTACATATATATATATGAGTATATGTATGTACATATATATATATGAGTATATGTATGTACATATATATATATGAGTATATGTATGTACATATATATATATATGAGTATATGTATGTACATATATATATATATGAGTATATGTATGTATATATATATATATGAGTATATGTATGTACATATATATACATGAGTATATGTATGTACATATATATAAATGAGTATATGTACATATATATACATGAGTATATATATATGTATGTACATACATATACTCATGTATATATATATATGTACATACATATACTCTGTATATATATATGGGTATGTATATATATATGGGTATGTATATATATATGGGTATGTATATATATATGGGT
>OZ024760.1:7041613-7046613 GCA_964016885.1 Eledone cirrhosa
ACCAATTTATCTGTCTGTCACATATATATATATATATATATATATATATATATATGTATGTAGGAGGTAAGTTTTATTGTAGTACAATAAAACTGCACTATCCACAAGTGTTTTTTAACCTTCATATCATGTGTTCCTATTTTATCCGATGAAAACACAAATGTTATTGTTGCATGATGATATTTGTTTTTGAAATGCGCATAATAAAATACATGGAACTCTTTTAACCATCTTTTGATCTTATATATATATATATATATATATATATATATATATATATATATATATACACACACACATACACCTGTGTGTGCGTGTGTGCATATCTGACTTTCTGTCAGTTTATTTAACTATCTGTCCATCCATCTCTCTATCTATGAAGTCTGTTTATCTATCTATCTCTCCCACATTCTATACATCCATTTAGCCACATGTTGGTGGCATGAGTGAAAGCTAATTTACTGAGCTTTACTTAGCCTAGCAACATCTTTCTGTAATAAATAAAAAATGTATTTCCTTATGCTTAATTCATTTTCTTTTATAATTGACACAAGCCACCACTAACACCACCATCACCACTATCACCACCATCACCACCTATCCATCTATCTATCTATCTTTTTATCTTTTTTCAAATACCACTTTGGAAGAAGAATCAGGATGGAGAGAGGTGCTGTACCCCAGCAAGTTTTATGAAAGGTGGGTGAAAGTGGCGAGAATGGCCCGAGTGAATGGGCCTTCTCTCTATACCAGCCTGTAGGTTGAGGAAAAGGAGGAGTAGAGGAAAGGAGTACAAACTCTTCGTACTCCTGGAGATGAGGGTTGCACATTTTTTCGGGGGTATGTGTTACCCATATGAATTGTCTCCCCCTATTGGGGAAAATCGACTAATGTTTTTAAATTGCATTTGTGATAACATTTTACACGTTTCTATTGTATGTAAACTTCCCCCTTTGTATTTGTCCCCTTCTTTTGTGCCCCTGTGGCTAATAAAGAACATATCTATCTATCTTTTTATCTATCTGCCGGTCTGTCTGTCTGTCTATCTATCCATTCATTCATCCATTCATCTATCTATCTATCTATCTATCGAGCCAGCCAACTATCTATCCATATATGTCTAATTCATCCATCTATCTAACTACCTCTATCCATTTCTCTGGCCATAGTCTGGTCTACTTCTTCCGACATCACTTCGGAAGAAGGATAAGAATGGTGAGAGAGGTGCTTGGTCACAGCCAGTTTTATGAAAGGTGGGTGATAGTGGCGAGAATGGCTCGTGTAAATGGGCCTTCTCTCTATACCATCCTGTAGGTAAAGAAGTGAAGGAGAGGGGAGCACCTTCTCCATGTGCTCCCCGGGCAAAGGATTGCACACTTTTTCGGGGGTGTGTGCAACCCCCGTCACGTCCCCTCCCTCTTGAGGTTGTTTTCGATTATTTTCATTTTATACCCTTTTTACTCGATTGTATGTAAACTCCCCCTTTGTATTTGTCCCTTCTTTTTATGCCTTTATGGTAAATAAAGAAATATATCTCTATCCATTCCTCTATCTGTCTTTGTCATCATTCCAAGTATCTGCTTTATCTATCACCCCCCCCCCCCCCCCTCCCTCTCTCCATTGGAATTAGATAGAAAGTGTGACAAACTCACGTTCTTGGGGTTGTATATAACTTTTAATGGAAATATACTTTACATATATAATATATATATATATATATATATATTACTGGACTGACATGAAAACTACCAGGAATGCAAATGTGTTGCATTTCACTAAATGTTAGATTAAAAAAAAGTCTTCATAATTTGTTTTTAAAATGCCTCTTATGTATACTGTGCAGTGTATGTATGTGTTCGTGTGTATATATACACGTGTATGTATGTATATTTATGTGCATATGTATGTATATACATATTTGTGTATGTATATATATATATTTATACACGTGTGTGTGTATGTATGCTGTGTGATATGTGGTTTGTCTGTTTGCCATGAAAGTGATATCGGCGTTTTCATTGTGTGTGTAGTATGTGGTGTGTGTGTTTGTGATGTGATATGTATATATATGTGTGCGTATGTGATATATAAATTGTTGGGCTGGGTTGCAGTGCAGCTTGTCTGGCATGTTAAGGATGAAAAGACTAATACCAAATGTGGGTCAAAAGTACTTGGGCATTCCCCGTTAGCACCAATTACTGCTCGGCACTGCTGGGGGAGCGATAACGTCGGAATGATCCGAAATAGCTGTGATCCCAGCCGACAGCTGATGAAAGAGATGTTTCGCAGTGCCAAGCCAGCTAGCTAACTAGCTGTTATGTATGTAAATTATCGTAATGCATCCATAGATGCTAACGGAATTACAATATAGAAGACTTCAGACATGTTTAAAGTCAGAATAAATCTGAATGTCGTCGGTGTGTGATATCTAAATGGGAAATGATTGACAGTTTCGCACATGATAGGGCACATACACAATTGGCATACGAACATACAGACGTTCAACGTTGGACACCACAAAGACACATTCATTTATTTCCTTACACGCACACGCATCAAGCATACATACATATGACGTTAGGCAATGCAAACACATACATTGACTTTCTGAGACACACACACACACGAATGACGTTAGACCGCAAAGACACACACATTAACTTACTTCCTTACACACACACACCAGGCGTGTATGTATGCATGCATACATACATACACGAATGACGTTAGACACTGCACACCCTTCCTCACACACGCCTACAAACACGGATATTTATGGTGTTATGGTCATATGTGAACGATGCGTGAAATATGTATGAAATTGCCATATAATGTGTGCAATTGTAAATCGTTATCGTTTTACACCACCGCACGTTGACATTACATACTTTCATTAATAACCGCCGAGGTTGACTTTGCCTTTCATCCTTACGGGGTCTATAAAATAAAGTACCAGTAATACACTGGGTAATTGCTGGCCTTGTGCCAAAAGTAGAAACGATTAATAACTGTTACACCTTGGCTCTCGACTTTCTGAGTTCAGATCCTGCTGAGGTCAACTTTGCCTTTCATTTCTTCCGAGGATGGTAAAATAAAGTAGCAGCCATGAAGTGGGGACTGATAATTTAATCAACTTTGTCCTGCTTCCCCACCTCTGCCTACCCCACCGCAAATTTGCTGGCCTTGTACCTAAATTAAAAGAACCCCACCCGCACTGTGAAGTGGTCGTGTAGCTGTCACGACAAAAAGCACCCAACCTGCGCCGTAAAGTGGTCATTTTGGTACAATGACAAAAAGCACCCAGTACACACTGTAAATGTGGTTGGCGTTAGTAAGGGCATCTAGCTGTACAAACCAAGCCAGAAACAGTTCCGTATGAGCAAGACACAGTCATTTGATCTGGCTTGTCTCACTATGGGACAACTCGTCTAACCCATGCTAGCATGGAAAAATGGATGTTAAATGGTGGTGATGATGATGATGATGGTGAAATCCCTCCGAATTCTTGGTTATTTTGAAAATTAATTGAAACACATGGCAGTGTCTATTGTTGAAAATATGGTAATGCAAGGATTAAATCTAACAAGACACATCAATTAAGGGAGATAACTCTAATTCAGGTCAGTTAATAGGCATTTTTTGGACAATTACAGATTATCATGGTTTGCAAAACTCCATTTTGCCTATAAGTTCCATATTTCAGTGTGGTTTCTAAGACTGGATGGATGCCTTTCCATAGACACCATCCATTTTACAGAGTGTACTGAGTGCATTTTATTGACACCAGTTTACAGTCTATTGGGTGCATTTTATTGCAGTGCTGACATTTAACAGTGTACTGGGTGCATTTTATTGTAGCACTGTCATTACCATATTACAGTGTACTGGTGCTGCCAATTTTCAGAATGTACTTGGTGCATTTTATAATTGCAGCATCACTACCACTTTACTAAGTTTATTGGGTGCATTTTATTGCAGTACTGGTACTACCGCTTTACAGAGTGTATTGGGTGCATTTTATTGCAGTACTGGTACTACCGCTTTACAGAGTGTATTGGGTGCATTTTATTGCAGCACTGGTACTACCGCTTTACAGAGTGTATTGGGTGCATTATATTGTAAGCCCACAGTTGCCACAAATAACCCCCAACTTATCCATCCATCCATCCATACATGGTTATGCAGGGCATTGGTAAATGACTCGAGAGGAATGTCCCAAGCTTTGATATAACATTGGAGATAGCTTGAAAAAAAAAAACTGATCAAATGCTAATGTCAGCTTTTATGGACACTGCAATTAGTTTGCAGCTATCACAGGTCATTCAATATGGCCGACGACTGCTGTATGTATGTCTGTGTGTCGGTCTGTATGTCTGTGTGTCTGTCTGTATGTCTGTGTGTCTGTCTGTATGTGTTATTCTCCACTGGACTGGAGAAAAATAATTACTATAAACTGATAAAAGAAAACTATTGATTTGGTATATACACGTGTGTGTGTGTGTGTGTGTGTGTGTGTATATATATATGCATGTATGTGTATATATATGTGCATATATATGTATGTGCACACATGAGTATATGTATGTACATATATATATATGTATGTATATATATATATATATATATATATATGTTTGTATATATATATATATATATATATACAATGTTTGTATATATATATATATATATATATATATGTTTGTATATATATATATATATATATATATATATATGTTTGTATATATATATATATATATATGTATATATATATATATATATATATATATATATATATATGTTTGTATATATATATATATATATATATGTTTGTATATATATATATGTTTGTATATATATATATATATATGTTTGTATATATATATATATATATATATATATATATGTTTGTATATATATATATATATATATATATGTTTGTATATATATATATATATATATATATGTTTGTACATATATATATATATATATATGTTTGTATA
>OZ024760.1:7051613-7074113 GCA_964016885.1 Eledone cirrhosa
ATGTGTGTGTACGTATATATATATATATATATATATGTATGTGTACGTATATATATATATATATATATATGTATGTGTACGTATATATATATATATATATATATATATATGTATGTGTACGTATATATATATATATATATATATATATATGTATGTGTACGTATATATATATATATATATATATGTGTGTGTACGTATATATATATATATATATATATATATATATATATATGTATGTGTACGTATATATATATATATATATATATATATATATGTATGTGTACGTATATATATATATATATGTATGTGTACGTATATATATATATATATATATATGTATGTGTACGTATATATATATATATATATATATATGTATGTGTACGTATATATATATATATATATATATATGTATGTGTACGTATATATACATATATATATATATATATATGTGTACGTATATATACATATATATATATATATGTATGTGTACGTATATATATATATATATATGTATGTGTACGTATATATATATATATATATATATATATATGTATGTGTACGTATATATATATATATATATATATATATATATATGTATGTGTACGTATATATATATATATATATATATATATATGTATGTGTACGTATATATATATATATATATATATATGTATGTGTACGTATATATATATATATATATATATATATGTATGTGTACGTATATATATATATATATATATGTATGTGTACGTATATATATATATATATATATGTATGTGTACGTATATATATATATATATATATATGTATGTGTACGTATATATATATATATATATATATGTATGTGTACGTATATATATATATATATATATATGTATGTGTACGTATATATATATATATATATATATATATGTATGTGTACGTATATATATATATATATATATATGTATGTGTACGTATATATATATATATATATATATGTATGTGTACGTATATATATATATATATATATATGTGTGTGTGTGTACGTATATATATATATATATATATATATATATATATATATATATATATATATGCGTGTACGTATATATATATATATATATATATATATATATATGCGTGTACGTATATATATATGTGTGTATGTATGTATGTTTATATATATAAATAAATAACGAGTCTGATAATTAGCTATCGCCTAGAGTCGCCGATTTCCAATAATTTTACAAAAATCGTTATGTTGCAAATAGGAATCTGCAGACACAATAGTGAATAAGGTGTGTGTAGTTCCTTTTCCAAATCAGTAAACGTTATATAATTTAATTGGAATAAATATTTTGTTATAAATAAAACTGCAATATCGGGTGAATGGTGGGATGATAAAAAAGAACTTAAAGATATTTAAAATACTCTCAATGGTGGATTTTATTAAACATTCAGAGAGAGTGAGAAAAATGTATGAATGCCTGTAAATGCTATGATGTCTGCCGCATTAGGATGGCTGTCGATTGTCAGAACTGGTGGAGCGTCGGGGTGAAATGATATCGTGGTGTCATTTGTTGCGGCTCTGAACGTTCTGAGTTCAAATTCCGCCGAGGGGTCAACAAATTCCGCCGAGGGGTCAACTTTGCCCTTCATCTCATTTTCCCCCTAGGTGATGAAAAGGGTCAATTTTTTTTTATAAACGCCTTTTTCTCCCAAATTTGATGGCCTGGTGCGTAAAGTAGAAAGAAATCAGTGTTAACGTCTGACGGAATTTTGTAAAATGTTTGAGGAAGGACAAATAAATAAAATAAGACTTGTTGAATTTATTTGATAATGTCCTCCTTCCGTCCTGTCTCTCCGTCCGTACAGTCTAACGTTATTTTCGCTCTGTAAATACAAATTAGATTTAATTAGCCATTTAAGATTTCATTTTAAAAGAAGAATCATTAAAAATTTTATTTCTTTTTTTAAAATTATTAATTAAGTCATTTAAGAATGTTTTTTTTTTTAAATTTTTCCTGAAATTATTTTAAAAGATGTAATTAGAAAATATAAAGACATCCGTTTTCTAAATATCCGGACGATACAATGTAATGTTTTTGTTGTTTTTTTATCATTATTATTAAATCCCGCTGAGGTTAACTTTGCCTTTCATCCTTACGAGGTCGATAAAATAAAGTACCAGTAATACACTGGGATAATTGCTTGCCTTGTGCCAATAGTAGAAACAATTATTATTAAATTATTGGTAGTTTAATAAATTTATAAATATAATTTTATGAATATAGTTAATATTAATAGGCATTTTTTAAAACTTTTAGAATAAAAATATTAATAATAATTCTCAAAAATAAAAATTAGAAAATCTGATGGTTGAAAAAACAAAAAAATCCATTTTTTTTTTTCTTATATATCCGGACAATACAACTTAATGTTTCTTTGTTCAAATGATTAGTAGTTTAATAAAATTATAAATATAATTTAATATTGATAGGCAGTTTTATAAAAAAAAAAAAAAAATTATATTTCTCTAAAGAAACCCAAATCCATTTTCTAAAGAAACCAGAAGGCGAGATGAAGAAAAGCTGATGTTGAGAGTTAATAGTTAAGAAATGTGGATGCTAAGTAATGTATAGATCTATTTTTATACTAAACACGCCACTGTCGGCCACAAATAACTTTTTTAAACTCTCGTCGCCGTCTGCCATATAAACGTTCCATTGTATTTCTCTGTCTGTATGAATGCTACCATTTTCATAGCAGCATGTATGTATGTCTGTGTGTGTATGTATATATATATATATATATATATATATATATATATATATATATATGTATGTATATATTGTGTATTATGCAACTATATGTGCATATATGTATGTGTGTGTGTAGATGGATATGTATGTGTGCGTATATATATATATGTATACACACACATGTGTATGTATATGTGTGTGTATGTATATATATATGTGTGTGTATATAAGTGTGTATGTGTATATGCATATGTGTGTATATTTATGTATCTATATATGTATACATCTGTATGAATGCTACCATTTTCATAGCAACATGTATGTATGTGTATGTGTGTGTGTGTGTGTGTGTGTGTGTGTATATATATATATATATATATATATATATATATATATATATATATTATAACGGGGATGTGTGGACCACACTGTGGTCTGTCGGTTGTTGCGAAGCAAATAAAAGTGCTCAACGACCTGTATAAATGGTGCAAGCTGGAGCATTATATATAAGATCTGAGGCCATATTCAGTTGGTTCAGGTTTATTTAAATTCCGTTATATATATATATATATATATATATATATATTATGCCGTCTGAAGAACTCAGGCTATCATAACTGGTACCCTGAGTTCTTCAGACGGGATAACCTATAAAAAAAAAATTTAAGTTTGGAGAAATCCAATAACTTCTTTGAGAAAGATATTTTCTTCTTGATACAGAGGGCCGGTTAGACATACTGTGTTGATTCTTCGACGGCCCTCTTATCTTTGGCATAGCAGCCAGAATAAAACACACCCAGTACACTCTGCTAGTATATATGTAAGCAGGTTGCGAGTCTCCTGCAGCCCTTCTGAGAGGTCTGTAGCTCCAGTTATGTTTAGGTTAAGTATTGATATGATCTGATAGGACCACTCTTCTATCCCATACCAGTGTGGAAGAGAACCGGATGATGTTAATGATATTTTTACACATGGATAAACGGTAAAGACCCCCTTCGGTCACGAATGACCGTGGGATTTACACCTAGAAAGTTCACCCTCCGGGCAAGTTTGTTTGTGGAGGGCCAGTGGTCCCCCATGCATACCAGTCTCCCCTCTCCACACCACCGATGTTGTCCAAGGTAAAGAAAGACAATGACCGATAAAGCTTGGCACTAGTGACGCTGCAACTCATTTCTACAGCTGAGTGAACTTAACCCTTTAGCATTTAAACTGACTGTATGGGGCCAGAATTCTCTGTATGAGGCCTGCTGTTCAAACCGGCCTTAACTGGCCGCTTATATGGATGTTAAGGTATTGTTCTCAAAATAAATAACATCAAAATCTCATAGATTCGATATTATGTGAGATAATTATGTGAAGTAAAGTGCTTACCACAAAAATACAATAGTAAATATAGAATAATGTAAATGCTAAAGGGTTAAGCAACGTGAAATAAAGTGTCTTGCTTAAGAACACAACACAACACAACGCAAAGCCTGGTCCGATAATCATACTCACAACCTGGCGATTGTAAGCTCTAACCACTAAGCCATGTTCATTCACTATTTTACACATAGGTAGGTCATAATTGTATGTTTTGTATGTAGAAAATTTAATTCTCTTTGTTAGCTGTACTTAGCTAAGCTGGTATCAAATGGAGCATTGTCTTGGCTTTTGTTTCGTTAGGTTTTTATTTTGTTTTTGCTTTTGTTGTTTTTTTTTTTTTTTTTTTATTCCTACAGCTGAAAGTAGGGTCATGTTATTTGGTCAGTATGGTGCTTGCATTAAGAATGTGTGTGCGTGTATACATATATATATATATATATATATATATGTGTGTGTGTGTGTGTGTATATATGGGTATGTGTATATATATATAATATACATATATATATATGCGTGTGTGTATACACACACACACATACACATACATGTGTGTGTCCATGCATTTTTCCTTATATATATATATATATATATACATATACATACACACATATATGGTGTGCCTATATGTATGTATATATGTGTGTATATGCGTATATGTATATATACATACATGTGTATGTATATATATATATATATATATATATATAGATGATAGAAAAGCAAGATAATAAAATTGAAGACATTTTATAAATCTTACACATGTTTCGACAAGGAGATAAAAAAAAGAAAAGAAAATGAGGAAACATCTAGAGTTCGCTCATTGTGGAAATTTCCAGTGTTTTTGGCCCTCTTGCAGACCGCATGCCTGGTCGCTGTCGGGCCGGAGTTGGCTGCCTACAGGTGTGAGCCCTCTGGGGCAATGCATTCTCCATCCTGTCAGCGAGAACCCAGAGACGAAGGGCAAGTTAGTGGGTGGTGTGGAAGATGGTCGATTGGACGTTACTTTTACAACTAAGGTATATTTATCTTATATAGAGTTAGTTTTATCTTAAGAACAAGATCGGCTTATTATAAAAGCCCTACTTAGTAGAGAGGAACTTCTGAGACATATACAGATGTTTCTATATAATACCAGCAGTGGTACCCGGTGTTGCACGGGATAAGGTATTGTGAAATATATAACCGCCTTAGCTAAGCTTAGTATTGGCACCACCACGGCTGGCAAAGAAGTAAGGGTCTGGTGGTACGTACGTAAGCAACACTGTGGCTTAAAACGTGAGGAAGAAGTTGTGTGCACTTACCAACAGTTTGGGGAATGAGTGTGAGATTTGTTTTGAGCAAGGGTGGCAGAATAACTGGAGGCAGCAGACATAGACATATAAGGGTGCATTCTGGATGCAGAGCGAATTGTAGGATGTGACGTAATGCAGACAGCAAGACATACAGACAGAAAATCCTGCCAAGGTTAACTTTGCCTTTCATCCTTACGGGGTCGATAAAATAAAGTACCAGTAATGCACTGGGTAATTGCTGGCCTTGTGCCTAACGTAGAAACAATTATATATATGTATCTATCTAAAAGACATACAGACGTTATATGTATGTATCTATCTAAAAAGAGAAAGACTAAGAATTATAGAGAGAGATTGTTAAATCGCCTAATGTGGTCCTTAGGGCATTGAAATTTTGAAATTATTTTTGCTCAGAACACTACAGTGTAATACATAAATATTACGTGTGTAAAGTCGGTTGGGTGCTTCTCAAGTTTTAGGGATTCAAACTCACACACACACACACACACAGACAGACATCCTCAGTTTTATATATATAGATAATCTAAGCACTGTCTCAAGAAACTCACCTCTATGTCCCTAGTTTCACTCAATCCTGTATCATTCTGTATCCTGTAATTCATCATCGTCATCATTTAACCCTTTAGCATTTAAACTGACCATATCTGGCCAGAATTCTCTCACCTCCTGTTCAAACTGGCTGTAACTGGCCACTCATACTGATGTTAAGGTATTGTTCTCAAAATAATATCAAAATCTTATAGATTCGATATTATGCGAGATAATTATGCAAGGTAATGCCTCTACCACAAAAATACAATAGTAAATATAGAGTAATGTAAATGCTAATGGGTTAATGTTGGCTTTCTCTGCTAACAAGAGTTGGAGGGATGTACATAGACGAAGTCAGTGCTGAAGCGGGGGCTACTGACCTCCTACATTGGCCGATGAGGTCTGTATCCCTCTTATGTACTGTCATATCAAGTGCAGAGGAGAAGTGGCTTTTGACACAAACTGAAAGGTCCTCTCAAACTCCTTGATTGGCAAGCTTTCTATGACTGGATGCCCTTCATAACACGAACCACTTTACATCTTGTACTGGGTTGGGTGCTTTTATTATGTTGATCACCAGCTAGGGTGAAAGTCATGTCCTTGACACAACTAAAGGGTCCTTCCAACCTTTTGTAATCAGATATTGGCTTTATATGACAAATCATATTTCATTGTAAGTTTCATTTTTTGTTGATGTTGGCATAGTTCACTTCATCTGAATTTTTACTCTTATTATGGATGTTATATATATATATATATATATATATATATTGTGTGTGTGTGTGTATATATATTATTATTACTATATATATATATATATATATGTGTGTATATATATGTATGTGTGTGTTTGAGAGAATGAGGAGCACAACTGGGTAAAGAGGGCACACATTTTATTACTAAGCAAGGACACAAAATAACCAGGTACTAGCTCTGGATAAATGTGTGGTTTTTTAGGGAGATTTGGGCTGCTATTTCCAGCAGGTATAGCAACCATGTAGAGGTCTGTTCTGGTTCCTCTTTGTATTAAGTTAATAATAGAATGTTGTAATTAACAAAGTTATTAATGAAGTTGAAAGATGTTTATATTATTATGATAATATAAACCATGATTATATTATTGTAGAGTCAGATGTCTTCACCCTGCCCCCTTTTTAAAGATGGTTGGGTGGGATATGAGGGATATTTGTGCTTCTATTTCAAATTTCTAGTAAATTGGATGACCCTTGAAGAGGACCCTTCTGGCTATTCTTTATATAAATATGGTAGGAAATGAGTTAATTAAATTAAAGTAAATGAAATCTGAAAGGTCTCCACAGGTATATATTGCTATGCTGAAGGCATTATTATAATGGTATTATTATATCACTTTGTCTATGGCAGACATGTTGGAACATCAAATAGAATGCTTTGTAGTATTTGTTCTGGTTTTCTACTCTCTCTGAGTTTAAATCCCGCCGAGGTCTAAATGAGTTTCGAACACTCTTTGCTTTACTTAAGACCTTATTGCTGAAGCAATGACAAAAGAAGTCCCCAGCGTGTCTGCTGAGTCCATGAGTACACCATTTTCAAAGTGACGAAAGAGCTTTGATGTTTATCGAAGAAGAGTTCCACAACAAAGGGAGATAAGGGGCGAGTGTGTATGCTTTATTGCATGTAAGAAATACAATGGAGGAAATGGAATATGCACAGCCCAAGTTATATTCTTATAAGGTCAAATATGCTTTTCCATCTTTTCGAAGTTGATAAAAAAAATGTACCAGTTCAGTACTGGTGTTGATTCTTCCTCTCTCTTTTTCTCATTTCCTTTTTAACACTCCCTTTCTTCTTCTCTGGAAGAAATCAGCTGTGCTTAGACCTGGAGAAGAGATGGGTTTCACTAGGTTTTAAAATGTCCAAGAAATGCCATGTCTCTATGACTCCACAGTTCCAAGCATACATACAGATGGTGGTGGATTGGCAGATTTGGCAGGACCTGGGATTAAGTGCTAAGTGAACGGAAGTCATGGAGGTGGAAAACCAAAGAAAATATAGGTTAAAGTAGTGGAAGGTGATCTTACAAAGCTAAACCTCACCAAGGTGGAAGGAAGTCATGGGGGTGGAAGACCAAGGAATATATAGGTTAAAGTAGTGGAAGGTGATCTTACAATGTTAAACCTCACCAAGGAAGATATAAGCTGAAGTATTGGTAGGTGATCTTGCTAAACCTCACCAAGGAAGATATAAGCTGAAGTATTGGTAGGTGATCTTGCTAAACCTCACCAAGGAAGATACAAGCTGAAGTATTGGTAGGTGATCTTACAATGCTAAACCTCACCAAGGAAGATATAAGCTGAAGTATTGGTAGGTGATCTTGCTAAACCTCACCAAGGAAGATATAAGCTGAAGTATTGGTAGGTGATCTTACAATGCTAAACCCCACCAAGGAGGTGACAGGAAATGTAACAAGAGGCTAGACTCAGTTTTGAAGTGGACCTGTACAACCCACACAAGCATGGAAAAACAGCTATAAAAAGAATGATGATGATAATAAAGATGTTTATTATGACTCATTCATTCCACATTAATTATTGTTATGCCATAAGTTACCTGAACAGCTCGCTTTCTTAAGAAATACATTTGCACCTACTTTAAAAAAAATTGATTTGCTTATTTATTCATTTGTTTTTGTTTTATTTATTTTCAGTTTGCTTTTTAAGTGTTTGGTTTATTACATAGGTCATACTGCAAGACCAGTATGACCTATGTGTGGGGGTGTATTTAGTACAACCAATTAGGAGAGAGATAGAGCTGGAAAGAGATGCAAAGAAATGCCATAGAGAGTAGCAGAGAGAAACAAAGAGAGATAGGGAGACAGAGAAAGGGGGAGAGAGAGAGAGACAAAGAAAGCAAAGGAAGGAAAGAGAAAGAGACTATAAATTTAGAAAGCTTGTTGGGAATGAAAATAACTTGCTGTAACAGTTTGAGATTTTGTTGGGGACAATTGCTCTGAGCTGACAGTAAATTGTTTAGTACATACATCAATCCGTCAGTATATGTATGTATATATATATATATATATATATATAGCCGCCTCAAGGCTTTGATTTGCTTTAACAGATCTTTGGAACATTAAGCTTTGTGCTGAGTCATTTGCTCCAGTGTTACTGTATGTGTCATTCTTACATCTCAGCAGGACTATGTGTATATATCATATGACCTTCAGTCTTTAGCAAGCTTTAGACTCCTAACCCTTTAGCATTTAAACTGGCTGTGTCCGGTCAGAATTCTCTCACCTCTTTCTGTTCAAACTGGTCATAACTGGCTGCTCATACTTATGTTAAGGTATTGTTCTCGAAATAAATGATACCAAAATCTCGTAGATTCGATGTTATGTGAGGTAAACTGTTTACTGTGAAAATACAATAGTAAATATAGAGTAATGTAAATGCTAACCCTTTAGCATTTAAACCAGCTATATCCGGCCAGAATTCTTTCACCTCTTTCTGTTCAAACCAGCCTTTACCAGCTACTCATACTTATTTTAAGGTATTGTTCTCAAAATGAATATCAAAATCTTGTAGATTTGATATTATGTGAGGTTAAAGCCTTTACCGTGAATATATAATAGTAAATATAGATTTCATATTAAACCTTTTGAAACTGCCCCCTGGTTTTATGATATTGTTTATTTTATTGTGTTTATATATTTTTAAAAGCTTTGTCATAATTTTATGTAATGACCGAAAGAATGTGGTTGCAAATGCAAGCGGCCAAAATGGGGTTCCTCCGAAGGGTCTTTGGTGTAACATTATTTGATAGTGGCGGTGGATTGGCAGTATCGGTAGAGGGTCGGACGCCATGCTTTCCAGCATAGTTACGTCCCTTTACGATCTGAGTTCAAATCCCGCCGAGGTTGACTTTGCCTTTCATCCTTACGGGGTCGATAAAATAAAGTACCAGTAATGCACTGGGTAATTGCTGGCCTTGTGCCTAAAGTAGAAACAATTATTTGATAGTGCATAACTCAGAGATCAGAGAGTCACTTCAAGTAGAGCTGCTACTTCTCCAAATTGGGAGATCACAGCTCTGATACTATTGACATGAGGTTAAAATGTCTCAGGAAAGACTCGCTGGACAGATTTTACAGACAAAACCAGCTGGCAGGAGAATTAGGTAGACCCTGACCAAGATGGTTGGGTAACATCCATGAGCTCAGGCTTGTCTCACTTGGGGATCCAGCTGGCTCTATTGGAGAGTGACAGTTGCTTCTGACAGGATCCTCTGGAAGGCGTGTTTGAGGACTCTGCTGCTATGACCATCCAAGAAATAAATGGATGAAGAAGCAGGGAACTTTAAAAGCTTGTCATTTGTATGTACCATATATACTCAAATATAAGCTGTATTTCATATCTGAGAAATGGGCAAAAATCCAAATCCCATTTATAGGCTGAGGCAGTTAATCAACACATTTAGATGGCGTATATAAGCCGACCCCTCACCCCAATTCTACCATCAATTTTTGTGGTCACATATTCAGTTATATTTGAGTATACAGTGTACCCCTGGCATTCGTGGCCCCGACATTTGCGGAATTTTCCTTAGGATCTAACTAATAATTGTTTGTGGAAACTACGACATATTCGTGGAATTGTAAATATCTTCCACGATTTTTTTTAATGGCTTTTTTTGTAGTAATATATACTTTTTAACGCTAAATTATTAACAATATACTGTATTTGCCTGCTTATTGGACTTCGCATAAGACACTCTCTCTTTTTTTTTATTATATTTTGCGTTATATTTTGACGTTTATAGGCATTTTTATGGACCACGGCCTATATTTGCTGTTTTTCACTCTTCGCGGGTGGTCTAGGAATGCAACACCTGCGAATACCGGCGGAATACAGTGTGCACGTGTTTATGTATGTCTTCATTCCCAAACCACCATCAAGTCAATGATTCTTTTTACCATTCTCAAAAGTATGAATTAGTGTCATGAAGGGCATCGTGCTGAGAAATTTATTATGGTTGACTCATCAGTCTATATATTTTACTTCAACATAAGAAAATATTAAAATATTAATATAGTTCACATTAGGCTCCACAATTATGTCTAATTAACTTAATTATCAAATTACTTGAAATTATTTCACCTCAGTGTTTAATCAACTTGTATTTATTATTAATCTTGTTTAAGTCCAAAGCTGTGAACCAGCACCTGAAAACCAAACTTAAGAGCAATTTCCATTATTTTTTTTGTTGTTCAATGTAATCTTTTTAACATCTACCCACCCTCATTAAATTATATCTAGCTGACTTTATCTCACAAAATATTAAATATTTATAAGGTGTTGCTATTTTATCTGATTTTCACCTGCTTCAAACATGTTCAAAAGCCCATTCAGGTTCTTATCATTGTAATTTAATTAATTGTATATTTATTTATTTATATACTTATTTACTTATTTATTCTTTTATCTCCGAAGAAGTTTGTCGGCTGAAAAGTTCATAGGCTGACCAAGATACTCTCATGGAATGACAAAATGAGGTTTATTTTTCAACATAGTCATTGAAAGAAATAATACATTTATTAATAAGAAGAGTTGAAATGGATGCATGCAATATTTCACAGCTCTAGCATCTCCCCTTTATATTCAGCCTATGATCCCTGGAAAGAAACAATGCAGTTATTAATAAGAGTTGAAATTAATGCATGCAAGATTTCACAGCTCTAGCATCACTACTTCATAGTCAGCCTATGAACTTTTCACCTCACCCTCATATTTATATATTTATTCTATGACCAAATGAAAGACAGCGGTTTGTTTCATGTGTAATAAAAGTTTTGAGTTAGGAATTCCTGTAATATATAACGTGGTTGGCGTTAGGAATGGCATCCAGCTGTAGAGTAGCAGGCCAAGATATAGATCTGTATGAGCAGGACATTGACACTCACCTGGATTGTTTCACAATAGCAACTGCACCTACAAAATAACTTCAACCTCACTACAACTACAACCTCAACTACAACTACAACCTCAACTACAACTACAACCTCAACTACAACTACAACCTCAATTACAACTACAACCTCAATTACAACTACAACCTCAATTACAACTACAACCTCAATTACAACTACAACCTCAATTACAACTACAACCTCAATTACAACTACAACCTCAATTACAACTACAACCTCAATTACAACTACAACCTCAATTACAACTACAACCTCAATTACAACTACAACCTCAATTACAACTACAACCTCAATTACAACTACAACCTCAATTACAACTACAACCTCAATACAACCACAACCTCAATACAACCACAACCTCAATACAACCACAACCTCAATACAACCACAACCTCAATACAACCACAACCTCAATACAACCACAACCTCAATACAACCACAACCTCAATACAACCACAACCTCAATACAACCACAACCTCAATACAACCACAACCTCAATACAACCACAACCTCAATACAACCACAACCTCAATACAACCACAACCTCAATACAACCACAACCTCAATACAACCACAACCTCAATACAACCACAACCTCAATACAACCACAACCTCAATACAACCACAACCTCAATACAACCACAACCTCAATACAACCACAACCTCAATACAACCACAACCTCAATACAACCACAACCTCAATACAACCACAACCTCAATACAACCACAGCCTCAATACAACTACAACCTCAACCTCAACTACAACCTCAACCTCAACTACAACCTCAACCTCAACTACAACCTCAACCTCAACTACTACAACTACAACCTCAATACAACTACAACCTCAATACAACTACAACCTCAATACAACTACAACCTCAATACAACTACAACCTCAATACAACTACAACCTCAATACAACTACAACCTCAATACAACTACAACCTCAACTACAACTACAACCTCAACTACAACTACAACCTCAATACAACTACAACCTCAATACAACTACAACCTCAACTACAACCTCAACTACAACCTCAACTACAACCTCAACTACAACCTCAACTACAACCTCAACTACAACCTCAACTACAACCTCAACTACAACCTCAACTACAACCTCAACTACAACTACAACCTCAACTACAACTACAACCTCAACTACAACTACAACCTCAACTACAACTACAACCTCAACTACAACTACAACCTCAACTACTACAACCTCAACTACAACCTCAACTACAACCTCAACTACAACCTCAACTACAACCTCAACTACAACCTCAACTACAACCTCAACTACAACCTCAACTACAACCTCAACTACAACCTCAACTACAACCTCAACTACAACCTCAACTACAACCTCAACTACAACCTCAACTACAACCACCTCAACTACTACAACTACAACCTCAACTACAACCACCTCAACCACAACCACCTCAACTACTACAACTACAACCTCAACCACAACCTCAACTACAACCTCAACCACAACCTCAACCACAACCTCAACCACAACCTCAACCACAACCTCAACCACAACCTCAACCACAACCTCAACCACAACCTCAACCACAACCTCAACCTCAACTACATTAACCCTTTACCATTTACATTACTCTATATATACTATTATATTTTCACAGTAAAGTATTTATCTCACATGATATTGAATCTATGAGAGTTTGGTATTATTTTCAGAACAATACCTTAACATTAGTATGAGCGGCTTGTTAAAACTGGCTTGAACAGTAAATTATTGTTTAGTATGTACATCAGTCAGTCAGTCAGTATATGTATGTATGTATATAACTTTGAATAACTTTGAAATGTTTTGGCCAGTATTGGCCCAGGCCATGTCTAACTTAATAGCACCACCTGGCGAAGTCTTTCAATTCAGGATTTGGGCACCATGGCCCATTCGAGAAGAGAATTACTGTTTGCGGAGACATATCCGGGTGTCGGTGGTTTGTCCGGGATTACTTGGAGGAATTTGTCCAAAGACTTCTTGAATTTTGTGTGGTCAGTTTCTGTTTTGACGTGTCCTGGTGTGATGTTGAAGAGAGCAGGGCCGATTGAGGTGAAATAATTGTGCCGTATTGTTGTTATGAGTTGCGATTTAGATTTTTGAATGGGACGGATAGCACGGGGCCCAAGCCTTGGGTGTATCTTGAAGGCGATGCCAACATCATTTGGGCAGTGATGATGGAACATTTTCCACATCATGCAGATAATATAACGCTCACGGCGACGTTGGAGTGAGTAAAGTTTCAGGTTTTCTAATCGACCCCAGTAGTCGAGGTCTGACATGCCATCTATCTTTTTCGTGATTGCCCTTTGAGGAGCTTCAAGTTTCATGATACTTTGTTTCGTGTGGGGAGACCACAGTGGACAACAGTATTCAAGGTGTGGTCGGGCAAAAGTAGAGAAGAGAAGGATAATGGTGCGGGAATCTCTCGACTGGAAGGTTCTGAGGATCCAGGAACACATTCTGCGGGCCATGTCAACTTTGCTGCTTATATGCGTGGTCCAGCTTATGTTGCTGTCCACGGTTACTCCCAAGTCTCTGATGTTGTTAGATGCCACGAGAGTTATATATATATATTTGTTGAAGGCACATGGCTTAGTGGTTAGAGCATTGGCCTTGCAATCAAAAGGTTGTGAGTTCAATTCTCAGACCGGGTGGTGTGTTGTTTCCTTGAGCAAGACACTTTATTTCACATTGCTCCAGTTTACTCAGCTGTAGAAATAAGATGATAGGGACCAGGGTCCACTGCAAAGTGGTCGTGGAGGCGCCACGGCAAAAAAGCACCTAGCACTCACTGTAAATGAGGTTGGTGTTAGGAAGGGCATCCAGCTGTAGAAATCAAGCCAGAATCGGTTCCCGTCCCACCCTTGCAAGCAGGGAAAAAGGGGACGTAAAATGAAATATAGCCTCCTCACGGGTTTGATTTGAGAGAATTCTGGCCGGATATGGCCGGTTTAAATGCTAAAGGGTTAAATCTCAGTTGTGAAAGTATTCTTTGATTCATGCTATTAAATACCTTTCAACCAGTTAGCAGAATGGTAAAATGATATTTGGAATTAGTAATGTTGGCATGTGTTCAACTCTATAGAGATTAGGTAAATTACGGAATCGGAAGAAACCTGGCAAAAGTCAGTGCCAACCAGAATGGCTAATAAAACCCAAAGACAGTTTGTAGGTGTCAATAAAACTGGTTACCATTGATGTGTTACACTTTCTTCACTTACCATCGCAGCTAACTGGAAACAGTCTTTGAATTCTGTGAAAATTGTTTTGATTAACGCTTCAGCATTTAAACTGGCTGTATCCGCCGGCCAGAATTCTCTCATCTCTTTCAGTTCAAACCAGTTGTAACCAGCCGCTCATATTGATATTAAAGTATTCTCGAAATAAACAATATCAAAATCTCATAGATTTGATATCATGTAAGATAATTATGTGAGGTAAAGCCTTTACCATAAAAATACAATAGTAAATATAGAGTAATGTAAATGCTAAAGAGTTAAACTGGCTGTATCCTGCCAGAATTCTCTCACCTCTTTCTGTTGAAACTAGTCATAACTGGCCACTCATACTGATGTTAAGGTATTGTTCTCAAAATAAATAACATCAAAATCTTGTAGATCTGATATTATGTGAGATAAAGCATTTACCACAAAAATACAATAGTACAGTGTACCCCTGGCATTTCATCGTCCCCAACGGCTTTGTCACATTTGAACTCTTTAATTGCTCCTGCGACTTCAGCCTCTGAGAGATTAGTCACTGCTCCCAGATGCACCTTGTGTAAATCTAAAGATGCTGTTGTGATCGGGCTTAGTAATAATTTTAACAGGATATAGTTTAAATGTGATGTGTATGGCTGATAATCGCTGGGTAAAGAAATGCCAGGAAATCACAGGAGTAGAAAGTCGCAGTTGAGGTAGACCAAAGAAGACCCGGGCGGAGGTGGGGAAAACTGATCTCAAATCGCTGAGACTCACAGAGGAGATAACGAAGCAATGAGACAATTGGAGAAATGCTGTGCTGAAAAGGACGCGTCCAACCCATGCAAGTGTGGAATTACAGACGTAAAAACACTGATGATGATGATAAGTCTGTCTCGAGCCTGGATGCTCATCAAGCTGGTGCTTATCTTGGTTTCCTTGGCATTAAGCAACTAAGAGTACACAACTCCCTCCTGGACAGGACGCCAGTCCATCAGAGGGTTAAACTCCTATCTATTGAGGGTACTCATTTTCAGCTGAGTATAGATAGTGTAGTAATATGAAATGAAGTGTCTTTCTCAATAACACAACACAGTCTGGAAATGGAACCCACAACATTATCATTGTAAGTCCAATACCCTTAGAACTAGCCACCGACTGTCTTGGACTACATTATCTAATGTACAGTATAGCAGTTAGTGTTGGCCATCAGACATAGTGTTCCTAGGACTACATTATCTAATGTACAGTATAGCAGTTAGTGTTGGCCATCAGACATAGTGTTCCTAGGACTACATTATCTAATGTACAGTATAGCAGTTAGTGTTGGCCATCAGACATAGTGTTCCTAGGACTATATTATCTAATGTACAGTATAGCAGTTAGTGTTGGCCATCAGACATAGTGTTCCTAGGACTACATTATCTAATGTACAGTATAGCAGTTAGTGTTGGCCATCAGACATAGTGTTCCTAGGACTACATTATCTAATGTACAGTATAGCAGTTAGTGTTGGCCATCAGACATAGTGTATCTAGGAGCAACTTGAAAGTGTTTTGCTCAAGAACACAACACACAACCCAGTCCAGGAATCAAACTCCTGACTTTATGATCGTAAATCGAACACCCTTACCACAAGGCCAAGCGTCTCCATGATGATAATGCTAGGGATGTAGTTTAAGTTATTTGGTTGCTATTTCTAGCAGGTTGAATGACCGTGTTCATGACTTGCTTGTCAACAGTATGAAAATAATAATCTTAGCAGGATATAGTTTAAATAAGGATTTAGTTGTAGTTATTTCGACAGAAAAGCACAAGAAGCACTTGTCAACACAATAGAACATGTTCACTTAGCAACCTAGAATAAGATATGCGACTGGTAATTATATCCTGACATCATCATCATCATCATCATCGTCTTAGGTCCGCTTGCATAGGTTGGACGAGTTTTTTTTCAGCACTACTTCCAGTCCACACTGTAAAGTGGTTGTGTTGGTGTCATGACAAAAAGCGCCCAGGCCATACTGTAAAGTGGTTGTGTTGGTGTCATGACAAAAAGCGCCCAGGCCATACTGTAAAGTAGTTGTGTTGGTGTCATGACAAAAGACGCCCAGTCCACACTGTAATGTGGTCATGTTGGTGTCATGACAAAAGGCACCCAGTCCACACTGTAATGTGGTCATGTTGGTGTCATGACAAAAGACGCCCAGTCCACACTGTAATGTGGTCATGTTGGTGTCATGACAAAAGGCACCCAGTCCACACTGTAATGTGGTCATGTTGGTGTCATGACAAAAGACGCCCAGTCCACACTGTAATGTGGTCATGTTGGTGTCATGACAAAAGGCACCCAGTCCACACTGTAACGTGGTCATGTTGGTGTCATGACGAAAAGCACCCAGTCCACACTGTAACGTGGTCATGTTGGTGTCATGACAAAAAGCACCTAGTCCACGCTGTAATGTGGTCATGTTGGTGTCATGACAAAAGGCACCCAGTCCACACTGTAATGTGGTCATGTTGGTGTCATGACGAAAAGCACCTAGTCCACGCTAATGTGCTGGCATCATGATAAAATGAATGCTCCCAGTACATGCTGTAAAGTGGTTGGTGTTGGTGGGGGAGGGCATCCAGCCGTAAAAACCTCGCCAAAACAATATATGAACAAGACATGGTCACTTATTTAGTCCAGCCACAATCCTTGGCCACCTGATTAGTCCAGCATCAAATCATGGTCACCTGATTAGCCAGCCTCCGTCTGTGAAGCAACAACTCCTCTCTTTATGACATCTGCTGTAAGAAACAGCCATGGAGCTTATATTCAGGGTATAGCCCTTGTCAAGACTAAACTGTCCCCTTTTCTTTTTGTCTACCAGGAAAGTTGATGAATACATTTTGTGGCCACCCATGCCCCCTCTAGTTACCAACACTGCCAAAACTGGCTCTGATTCTATGAAATAAAACCACCCATTTTAAAGGTTTCTAATTTAAATTAAAATCTTCCAACATAATTTTATATAAGAGCCTTATGTTAAGTTACCATCTTAGTAATGAAGTAATTAATAATTTTAGTAAATCCCACAAAATTCTTTTCTTCACTCACATATTCCTGAGGGGGTTGTGGGGGTGGAGTCCTTAAACACTCCCTCTAGTGGGTCCTGTCAGAAACGGCCGTCTCCAACTGATCTGGCTGGGTCTACCCTTGGGTCTCCTACCTGGTGGTTTTGCCCGTAATATTTGTCCAGCGATTCTATCCTCAAACATTCTAACCACATCTCCATAGTAACGGAGCTGTGATCTCTCAATTCGGAGAAGTAACGGCTCTACCTGGAGTGACTCTCCAGTGATTTTTACCTGAGACATTCTAACCACATCTCCATAGTAACGGAGCTGTGATCTCTCAATTCGGAGAAGCAGGGGCTCTACCTGGAGTGACTCTCAAAATTCCTCATCTATCTATATAATACTAAAATTCTGTGATTGCTTGCTCGTCTGTAATGTAATATAGCCAAGAGGGCACATGATGGGAAAGTACTTTGAAAGGAAGTTGACCCTGAAATGGGAATACAAATGGAATAAAACAGGTTTCGCGTAAATCAGAGCATGGGTTCCCGAGATATGGGGTTTTTCCGGGTACCTTCATAAACAGAGAGAGAGAAGGATAGAGATAGTGGTTGTGAGAGAGTAGATTGAAAGAGAGACATAGAGGAGAATGGAAGAGAGAGAGCTGGTGGTGGTGGTGGTGTGTGTATGTATGTATGTATGTATGTATGTGTGTGTATATATATATATATATATATATAAATAAAGTGTCTATGACCAGTCTATATAGATCACAAACACCCACATGTATATATACACACATAGACATATATATGTATACACACACAGACATACACATATATATGTATACACACACAGACATACACATATATATGTATACACACACACACACACATATATATATACATAAACACACGTATGTATATATATATATATATATATATATATATATATACTCAGTTCCCGTCCCACCCTTGCAAGCAGGGAAAAAGCGGACGTAAAATGAAATGATGATGATGATGACTCACACAGATGTGTATATAATGTGAAATGAAACTGGAAGGCCCATATATATATATATATATATATATATGATAAAGAACACGAGCCTCTACAACATCAAAAGATTTTTATTGGCTTACAATGTTTCTTCCTTATGTAACCGTAGGATTCGTCAGAGCTATAAAAGGGGTTTGATTGGTGTTATGGACTCTATTAACCTAAGTATATATCATCATCATCATCATCACCGTTTTACGTCCGTTCTTCCACGCTAGCATGGGTTAGACGGGTTGTCCTGTTGTGGGCAGTGTTTGGTCGGCTGACCATGCCTTGCTCATACAGGAACTGATCTGGCTTGATTTCTACAGCTGGATGCCCTTCCTAACACCAACCTCATTTACAGTGAGTGCTGGGTGCTTTTTCGTGGCGCCTACACGTCCACTTTACAGTGTGGGCTGGGTGCTTTTTTTTGCCGTGGCACCTCCACGACCACCTTGCGGTGGGGGCATATTGTTTATATGCTTCAGCATGTACCCATGGGAGGTCGGGTACTCTGTATTACTGCGTGTCGCCAGAAGTCACGGTCGTGTGTCATTGTCTTTGAGAGGTGTAATTGGGTAAGGTCGGCTTTTATCACCCCATCCCAGGTCATCTTGGGTCTCCCCACTCCGCGGTTTCCATCAACTTCTAGTGCTCTGCACCTTTTTATGCAGCTGTCATCCTTCATACGCATCACATGTCCATACCAGCGCAACCGCCTCTCTTGCACACAGCATTTGATTCCTCTTATGCTCAGTCTCTCTCTCAATTCATTTATGCTTTGTCGTATATATATATATATATATATATATATATATATATAGCCCTTCCAGTTTCATTTCACATTATATACATGTCTGTGTATATTTTGATTATTCAAAAATTATTTTTAAGTGAACATGATTTAAAAAAAATATATTTTGAAGTGAACATGACCCAATGGGTCACGGGTGGTCTAGTAAATTAATTAAAATTAGAAATTCAGATATATAATAATAATTTTCTACTTTAGGCACAAGGCCAGCAATTACCCAGTGCATTACTGGTACTCTATTTTATCGACCCCCGTAAGGATGAAAGGCAAAGTCAACCTCAACGGGATTTGAACTCAGATCGTAAAGGGACGTAACTATGCTGGAAAGCATGGCGTCCAACCCTCTACCGATACTGCCAATCCACCACCCTATAATAATAATAATAATAATGAAATATTGTGTACAGTGCTCAGGTGCACTACAACTCATCAAAAAGTGTATGTATAGTAGATAGGGTAATGTACAAACGTCGGGCAAATGAACAGTGCATGAGTCATGATATACACATGTGTGCATGTGTAGGGAAGGGGTACATCAGGTGTAGTTATGGCGTATTTCGGGAAGCATGAGGGTTAAGGAAAATCCCAAAACAACAGATTTCTTTCTAAAGAAATAAGAGCTTCACCTTTGCTGGAGGGAAGATTCAAGAAGAAGATTATGTCCAGACACCATCATCATCATCATCATTGTTGTTGTTGTTGTTGACACCCTTTAAGGGATATCCGAAAACAACAGTGATTTCTTGTAAAGAAATAATTGTTTCATCTTCGATGGAGGGATGACTCAAGAAGGAGATTATGTCCATCCAGTCCAGTGATCAAACTAATCAATGACTTGATTAACATATGTGATCCTTCCATTCATTTCATTTGATTAATTTAATATTGAATGCCACTGAGAAAAGCAGCTTAACTCTTGTACTAATTTGTTCTTTATTTCCATTTAAGCCATTATTATGAATCTGGGTACATAAGGGTGGGGGATTGGCAGTAGAATCGGTAGGGCGTCAGTATATAGTTATGACCAGTTATCTTTGTGGTATGTAGTTATGACCAGTTATCTTCTGAGTTCAAATCCTGTTGAGGTGAGCTTTGCCTTTCATCCTTCTGGAGAGGTCATCATCATCATCATCATCATCATCATCGTCGATTAACATCTATCTTCCAGGCTAGTATGGGTTAGATGGGTTTCTCCCATTTAGAAGCAAGTTGGATCGAGTGACCATGTCTTGCTCATATAGGAGAGTTTCTGGCTGGTTTTCCACGGCTGGATGCCCTTCCTAACACCAACCACAATGACAGTGTGTGTTGGGTACTTTTTGCCGCCTTTTACACATCCACTTTACAGTCTGGTGTTTTGAGGCTGGTTTTCTACGGTTGGATGCCCTTCCTAACGTTGACATTTACAGTGTGTGCTGGGTACTTTTTGTTGTGACACCTAATGTAATGCACTGGGTTCAATTTCATCGACTTTCTCCTCTCCCAAAATTATTGGCCTTGTGCCTAAATCATAAACCATTGTTTCTGGGTACATAGTGAAAGCACATGGGTACAACAGTTGGGTAGTTGGATGCACATGAACAGAGTTTCCTAGGTTGGTTTTCTGGACTGGGCAGTGTGTTGTGTTCTTGAGCAAGATTCTTTGTTTCCTCATAGAATTACAGTTGTTAACATTAAAACACTTTCTAACAGGATCTGTAGGGGCTGATATCATTAAGACATTATTTCTAACAGGATCTGTAGGGACAGCTCACATTAGAACACCATTTCTAACAGGATCTGTAGGGGCTGATATCACTAAGACACTATTTCTAACAGGATCTGTAGGGGCTGATATCATTAAGACACTATTTCTAACAGGATCTGTAGGGGCTGATATCATTAAGACACTATTTCTAACAGGATCTGTAGGGGCTGATATCATTAAGACACTATTTCTAACAGGATCTGTAGGGGCTGATATCATTAAGACACTATTTCTAACAGGATCTGTAGGGGCTGATATCACTAAGACACTATTTCTAACAGGATCTGTAGGGACGGCTAACATTAGAACACCATTTCTAACAGGAACTGTAGGGGCTGATATCATTAAGACACTATTTCTAACAGGATCTGTAGGGACGGCTAACATTAAGACACCATTTTTAACAGGAACTATAGGGGCTGATATCATTAAGACACCATTTTTAACAGGATCTGTAGGGGCTGATATCATTAAGACACCATTTCTAACAGGATCTGTAGGGACAGCTAACATTAGAACACCATTTCTAACAGGATCTGTAGGGGCTGATATCATTAAGACACCATTTTTAACAGGAAATGTAGGGGCTGATATCATTAAGACACCATTTTTAACAGGATCTGTAGGGGCTGATATCACTAAGACACCATTTTTAACAGGATCTGTA
>OZ024760.1:7081613-7106613 GCA_964016885.1 Eledone cirrhosa
CTTACTGTCTCATTGTCATACATCCTTATAGTCTCAGTCTTACAGTCACACAGTCTCGTAGTCATACAGGCTTACATACTCACATTCACAGTTACACAGCCATGCAGTCATACAGGCTTACATGATCTCACATTCACACTGTCATACAAGCATACAGCCTTACATAGTCATACAGTCTTATAGTCATAGTCTTACATTCTTACAGCCTCCTCATTTTCACCTAAAAATTTGGTCTAGATCTCTTCCTTCTGCCCCCTCCCCCCTCCCCCCAGGTTAACCAAATAGATAGTGATCTTGCTGCATCTTTGGTGCACCAACATATCTTTACGGAATTCTTCTTACCTTAGAAATATTGCAACATCATGTATTAGGTGTGGGTTTTACGCACACATACACACACACACACACATACTATGTATATATGTATATACACACACATATATATATATATGTATATCCAAACACATAGGTATATCCAAACACATATACACGCATATATAAATGAAAAAATAATCACCAAGGTTTAATACATTAGCATTTAACTGTCCATATCCAGCCAGAATTCTCTCGCCTCTTTCTGTTCAAACTGGCTGTAGCCAGCCACCTATACTGATGTTAAGGTATTGTTCTCAAAATAAATATCAAAATCTCGTAGATTCAATATGTGAGATAAACCTTTACCGTGAAAATATGATAGTATATTTAGAGTAATGTAAATGCTAAAGGGTTAATACATAATTCAATTGACATACATGTTTCATTCAACTTCAAAGAAAGTCGCAGTTAATTTCTTTGTAGAGAAATCGTGAAGCACTAGATAATATAAAAAAGATATTTACCAACCACATTCTTGTGTGTCCTGATATGGAGATATCTGAATGCCTTATATAGTTGTATCATGGGTGTAACATTAATAATATATTCCTTCATTGTACTGTGTCGTTTGCTTTGTTATTTTTGTTTGCCTTTTGCATGTATATATATATCATCATCATCACCGTTTTACGCCCATTCTGCCACGCTACCATGAGTTAGACGGTTTGGCCTGTTGTGGGCAGTGTCCGGTCAGCTGACCTTGTCTTGCTCATACAGGAACTGATTTTTTTCTACAGCTGGATGCCCTCCCTAACACCAACCTCATTTACAGTGAGTGCTGGGCGCTTTTTTGCAGTGGGAGGGGGTGGGGGCATATTGTCTATGCTTCAGCTTCGGCTTGTACCCATGGGAAGTTGGCTCGTCTGTATTACTGTGTGATGCCAGAGGTCACGGTCCTGTGTCATCGCCTTTGAGAGGCGCAATTGGGTAAGGTCGGCTTTTATCACCGCATCCCAGGTCGTCTTGGGTCTCCCCACTCCACGGCTTCCATCGACTTCTAGTGCTCTGCACCTTTTTATGCAGCTGTCATCCTTCATACTCATCAGTCCATACCAACGCAACCTCCTCTCCTGCACACAGCATTTGTTTCCTCTTATGCTCAGTCTCTCTCTCAATTCATTTATGCTTTGCTGTTTGCTTATATTTTACTATTACACCTATCTTCCCTACTGGTCTCTATGTAATGTACCCTGCTTCCCCCGTTCTTCCATTCTTTCCATGCCTATATATATATATATATATCATCATCATCATTTAACGTCCATCTTCCACGCTAGTATGGGTTTGGACGAGAATTTTCCCACTTGAGGCAAGATTAGTTGTCTTGCTTGTATAGGACTGTCTGGCGGGTTTTCTACGGCTGGATGCCCTTCCTAACACCAACCACGTTTACAGTGTGGACTGGGAGGTTTTTACCGTGTTACCTACATGGCCACATTACAGTGTGGACTGTGTTTTTTTGTTGTGACACCTACATGACCTCATTTGTTCAGGACTGGATGTTGTGGTACCAACATAACTTTACATCGAAAGGGGTGGTGTGGATGGGGTGGGGGTAGTGGGGATGGGGTGGGGGTAGTGGGACGGGGGTGTATTTTTGTTAAGAGGTGCCTACTGACTAGGTTTCGCTTTGTACTTAGGCAAGGTGGGTCTTCTGTATTACTGCGTAGCGCCAAAGATCTCGGTCTAGTGACATTGTCTTGGAAAGGTGTGTGTGAGGTCGGAATTTATCAAATCATCCCAGGTTTTTCTGGGTCTGCCTACTCTGTAACTACCATCAATTTTGATTGCCCTGCACTTTTTTATACAGCTGTCGTCTTTCATGCGCATCATGTGACCATACCAACGTAGTCTTCTCTCGAGTAAACAGAATCTGATCCCTCTTTCTCCTAATTTCTCATTTAGTTCATTTATGCTTTGCCGTTCACGTATATTACTATTACACATCCAACGGAGCATGCAAGCTTCATTCCTCTCCAGTCTGCGTATATCCTCTGGACACAATGCCCATGTCTCACTGCCATGTAACATTGCTGTTCGTATACAAGCATCATACAGCCTGCCTTTCATTTTTAGAGAGAAACCTTTAGCGGCCAATAGTGGTATAAGCTCTCTGAACTTTTTCCATCCCGTTCTGACTCTAGCTACAGTACTTTCAGAGCACCCTCCACCACTGCTGATTTTGTCACCCAGGTAACGGAAGCTGTCCACTATTTCTATAGAACCATCTGTGCAATTGAAAGAGCTAGTATTCAGTGGGCACTTGCTGCTACTTATTGCACCAGAGCATCGGCCACATATAAAATCTATATTCTTAGTTAGCTTACCTGTGATCCCACTACATCTTTTATGAACCCATATTTTGCATTTGTGACATAAAATGGAGTTTCTGCCTACTCCTTTCCTACACACTGAGCATGGCCATTTCCCAGATGGGACCAGTGCCCTATTTTCTTTCCTACATACTAGAACTTTAGTCTTAGACAGGTTAATTTTAAGGCCTTTTGATTCTAGGCCATGCTTCCATGTTTGGAATTTCTTCTCTAGTTCAGCCATTGATTCAGCTATGAGCGTTAGATCATCTGCGTATAGGAGTTCCCATGGGCAGCTGGTCTTGAACTCCTCTGTTATAGCCTGAAGGGCAATAATAAATAGGAGGGGGATAAGGACGGAGCCCTGATGAACACCAACTTTTACGTTAAACTCTTCACTATATTCGTTGTTAATTCTAACCTTACTGACTGTTTCTTTATACATGGCTTGTATAGCTCTCACAAGCCATTCATCAACACCTAGTTTTCTGAGAGCCCACCAGATAATGGGGCATGGGACTCTGTCAAAGGCTTTCTCCAAGTCAACAAAAGCTAAGTATAGGGGTTTACTTTTAGCTAGGTACTTCTCCTGTAGTTGTCGTACAATGAAAAGAGCGTCTGTGGTACTTTTACTTGACACAAACCCGAACTGCATTTCATCTAGATCAATTCGCTCTCTGATTAGTTGCGCTATTACTTTTTCTGTGACCTTCATGACCGTGTCAATTAATTTAATGCCTCTATAGTTTCCCCTATCTAGGGTATCTCCTTTACCCTTGTAGCAGTTAATGATGCTGCTGCTATGCCAGTCCTTCAGTACAATCCCATTCTGTATGACTTGGTTTACTATGTGAAAGCACATAGCCTAGTGGTTAGAGCATTGAACTTGCAATTGTGAAATTGTAAGTTCAATTCTTGAAGCGGGTGGTGCGTTATGTCCTTGAGCAAGACACTTTATTTCATGTTACTTCAGTCTACTCAGCTGTATTGGTCATTGCCTTTCCTTTGGACACCTTCATATAGTGTATATATAATGTGTATATATAGTGTATGTTATAGTTCATATATAATGTGTATATACAGTCTATATATTAGTTTTGACATTAATGGTGCCAAGCTGTATCTGCCTTTGGTTTTCCCTTGGTGTAAGAGGTTTATCTGGGATTTCTTGGAGGAATTTGTCCAAAGACTTTTAATTTTATGGGGTGTGTTTCTGTTTTAATGTGTTTTGGTGTAATGTTAGAGAGTGGGACGGGACCAATTGTGCTGTAATGTTATTATGAGATGTAAGTTGGATTTTTGTTGTGAGTGGATAGCACGGGCCCCAAGCATTAAGTGTACTTTAAAGATGATGCCAACATCATTTGAACAATGCTGGTGGAATACATATGATGGTTGCCTGCTCAGTACAAAGCTTGACCATCTCAATGTACATGGAGCTCAGTTCTGGCATGAGAACCCATGTGGCTTTTTAGACCAGACATACCTGTGTCAGCAAGATGCAACTCCCTGCCACACCTCTGGGAAAACTTAGAAGTGCTTGTCAGAGAATTTTTACGACTTCACGAGCCCCAATGTTTGTCTCTTTAACTCCCCCCAATGTTTGTCCCCTTAACTCCCCCCATTGCAGTCCTATAGATTGTGTGGGGCACGGTTGAGAAAGACACCATCCGCACTGCCTGTAACACCAACACCCAGCTAATTGATAGGATAAAGGAGGCATTTGCAGCTCTCCCTAAGGACACCATTAAGGTCACATATGCCAGATTCTGGAGCCAGATCAAGGCCATAGTAGATGCTGAGGGTGGCTGCTTTGAGTGAATTTTCTCTTCAGATCAGGTGTGCAACATATTCCATTGGCGGGTCACTTTTGAACATTGGAACGACTATTAGGGCCGTTAATATTTATTAAGCACTATTCCAAAGATACACCACAACTTCTTTCCATAACATGGAACTGGGAAATTATAACACATATAACCCTATCAGTGAAGCCCTTTAGTATAGGTCAACTAACAGAAAATTGCATTACGGTTACAAAAAATTCTAAATAAGTCTACTAGGTAAAAATTAAAAGCAGTCATTGCGGGCCTCTCTGACTGATCTGGTGGGCCAGATTGTGGCCAGCGGGCAACCTGTTGCACGCCCCTGCTTTAAATTGTTTTTATGCTACTTTCTATTTTTCCAATAAATTTATTTTTTGTTGAGAAACTCACTTTCCTCCCCCTTAAAAAACCCCTGTCAAATAATACACACTATATATTTGAGAAATTTATGATATATATTCCACATTCTATACATTCATATGTTCCACATTCTATTTATATATTCCACATTCTATATATTTATATATTCCACATTCTATATATTTATATGTTCCACATTCTATATATTTATATATTCCACATTCTATATATTTATATGTTCCACATTCTATATATTTATATATTCCACATTCTATATATTTATATGTTCCACATTCTATATGTTTATACATTCCACATTCTATATATTTATGTTCCACATTCTATATATTTATATATTCCACATTCTATATATTTATATATTCCACATTCTATATATTTATATGTTCCACATTCTATATATTTGTTCCACATTCTATATATTTATATGTTCCACATTCTATATATTTATATATACCACATTCTATATATTTATATATTCCACATTCTATATATTTATATATTCCACATTCTATATATTTATATATTCCACATTCTATATATTTATATATTCCACATTCTATATATTTATATATTCCACATTCTATATATTTATATATTCCACATTCTATATATTTATATATTCCACATTCTATATATTTATATGTTCCACATTCTATATATTTATATATTCCACATTCTATATATTTATATATTCCACATTCTATACAATTTTCAGTGATTTGTTATTTTTGTAGTTAAGACATTGCATGACGAGATGAGATTTGGTGGCGATGAAAGTAAATGTGAAATACCTTATAAAGGACAATGCCCTGAGTCAGATAATCACAACCATCTCGACAGTATGTGGCTTTTATACTATATCTGTGTTAACTGTAGTATATGCACCCAGTACACTCTGTAAAGTGGTAGTGCTGTTGCCATAATAAAATGCACCCAGTACACTCTGTAAAGTAGTAGTGCTGTTGCCATAATAAAATGCACACAGTACACTCTGTAAAATGATAGTGCTGTTGCCATAATAAAATGCACCCAGTACACTCTGTAAAGTGGTAGTGCTGTTGCCATGATAAAATGCACCCAGTACACTCTGTAAAATGATAGTGCTGTTGCCATAATAAAATGCACCCAGTACACTCTGTAAAGTGGTAGTGCTGTTGCCATGATAAAATGCACCCAGTACACTCTGTAAAGTGGTAGTGCTGTTGCCGTGATAAAATGCACCCAGTACACTCTGTAAAGTGGTAGTGCTGTTGCCATGATAAAATGCATCCAGCATACTCTGTAATATGGTATTAGTGCTGTTGCCATGATAAAATGCACCCAGTACACTCTGTAATGTGTTGTTGATAGTGCTGTTGTAGAAATCATACTGAACTATAACACATGAGCACGTCTTCTTCTAACCTGCCTAATCTCAGAATTAGACAACCCATGTGGAAAATAGATGTAAAACAATGATGATGATGATGATATTCTACTATTCATAAGTGATTAGGATCTTTAGTTCACAAGCATAAGGTTGTGAGTTCAATTCCTGATGGCACAATGTGGCCTTGAACAAGACTCTTTACTTCACATTGTGTCCTTGAACAAGACTCTTTACTTCACATTGTGTCCTTGAACAAGACACTTAACTTTTCATTGTGATCTTGAACAAGACACTTTACTTTACATTGTGACCTTGAACAAGACACTTTACTTTACATTGTGATCTTGAACAAGACACTTTACTTTACATTGTGATCTTGAACAAGACACTTTACTTCACATTGTGATCTTGAACAAGACTCTTTACTTCACATTGTGACCTTGAACAAGACACTTAACTTTTCATTGTGACCTTGAACAAGACACTTTACTTTACATTGTGATCTTGAACAAGACACTTTACTTTACATTGTGATCTTGAACAAGACTCTTTACTTCACATTGTGACCTTGAACAAGACACTTAACTTTTCATTGTGACCTTGAACAAGACACTTTACTTTACATTGTGATCTTGAACAAGACACTTTACTTTACATTGTGATCTTGAACAAGACACTTTACTTTACATTGTGATCTTGAACAAGACACTTTACTTTACATTGTGATCTTGAACAAGACACTTTACTTTACATTGTGATCTTGAACAAGACACTTTACTTTACATTGTGATCTTGAACAAGACTCTTTACTTCACATTGTGACCTTGAACAAGACACTTAACTTTTCATTGTGACCTTGAACAAGACACTTAACTTTTCATTGTGACCTTGAACAAGACACTTTACTTTACATTGTGATCTTGAACAAGACACTTTACTTTACATTGTGATCTTGAACAAGACACTTTACTTTACATTGTGATCTTGAACAAGACACTTTACTTCACATTGTGATCTTGAACAAGACACTTTACTTTACATTGTGATCTTGAACAAGACACTTTACTTCACATTGTGGCCTTGAACAATATACTTCATATTATGTCCTAGAGCAAGATATTTTATTTCACGTTGCTCTTACTTACTCAGTTGATAAAAATCAGTATGTGTTATTGAAAGGGCCAACCTTGTCACACTCTGTCAGGCTGAGTCTGACTGAGAACTACTCTAAGGGTACATGTGTCAGTGAAATACTCAGTCACTTTCAGGCTGTTGTGTTGGTCAAACTGGAACATGTTGTTAGAACTGACAGAGGCCCAACAGTTATCCTTAATCAAATTAGTTTAAAGTTAGTCTGTTCCAAGCTTGGAGATGGATCAAGCCAGTGTTTATCTTGGTTACATTAGTGTTAAGCAACTGGGAGTACAGGACTTCCCCCTGGACAAGAGACCAGTCCATCACAGGGTTAAAGTTAGTCTGTTCCAAGCTTGGAGATGGATCAAGCCAGTGTTTATCTTGGTTACATTAGTGTTAAGCAACTGGGAGTACAGGACTTCCCCCTGGACAAGAGACCAGTCCATCACAGGGTTAAAGTTAGTCTGTTCCAAGCTTGGAGATGGATCAAGCCAGTGTTTATCTTGGTTACATTAGTGTTAAGTAACTGGGAGTACAGGACTTCCCCCTGGACAAGAGACCAGTCCATCACAGGGTTAAAGTCTGTTCTAAGATTGGAGGTTCATCAAGAGAGGAACTTATCCTGGTTCCATTAGTGTTAAGCAACTGGGAGTATAAGCCCCCATCCTCCCTGGATAAGACACCAGTCCATATTAAGTTTAGCTCCCAGCTGTTGCTGTTAGTCATTTATTTCAGTTGAGTGAACTGCATCGTTTACAAACAAGACTGAAGACCAGTAATGTGTGAAAGGTTTACTTCAAATTTTTCCAATCAAACCTATCTATATATCAAAGCAGTGAATTGGCAGTGTTGTTAGAATTTGCAGTATTTTTATTTATTTATTTGCTTCTCTGCAGTTCAAACCTCCCGAGGTTAACTTTGCCTTTCATCCTCAATCTCAATCATCTCTCTCTCCCTCTCCTCTTAACCCTTTAGCATTCACATTACTCTATATATACTATTATATTTTCACAGTAAACACTTTACCTCACATAATATCTCACATAACATTTACATTACTCTATATATACTATTGTATTTTCACAGTAAACACTTTACCTCACATAATATCTCACATAACATTTACATTACTCTATATATACTATTGTATTGTCACAGTAAAGGCTTTACCTCACATAATATCTCACATAACATTTACATTACTCTATATATACTATTGTATTTTCACAGTAAACACTTTACCTCACATAATATCTCACATAACATTTACATTACTCTATATATACTATTGTATTTTCACAGTAAACACTTTACCTCACATAATATCTCACATAACATTTACATTACTCTATATATACTATTGTATTTTCACAGTAAACACTTTACCTCACATAATATCTCACATAACATTTACATTACTCTATATATACTATTATATTTCACAGTAAACACTTTACCTCACATAATTATCTTATTTAATATCGAATCTGAGATTTTGATATTATTTATTTTGTGAACAGTACCTTAACATAAGTATGAGTGGCCGGTTACAGCCGGTTTCAATAGAAAGTGGGGAGAGACTCTGGCCTGATATGGCTGTTTAAATGTTAAAGGGTTAAACCTCCCCCTCTCTCTCACTGTCTCAATATCTCCCTATTTATCTTTCTTTTTAATTTCTTTCATTTCTCTTTGTCTCTCTTAATCTCTTCTATCTTTCTGTCTCTCACAACACCTCTATCTCTCTCTCTCCCTTCCATGTATCTCTTACTATGTCACTTCTCTCAACCCCTTATTTCTTTATGAACCCCCCCCCCCCCTCCAACCCCTTGGCTGTGTTCAGACCTGGAGAAGGATGGACTTTGGCAGGTTTAATTAACCCTTTATCATTTACATTACTCTATATATACTATTGTATTTTCATGGTAAAGGCTTTACCTTACATAATCATCTCACATAATATTGAATCTGAGATTTTGATATTATTTATTTTTAGAACATTACCTTAATATCAGTATGAGTGGCTGGTTACAGCTGGTTTGAACAGAGAGAGAGAGGTGAGAGATTTCTGGCCAGATACAGACGGTTTAAAGGGTTTAAAGCCCAAAACACACTGTATGTAATGACGGCAGCCCTACAACTCTATCAGACATTAAGGGCCCATAGATATATATATCTATAGCAACAGGCTTAGCAATTATTTGTCTTTCTGATTATCTCTGCAACCGATAATCTCAACATTATCTGATCTAACCCAACCCAAAATCATATAAAAGCAGTTGGGGTGTGGATGGTACATATGTACATGTATGTGTATGTGTGTCTGAGAGTGGATGGTGTGTGTGTGTGTGTGTCTGGATGGTGTGTATGTACGTGTATATGTCTGTGTGTTGTGTGGATGGTGTGTGTGTGTCTGGATGGTGTGTATGTACGTGCATGTGTATATGTCTGTGTGTTGTGTGGATGGTGTGTGTGTGTGGATGTCTGGATGGTGTGTATGTACATGCATGTGTATACGTCTGAGTGTTGTGTGTGTGTATGTCTGAGAGGTGTGTGTTGTGTGGATGGTGTGTGATGTGTTGTGCATATGTATGTGTGGGGGTGTGTGGGTGGTGTGTTGTGTGTGTGTCTAGATGGTGTGTGTGTGTGATGTGTTGTGCATATGTACGTGTGGGGGTGATGTGTGGATGGTGTGTTGTGTGTGTGTGATGTGTGGATGGTGTGTGGTGTGTGTGGGGGTGATGTGTGTGTGAGCGGGGAGAGGTTGTGTGTGTGATGGTGTGTGTGTGTGTCTAGATTGTGTATGTATGTGTCAAGTGGAATGGGGCAACATGAAGTGGGGGGTGTTTCATTCACAATACAACTTCCTGCTGATAATATAAACCCCAGCATATGGCTGGTACGAAGTATGAAAGGCAAAGTTGGTAATATTCAAACATTTAGTGTAAAGAGCAGTGCACTGGCACATGCACCTGAATCTCCCTCAAACCACACCTCCCCTGTCTTCAAAACGGTAGGGAGGGGGTTTATGAGAGGAAGTAGTCCCAGGCACACCCTGGAAAAAAAAAAAAAAGAATAAAAATAAATAAAGGGCGTTTGGGAGCTAGCTGTGAGCTAATAAAGATTTTGGATGAAAGCTGAGAAGATTATCATGAGATAAGGCAGTGTAAGATCTGCAAACTAATGAGGGATCTCTCTCTCTTTCTCCCCCCTCTAACCCCCCTAACCCCCTCCTCTCCCCCCTCTAACCCCCTCCTCTCCCCCCTCTAACCCTCTCCTCTCTCTCTCCCTCTCTCCAAGGAATGTGAGAATGTTTATACTATCCAGGTAATATACACACAGTTTACAAGTGAAGAAGGAACCAGTTTTGGGTGCATGTGTACTGACATGAATTGTGAATGTTACATTGTTACATAGAGAATGTCATATCATCATCATCATCATTATCATCATCATTTTATGTTCATTGTTCCACAATAGCATGGGTTGGACGGGTCCTTCTCAGTACAGTATCTCTCCACTTGTCGTGTTCTTTTCTCATTTATATATTAACTTCCAATTTAAGGCAAAAGGCTGGCAGATTTGAGGGGTGGGTCATGTACCTAGTACTTGACTGGTATATATGCTAGCATGGAAGATGGACGTTAAACGATGGTGATGATGATGTACAGAAATTATTTCCACAACAGTTAAACCATTTTCGAGGACGCACATTTCAACTAGTGGGATTTTCAACTCGAAAGAATGGGTTATTTTTGAGTTGAAAATCCATAAGGTGAAACACACGTCCTTGAAAATGGTTTACTAACTGTTGTAGAACTAACTTCTACCGAACTCATCCCATGGACTGAGTGCTCTACTGCTATGGATATAACCTCTCGGTGTTCTTCCACTATATATATATCATCATCATCATCATCGTTTAACGCCCATCTTCCATACTAGCATAGGTTGGACAGGTTTGTCCCACTTGAGGCAAGATTGGTCGGGTGACTGTGTCTCACTCGTATAGAACTGTTTCTGGCAGGTTTTCTACGGCTGGATGCCCTTCCTAACGCCAACCACATATATATATATATATATATATATATGTATGTCGTTGATGGCTGAGAGAGATGAGTACTCAATACCAAAGTAGAGTTTAAATATTCATTTTATTAAGGTGTAATAGTGAGTCTTGTTGCTCTGGAGAGTCATCTTGTTGTCTAATGACCCTGTGATAGACCTGCTATTTCTAGCAGGTCTATCCACCATGTATATAAACCATGGCGGCTGCTATTTCTAGCAGGTCTATCCACCATGTATATAAACCATGGCGGCTGCTATTTCTAGCAGGTCTATCCACCATGTATATAAACCATGGCGGCTGCTATTTCTAGCAGGTCTATCCACCATGTATATAAACCATGGCGGCTGCTATTTCTAGCAGGTCTGTCCACCATGTATATAAACCGTGGCTGCTATTTCTAGCAGGTCTGTCCACCATGTATATAAACCATGACGGCTGCTATTTCTAGCAGGTCTATCCACCATGTATATAAACCATGGCGGCTGCTATTTCTAGCAGGTTTATCCACCATGTATATAAACCATGGCGGCTGCTATTTCTAGCAGGTCTATCCACCATGTATATAAACCATGGCGGCTGCTATTTCTAGCAGGTCTATCCACCATGTATATAAACCATGGCGGCTGCTATTTCTAGCAGGTTTATCCACCATGTATATAAACCATGGCGGCTGCTATTTCTAGCAGGTCTATCCACCATGTATATAAACCATGGCGGCTGCTATTTCTAGCAAGTCTATCCACCATGTATATAAACCGTGGCTGCTATTTCTAGCAGGTCTATCCACCATGTATATAAACCGTGGCTGCTATTTCTAGCAGGTCTGCCCACCATGTATATAAACCATGGCGGCTGCTATTTCTAGCAGGTCTATCCACCATGTATATAAACCGTGGCTGCTATTTCTAGCAGGTCTGCCCACCATGTATATAAACCATGGCGGCTGCTATTTCTAGCAGGTCTGCCCACCATGTATATAAACCATGGCGGCTGCTATTTCTAGCAGGTCTATCCACCATGTATATAAACCATGGCTGCTATTTCTAGCAGGTCTGCCCACCATGTATATAAACCATGGCTGCTATTTCTATCAGGTCTATCCACCATGTATATAAACCATGGCTGCTATTTCTAGCAGGTCTGCCCACCATGTATATAAACCATGGCAGCTGCTATTTCTAGCAGGTCTATCCACCATGTATATAAACCGTGGCGGCTACTATTTCTAGCAGGTCTGCCCACCATGTATACAGCCCGTGGCTGCTATTTCTATCAGGTCTATCCACCATGTATATAAACCGTGGCTGCTATTTCTAGCAGGTCTATCCACCATGTATATAAACCATGGCTGCTATTTCTAGCAGGTCTGTCCACCATGTATATAAACCGTGGCTGCTATTTCTAGCAGGTCTATCCACCATGTATACAACCCGTGGCTGCTATTTCTAGCTGGTCTGCCCACCATGTATACAACCCGTGGCTGCTATTTCTAGCAGGTCTGCCCATCATGTATACAACCCGTGGCTGCTATTTCTAGCAGGTCTGCCCATCATGTATACAACCCGTGGCTGCTATTTCTAGCAGGTCTGCCCACCATGTATACAACCCGTGGCTGCTATTTCTAGCAGGTCTGCCCATCATGTATACAACCCGTGGCTGCTATTTCTAGCAGGTCTGCCCATCATGTATACAACCCGTGGCTGCTATTTCTAGCAGGTCTGCCCACCATGTATACAACCCGTGGCTGCTATTTCTATCAGGTCTATCCACCATGTATATAAACCATGGCTGCTATTTCTATCAGGTCTATCCACCATGTATATAAACCATGGCTGCTATTTCTAGCAAGTCTATCCACCATGTATATAAACCATGGCAGCTGCTATTTCTAGCAAGTCTATCCACCATGTATATAAACCGTGGCGGCTACTATTTCTAGCAGGTCTGCCCACCATGTATATAAACCATGGCTGCTATTTCTAGCAGGTCTGTCCACCATGTATACAACCCGTGGTTATAATTATATAGTATGATATATTGCTAATGTCTGTATTTCAAGAAAGAGACTGGACAGGTGGCTTTAAATATTGTTTTAAAAAAACCCATCACCTGATACTAGCGCTACTGTTACTACTACGTTACTAGACATTTCTGGACTGGTGTTAGTCTTACTCTCCTTTCACAGTTATTAACTATTCTCATTTAGTTATTTTTTTTATATTTCTTCTTCTTTTTTTCCTTTAACTTATTTTTTTTTTTGTCTTTTTTCTTTTTCCTCCCCGTTTTTTCCAGACTTGTTTTTTGGCTCAGGATCTGTTTGTTGTCATCGTTGCCATCATCATCATCACCAATGACATTATGCTATCATCATCATCACCATTGCTATCATCATCATCATCATCACCAATGACATTATGCTATCATCATCATCATCATTGTCATCATTGCTATCATCATCATCATCATCACCAATGACATTATGCTATCATCATCATCACCAATGACATTATGCTATCATCATCATCATCAATGTCATCATTGCTATCATCATCATCATCATCACCAATGACATTATGCTATCATCATCATCATCATCACCAATGACATTATGCTATCATCATCATCACCAATGACATTATGCTATCATCATCATCATCAATGTCATCATTGCTATCATCATCATCATCATCACCAATGACATTATGCTATCATCATCATCATCTTCACCAATGTCATCATTGCCATCCATCATCATTGACTATCATCACCACAATCTTACATCATCCATCATCACCATCTTCATAACAATCCATCATCATCATCATCATCCATCACCACCACCACCACCACCACCACCACCACCACCACCAGGTTACGACTACTCTTCATCTTGATGGTCCAAGTCAGTCAAGTTCTATTTCAGAGTTACTCCCCCCCCCCCCCCCCCCAGACAGACACTGTAGTTGACAATGTCTTGTTACCCCTTCCTAGCACAAACAGTACCTACACATCTATGTGAGAAATACTTGGTCTATTTCAGAGTTACTGACCCCCCCCCCCACACACACACACACTTTGGTTTGGTGGTCTGGGAGAACATGTTTGTGGTCCACAGAAAAATTTGGAGATTATTTGCAATTTGTATGTGTTATTTATAACTAGCAGAATGGCCCGGCGTTGCTCGGGATTCTAACCATAGATTGGCATGTTTATCCCTCCTTTCTGAAACAGTACAGAGAAGTACGGAATGCCTCGACCTCGGGATGGTGTATACATTTTGTGCTTATCAAAAATAATATTCGGTTAAAATATAACCAAATATACACCCCAATCCACTACCCCTACCCTATCCTCCCACTCCCACCAACACCACCCTCCCTCTATAAAGTTGGTACCACAACATCCAGTCCAAATAAATGAGATAATGAGATCGAGATCATGTAGGTGTCACAACAAAAAAAACACAGTCCACGCTGTAATGTGGCCGTGTAGGTAACACGGTAAAAAGTTCCCAGTTCCACACTGTAAATGTGGTTGGTGTTAGGAAGGGCATCCAGCCGTAGAAAACCTGCCAGATAGTCCTATATGAGCGAGATACGGTCAGCCGACCAACCTTGCCTCAAGTGGGACAACTCCCGTCTAACCCATGCTAGCGTGGAAGATGGACGTTAGACAATGATGATGATGAACACCCCTAAAAAATGTTTTAATAGGTGCATTTCATATTAATAAAATGGAAGTTCTCTGATCATTATTTTACAAATGCATTTATCTTTTTAAAAAAATTCATATTAGTGGTGTGTGGGATTTAAAATTATGAATTTAATGGTCCTTGAGGTCTGAAAGGTTGGTAACCACTGATTTGGTGGACAATGTCTTGTTTCACTTGCTAACACTAATAGAATATATCTCTGGGGGAAATGCTCAGCCACTTGCAGGTTAGTTTTGTTGCTCAAACAGCTGGAGTACTCTGTGTTGGAATTGACAGACGTTCAACACAGACACATACACACATCACACAGACACCATACACACATCACACAGACACCATACACACATCACACAGACACCATACACACATCACACAGACACCATACACACATCACACAGACACCATACACACATCACACATCACACAGACACCATACACACATCACACATCACACAGACACCATACACACATCACACATCACACAGACACCATACACACATCACACATCACACAGACACCATACACACATCACACAGACACCATACACAAACACTCCACACATACATACCACATCACCCATACCCACCACATCACACATACACACCACACACACCACACTACACACACATATACCACACTACACACACATACACCACACCGCACCATACATACACACCACACCACACACTACACATACCACACCACACGCACCACACACGTTATGTTGTAGTATATTAATATTTTATTTTGTCATTGTTTCTATTCCAGAAATGGCTGATGTTGTGCAAGCATTAATACAGAAGCTTGACTATACCTCTGATACAACTGCAGGTAAGTTAACGAGGCACAAGTTATAAAAGTTTTGTTGCTTTCATAGAAAAAGAACTAAAAATGGAATGGTGTGGACATGTGGTTAGAATGTTCCTGGACAGATTTTCCAAGATGGAAGTGGTCAAAATAGGGTCTGCCTAAATTGGGAGATCACAGCTCCGATACTATGGACATGTGGTTAGAATGTCTCAGGAAAGAATCCCTGGGTGTAGCAGACCCAAGGGTAGACCCTGAGCAAGATGGTTGGATATCATCCATGAGCTTGGCTGGTCTCGCTTCGGGATCCAACCAGATCAGTTGGAGACGGTTACATCTGATAGGACCCGCTGGAGGGAGTGTTTGAGGACCCTGCCCCTACGAATCTCACAGGAATAAGTTTGGGTTGCTTCTGGTAGGACCTGCTGGAAGGAGTGTTTGAGGACGCTGCCCCCACGACACTCTCAGGAGTAAGTGGGTGAGGAAGAAGGTGAGCAGATATTTTATTAGAATCTGAAGCTTCCTGAATTGTAAGTCTGGGTTTAACATTGCTGTCTTCTTCTTCGACAACATATTCCTGTGAGGGCTGTGGGGCCAGAGTCCTCAGATATGCCTTCCAGAATGTCCTATTAGAAGTAACCAAAGGTTGTTGGGGCAGAGACCTCAGGCACACCTTCCAGAGGGTCTTATCAAAAGTAACCGAGGGTTGTAGAGGCAGAGACTTCAGACATGCCATCCAAGGGTTGTGGGGACAAGAGGGTCCGGTCTTACCAGAAGCAGCCAAAGGTTGTGGAGGCAGTCCTTAGACACACCTTCCAGAGGGTCTTATCAAAAGTAACCGAGGGTTGTAGAGGCAGAGACTTCAGACATGCCATCCAAGGGTTGTGGGGACAAGAGGGTCCGGTCTTACCAGAAGCAGCCAAAGGTTGTGGAGGCAGTCCTTAGACACACCTTCCAGAGGGTCCTGTCAAGAGCAACTCTGTCTCCAAATGATCTGGCTGAATCCCCAAGTAAAATCAACCAAGCTCATATATGTTATCTGAATATCTTGCTTGTGGATTACCTCTAGCTCTCCAACCGTTTGGTTTTGCTCCTAAAATCTGTCCAGTGAATCTTTCCTTAGACATTCTGACCACACGTTCATAATATCTGAGCTGTGATATCTTGATGCAGTGAAGTAGTGGCACTATCTGTAGCGACTCTCCCTCCTCGCTCTCTTCAGCGACTCTCCCTCCTCGCTCTCTTCAGCGACTCTCCCTCCTCGCTCTCTTCAGCGACTCTCCCTCCTCGCTCTCTTCAGCGACTCTCCCTCCTCGCTCTCGTCAGCGACTCTCCCTCCTCGCTCTCTTCAGCGACTCTCCCTCCTCGCTCTCTTCAGCGACTCTCCCTCCTCGCTCTCTTCAGCGACTCTCCCTCCTCGCTCTCTTCAGCGACTCTCCCTCCTCGCTCTCTTCAGCGACTCTCCCTCCTCGCTCTCTTCTCATCTCTCTCTCTCTCTTCTCATCTCTCTCTCTCTTCTAACATCTCCCCTCCTCTCTCTCTACCTCTACTCCTCTCTACCTCCACTAACTATTATTGTAAGTTGTCAGTAAACTTTAACACATGACCTTCAGACATCAAACAAAGGATGTTGTTGTTGTTGTTGTTGCTATTGCTGCTGCTGCTGCTATTGATGTTGCTGCTGCTATTGATGTTGCTGCTGCTGTTGATGCTGGTGCTGCTGTTGATGTTGCTGCTGCTATTGATGTTGCTGCTGCTATTGATGTTGCTGCTGCTATTGATGTTGCTGCTGCTGCTATTGATGTTGCTGCTGCTGCTATTGATGTTGCTGTTGATGTTGGTGTTGATGTTGCTGCTGCTATTGATGTTGGTGGTGTTGCTGCTGTTGATGTTGCTGCTGATGTTGGTGGTGTTGTTGGTGCTGCTGTTGATGTTGGTGCTGCTGCTGCTGTTGATGGTGGTGGTGGTGTTGTTGCTATTGATGTTGGTGGTGTTGTTGGTGTTGTTGTTGTTGCCAATAAATTAAGGGGTTACTTGGGGGTTACTGTGTTGTTTGATACCTGCTCCCTTGTTGAGAGTGACCCCAAATAAATTAAGGGGTAACTAGGGGTTCAGTTTGTTACCTGGTCCCTTGTTGAGAGTGACCCCAAATAAATTAAGGGGTAACTAGGGGTTCAGTTTGTTACCTGCTCCCTTGTTGAGAGTGACCCCAAATAAATTAAGGGGTAACTAGGGGTTCAGTTTGTTACCTGCTCCCTTGTTGAGAGTGACCCCAAATAAATTAAGGGGTAACTAGGGGTTCAGTTTGTTACCTGGTCCCTTGTTGAGAGTGACCCCCCAATAAATTAAAGGGTTACTAGGGGGTTACTGTGTTTGTTACCTAATCCTTGTTGAGAGTAATCCCAATAAATTAAGGGGTTACTAGTGGGTCACCTGTGTTGCTTTATACCTGCTCCCTTGTTGAGAGTGACCCCCAATAGATTAAAGGTTACCTGAGGGTCACCTGTGTTGTTTGTTACCTGCAGCTTTGTGGAGAGTGATACCCCCCCCCCCCCAATAAATTAAGGGGTTATTTGGGGGGGGTCACTGTGTTGCTTGTTACCTGCAGCTTTGTGGAAAGGGATTCCCCATAAATTAAGAGGTTACTTGGCAAAGGCAAAGTTAACATCGGCAGGATTTGAACTCGGGCCGTAAAGGGCCGTAACTCTGCTGTAAAGCATGGCGTCCGATCCCCTACTGCCAATCCACTGCCCTTTCCCATATGCAATGCAGACAATACAGCTTATTGAAAGTTAGGTACACTTAACACTACAGTTATAAATATATCTAATGCATCTTTTTAGTTGAGATATATTTCTTAAAATAACCCTGTAATCCCTTTTGCAGCGAGCTAACAATGTGCCTAATAACTCTCTTTCTTTCCTCTTTCTCTTGTAGCTCTCTATCCTCTCTCTTTTCTCTATCCCCCTCTCTCTCTCTCCCTCCTCCATCTCTCTCAGCTCTCTCTAATTAAGACCTAACCTAAAAACATATCTTAACAAACGTTTTTCTTAGATCTTTTCAACTCATCAACAATTCAAGCTAAATTTAGGCAACAAAACAGGCAGTTTGTAGTTTTCATTTAGAGGGAAAATATCTCTAATGGATGTTTTGTATGACATATAATAGTTTGTGATGTTAATAAATGATATTATGTTGTCTTATTTATCTATCTATCTATTTATTTATTTATTTATCTATTTAGTTTTTTTTATTGAGAATCAATCAAATATTATTGACTTGTTTTTAAGACATTTTTGTTTATATCTGACATTGTTTTTATGTTTGTTTTATCTTGTATTGTAGTCAATAGATAAATAGATAGAGATGGATGGACAGATAGACAGACGGAGAGATAGACAGATAGAGATAGACAGATAGGGATGGGCAGATAGAGATGGACGGATAGATAGACAGACGGATAGATAGACAGACGGATAGATAGACAGATAGGGATGGGCAGATAGAGATGGACGGATAGATAGACAGACGGATAGATAGACAGATAGGGATGGGCAGATAGAGATGGACGGATAGATAGACAGACGGATAGATAGACAGATAGAGATGGGCAGATAGAGATGGGCAGATAGAGATGGACGGATAGATAGACAGACGGATAGATAGACAGACGGATAGATAGACAGATAGAGATGGGCAGATAGAGATGGACGGATAGATAGACAGACGGATAGATAGACAGATAGGGATGGGCAGATAGAGATGGGCAGATAGAGATGGGCGGATAGAGATGGATGGACAGATAGAGATGGGCAGATAGGGATGGACGGATGGGGATGGACGGATGGGGATGGACGGATGGGGATGGGGGGATGGGGATGGACGGATGGGGATGGGGGGATGGACGGATGGGGATGGACGGATGGGGATGGGGGGATGGGGATGGGCGGATGGGGATGGACGGATGGGGATGGACGGATGGACGGATACGGATGGAGATGGACGGATGGAGATGGAGGGATGGACGGATGGACGGATGGGGATGGACGGATGGAGATGGATGGATGGAGATGGATGGATGGATGGATGGAGAGAGAGAGATAGATGGATAAAGAGAGAGATAGGTCGAGAGATAAAGTGAAAAGAGGGATAGATAGAAAGACAGATGGAGAGATAGATAGATAGATGGAGAGATAGATAGATAGAGATAGTGAGAGAGGGAGAAAGAGATAGTGAGAGATAAAAATATATATATAATACACACACTGTTGGCTTGAACCTAGAACCAAAGCTTTGTGAGAGATTTAAACAAATAGAACTTTGAGATTATAAACAAAACAAGTGTTTTTCTCATGAAATTTTGTCTTCTTTTTTGGGTTTGTTATTTTATTCTTCCTCCTTCTTCTTCTTCAGATCCCCGGACAAAAGATTGGTTCTTCTTAGAAAGCAGCCCGTTGAAAGTATGGATGCTCACAGCAATGTACCTTCTCTTTGTTATATATGGACCAAAATATATGAAAAATCGAAAACCTTTCGATATTCGTGGTTTCATGGTTCTCTATAATCTTGCAATGGTTGTTCTCTCTGTCTATATGTTTGTTGAAGTGAGTACCATTATTATTATTATTATTATTATTATTATTATTATTACGGGGTTGATAAAATAAAGTACCAGTAATACACTGAGATAATTGCTGGCCTTGTGCCAAAAGTAGAAACAATTATTATTATTTTCATTTGAAAAGGAAAATCAGGGTGAGAGGGAAGTGCTCCCTTCCCAACAATTTCTTGAAAGATGGGTGAGAGAGGCAAGCATGGTCCGAGTGAATGGCCCTACTCTGAGTATGTACCTGTAAATTGGTGGAAAACTGGGAAAGGGCACTTGCCCTGGTGATCAGGGTGACCATGGCTTTTTTAAAGGGCTTTCTCCACAAGTGTCCCTCGGAAGTCTCCCCCCTATTGGGGAATTTTCCTTTGTTTTTTCTTTTCATGCAGAAATGCCCATTTGTACCGTTCTGTACTGTCCTTAATGTTATACTTTGTCAACCCTTGTAGTTAATTAAGAAAACATTATTATTATTATTAGGGTGGTGGATTGGCATTATCTGTAGAGCATCAGACACCATGCTTTGCAGCATAGAGTTGCGCCCCTTTACCTTCTGGGTTCAAATCCCACTGAGGTTAGCTTTGCCTTTCATCCTTACTGTGTCCCTAGGGTGACCTGTCCCCCCCCCCCCCCTGGTCTGACTGTTGAGGTCATCATTACAAGACTAGGGTGACCTGTGTCCCTGGTCTGACTGTTGAGACCATCAAAAATGTTAATGGCTTGAAAAATGTTGGTTGTGTTAGGTTATGAATTTTACAGGGCTGTGGGTGGGCCCCATCGTGTACTGTTGTAGCTGTTGTATACAGATATTAACTCATCAATCCCATTGTTCTATTCTATGCATACAAAGCACATATTTCAAGAATATATATAGTTATAAATATTAGACGAGTGTGACGTCTTCTTCTTTCTCTCGAAATAAATGGCGTTCCTTTTCGCTCTCAATCTATGTACGCCACTTTTGCTTAGCGCTCCCCTGTCTCCCTATATAGATGAGGGCAACATCATAACTTTATGTCTATCTACCCCTTTCTGTCACCTCAAAAACACATAGTCTTCCTTTTTCTTTCTCTATCTATGTACATATCTCTTGCTTGGTGCTCCTCCTCTCTATATAAAGTAAGTGTGACAGACAGACAGCACTCATATTTTCGTATAGATTTTAACAAAAGATGTACCTTTGTTCACAGATGAGTTGTTTTGTCTTCTGTTAACAATATCCTCTCAACTCTCAGCCAGGTGAGATAATAGGGATTTGGTTCACTGCACACATACTTCCGAATCTAAATTCCAACAATGAACAATGAAAAACCATATACAAAGGTTTCAGATGAATAATTAATGTGATTTAATTTGATATGTCATAATTTGCAGATGATAATGTTGTTAAGTTGTTAAAGAAGTCAATCAATGGTTTAATACATGTATTGATGATAAGGAGAATGAGAAAGGAATTGGTGTCACTCAGTACAAACTACTTTGGTTTTCTCACCAATGTTTACATCTTTTGCCAATATGAAAGATTCATCCATCATCATCATTTTAACCCTTTAGCATTTAAACCAGCCATATCCGGCTAGAAGTCTCTCCTCTTTCTGTTCTAACCAGCCATAACTGGCCACTCATACTGATGTTATTTATTTTAAGAACAATATCTTAACATCAAAATCTCATAGCTTTGATATTATGTGAGATATTATGAGATAAAGCCTTTACCATGAAAATACAATAGTAAATAGAGAATGATGTAAATGCTAAAGGGTTAATGTCTGTTTTCCTTGCTGGCAAGGGTTATGTGGGTTGTCACAGACCGAGTCAGTACTGAAGCGGAGCTACTGACTTCGCAGATGGGTTGAAGGCTTGCATCTTGTTTACATACATGCTCAGACAGGCCAGGGGGCTTACATCTCACTTAAATACATTCCTGCGCTCTACTGAGTGCATTTTATCACGGTGCCAGGAGGTTGCCATGATTTTGACACACGGTCCTTTTGACCCTTTGTTTGGCAGATTTTCTATGGCTGGATGCCCTTCATCCATATATGTGTGAGTGCGTATGCAAAAGGTCAATGAGGAAAATCAACACAAGAGAATGATACAGTACAATGATGATGATATATTAATTTAATGCTTGATAGAAAAGGAAGAAACAGAAAAAAAATTTTTTTTTCACAGGAGGAAAGCTCACGTGTCTTTAGTCCAATCTTTACACCTCCCCCACCCCAGTCCACACTGTAAAGTGTTCGTGTTGGTGACACAGCAAAAAGTGCCCAGTCCATCCTGTAAAGTGGTCATCTTGGTGCCACAATAAAAGACACCCAGTACACACTGTAAATGTGGCTGGCATTAGGCAGGGCAACCCAGCTGTTAGAAACCAAGCCAGAAACAGATCTGTATGAGTAAGACACAGTCATCTGATCTGGCTTGTCTCACAACGGGTCAACTCGTCTAACCCATGCTAATGTGGAAAAATGAACTGTAAATCGAATATATATCGAAACAGAAAGAGCTCAGCCGTCGGGGTCTTGACTTTTTATATATATCATCGTCATTTCCATTTAGCATCAATTCTTCCATTCTTGCATGGGTTAGATGGGTCGTCAATGCTGAGAGGCAAGTCTGGCCATGTCGCACCTTGCTCTGGCGATGACTAAATTTGGCCGGGTATTTTACAGCTGGATGCCTATCCTAACACCAACCATATATATATATATATATATATATCATCATCATCATCATCATCATCATTTCATTTTACGTCCGCTTTTTCCCTGCTTGCAAGGGTGGGACGGGAACTGATGGTGGCTTGATTTCTACAGCTGGATGCCCTTCCTAACACCAACCTCATTTACAGTGAGTGCTGGGTGCTTTTTTGCCGTGGCACCTCCACGACCACTTTGCAGTGGAATGATAAGGACCTCAGTCCCTATCATCTCATTTCTACAGCTGAGTAAACTGGAGCAATGTGAAATAAAGTGTCTTGCTCAAGGAAACAACACATCACCCGGTCTGAGAATTGAACTCACAACCTTTCAATTGCAAGGCCAATGCTCTAACCACTAATCCATGTGCCACCATAAATATATATATATATATGGAGAGCACCTTTTGATGGGACTAGACTTTATTTCAGTTGTTATATTTTGTCTATTTCCAGATGATCTTAAGTACACAGGCCCTTGGATATACTGTTGTATGTGCCCCATATACGAAATCTAATGCTCAAAATCCTAAAGAAATGAGAGTAAGTATTTTTAATTCTATTTCCAATCAATACTTTATTATCTTTCTGTTGTGGTGAACAACCCTTTGGGCTTAAAGAAATGGACTCTGCGGACTATTATAAATAAGCAACATGTCTCGTTGCCAGGAGTTCTGTTGAAAGACTTGTTTTGTAGTCGGAAGTTATGCCTGACATAAAATCATTAGTACCCTCGCATCATAGAAAATATAACCAGTTCAAAGGGTTATAAATCTTTACTAATTGAGTTTGCAGCAAACTAAAGCAAAGGCTTGAATTTTTAATGCAGTATAGTCATGGTGATGTTTTATACTTTTTAAAGATATCATGCTAATGTGGTTTGTTAATTTAAATATTTATAGTATCTCTACTTGTTCATGCAGCAAGCTGGTAGAGTCGTTAGAACGTCGGATAGAATGCTTTGTAGTATTCATTTCGATCCCCTGCTTTCCGAGTTCAATTACTGCCCAGGTCAACTTCACCTTTCATCCTTTCGAGGTTGATAAAAAAAACAAGAACCAGTCAAGTACGTCAAGTACAAGGGTGCATTTTTTCCTCTGTATCTCTTTCTCGCTTGCATTCTCTCACTTTCTCTGGCAGGAATCTGCTGTATTCAAACCTGGTGAGATGGGCTCCGCCAGGTTTAAAAATGCCCTAGATATGCTGTATGTCAATACAGCACCCCTATCACTTCATCAAGAGTTACGGCACTGTGCATATATGCATCTTTACTAGTTAGGACAATTTTTAATGCGATGCAGTCATAGTGATGTTTTGTACTTTTCAAGAATATGTGACTTATTTCTCCCTCATTCTCTCACTGTGTCTGTTTTTTAGCTTGCTCGAGTTCTTTGGTGGTATTACTTCTCCAAAGCTATTGAATTAATGGATACAGTGTTAATGATATTAAGGAAAAAGAATGATCAAGTTACATTCCTACATGTCTTCCATCATGCCACAATGTTGAATATTTGGTGGTGGGTTATGATGTTTATTCCTGGTGGTCAGAGTAAGTATTACTAACACTACTACTACTTCAATGCTTTAATTAACACTTTTCCTATCAAATCCTTGCTTCTATGGCACAAAGCTCTCTTTTAAAGTGTTGGTATTTCTCTAAATGACTTGCAAATCTATTTTCCATGCTTGCATGGGTTAGACAGGCTCTCAC